>JAZGLO010001147.1:0-383529 GCA_036873155.1 Biomphalaria sudanica | reverse complement strand
TGACTTTTGATGGTGGTCCTGGGTTCGAACCCTGTCCACCCCCACGGGCTGGATGTAAGAATCACCACGGAACATTTCAAACAAATCAATGTAAAAGTATAATACAGTATAATAATAATAATAATAAGGCCAGTCTTCGAGTCCGAAGATTATAATACAGTATACAAGTGAATTAAAATACATTATAAACAGTTAGCTAGCGTATTTTTCTAAGTTGTAAATACTTTATATATATATACTAGACAGATATTACCCGCTGCCCGGGGGTCTTAACTTGCGTATTGCTGATGTATTCACTGATATAGTGCATTAGAAACAATTAAAGAAAATAATAATGTTATACGTAAAGCGAATGCATGAATTCATGAATAAAACATATTATGAATGAGAGCTAACAATAGCTAATTGACCTGAATTCAACTTTTTATGAAAACCTGGGCGATCGAATGTAGTTCTATGTAAAAATGCTTTAGAAAAAAAAAGTTGAATGTTATTTGTTAAATATATGAAATGAATGGACTATAATTAATATGATCATGTGTTTAATTATAAAACTATCTTTGCGAAAAGAAGTTCTTTCATCTTAGAGTTGAATTAGAGTTTTACACCTAGGAATAGAGAAATGTATAACATTTCGTGTAATGTCTAATGAAAGAATGTACGTCAGGAATTCTAAATTCGCAGATATAAGGAACGAATTTATGTAAAAATGCTTTTAAAACACAAATTTGAAGCTTAATTTGATTAAATAATGAAATCAATAAATTATAATGTGTATTTTAATGTGTCAAATAAAAAAACTATCTGCGCAAAGTGTAGTTCTTAAAATTAGATCTAGATCTAGATCCTTTCGATCTTTTCTGTGAATTTAGTATGCTTTCATAGAGCTGGTCACCTTTTTTTTTTTTTTTTTTTAGGGTCTTAAGTTTGTTTTATCGCTACAATACACACGGTCTAAGGAATATTTCTGCTAAGTTTTATCAACATTGGTCATACGGTTGTGATTTCTATTCGGCACTGTTACGTCTTCATATTAGATGAAACTCTTTAGACAGGGAAAACGACAAATCACCGTTTATAAATACTTTAATCTTTATTAACACTGAAAACACCTTCTTGTTCATATTCCTCCATTTTGGTTTCTTCCTATTTTCAACACGCATTCGCACCATTTCACATTTACACTAAGATGCGCACGTTTTCACATTTACACTAAGATGCGCACGTAACACCCCCCCCTGTTTGACAAGTTTGATGTACATCGAACGTCCAAAATACAAATCACCACATATCTTATCAGCCTATTCCAAGTTAAAAAAAAATAATCTAAATTCTCTGTAACATAGGGAACCATAATGTAATACAAACCAAAATCATACACAATGACATATTAATAATAATACACTTCTAACATTAGATTAACATATAACATTTATATTCCCCAGTTGTGACAGTAACCATCACAATACTAATTGTTATTATGAAAAATTGACACATATATATCTATACATATCTCTATGGAATCATGCAGATTTCGTTTATACCACTCCCCGCCTATAATTCAATCCAAATCTATATCTGCTCACAAATCATTGTTGTGTACACCCACAATTGAACAATTCTCTATTGAATATCTACTACACTCCGTGCCAGAATTTACCAATGTACACAATAAAATAGCTTAATTCTTAACATAATGTCAATAGTCATGATATACTCTACACAATCTCCACAACCTTTAAGTACAGCGTGATAATGTATCTGCCACAACATTTTCTTTCCCTGGTATTGTCTTGATCTCAAATTTATAGTCCATCAGTTGTAATGCCCACCTAGCAATTCTATTATTACCACATTTATTTAAATTAATGAATGCCAACGGAGCATGATCAGTCCATAATTGAAATTTAGCCCCCATCAGATAAAAACTTAGCTTTGTTATGCACCACACTATTGCCAGCCCCTCTTTTTCAATAGTTGCATAGTTTAACTCTGCAAGGGTTAGTTTCCTGCTTACATAAAAAACAGGATGTGCAATTCCACTATACTCTTGCATCAAACAGCCCCCTATAGCTATGGATGAAGCATCCGTTGCCAAAATAAATTCTCTAGTACTATCGGGCAATTTTAATATTGGTTTTTCAGAAAACACCCTCTTAATCTTGTCTAGCGATCTTTGACATTGTTCAGACCAAACTATAGTGTTAGATTTCCCTTTCTTTGTAAGATTTGTAAGAGGTTTTTTTGTTTTTGGTATACTAATATCCATTATTTTTTTAACTGTTTCTTCCAGTGGTGTAATTGATTCATTTTTTATCTTGTATCCCAAAAAAGGAATTTCACTAAGTTCAATTTTTATTTTTGTTGGTTTTAATGTCAAATTGTTTTTCTTGATAATAGCAAATATCTCTCCTAGACTCTGTAAGTGTTCGTTCCAATCCTTACTAAAGATGCAGATGTCATCTAAATAGCAAATTGTGTCTCTTCTGTGGCCCAGTATCTTTGCCATCATCCTGTTAAAAGTGGCTGGGGCATTTACCAAGCCAAAACTCATCACATTCCACTGATAGACGCCGAACGGTGTCTTAAATGCGGATAGTGGTTTAGCCTCTGCCTTTAGAGGTACTTGCCAGTATCCTCTAGAAAGGTCCAACGTAGTGAAAATTTTCGCTTTTTTCAATTTAGTAAACATTTCCTCCGCCTGTGGCATTGGGAATGGGTCAAATTCTGTAACTTTATTTAGTTGACGGTAATCCACACACAGTCTAATGTTGCCACATTTTTTTTAACCAGCACAACTGGTGCAGCACATGACGAATTAGATGGCTCTATCACTCCCAATTTAAGTAGTTCATCTATTTCTTTCTGTAACGCTTCTCTATGATGCAATGGTACAGCATATTGTGGTAGTTTATTTGGAACTCTACCTGTTAATTTGATATCATGTTCTATGATATTCGTTCTTCCTGGTAAATCTGTAAAAATATTCTTAAAATCTTCTAATAATGTTGTTACTTCCTTAGTTCTGTCCGACGAGATTCCCGTCACTTCCACATCTTTCCATGTTTGACTGACATCAGTTGAAATTGTTTCTATGTGTCCCAATCTTTCCTCTGACTCAGAGTCTACACTTACGGATGCACCTATGACCAATGGGTCTTCTTTACTGCTTTTTTCACTTTTTTGTTGCGACCTAAATTCTTTTAGCATATCCACATGAAATATTTTCAGCCTTGAATCAATTTTAATTTCATAATCCACATCACTAATTTTCCTTGTTACCTTATAAGGACCCAACCATTTCGTGAATAGTACATTCTCCTTATCCTTTAGTAATACTAAAACATCTTGACCTACTTCTAGTTTGGTCAATTTCCTGTGTTCATTCACCCTAGACTGTGTTAGTTCATTTTTGTCAAGCACATGTTTGCTCGCTTCTTCGCAAGCCTTTATTACTTTATTTCTGGTTTCTGTCACTATATCGTAACTTTCTTTATTTCCAACATGTTCTTGTGGGAGTATTAGTTCTTTTAGAATTGCCATTGGGCCTCTTGGATTTCCTCCATAAATCATCTGAAATGGCGAAAACCCCGTGGTTTCGTTACGGCTCTCTCTGTACGCAAAAAGAATTGAGGGTAAGGCCACATCCCATTCTTTGGGATTGTCATCTGCTACTTTCGATAACGCCTTCTTTAACGTACAGTTAAAACGTTCACAAATACCGTTGCTCTGCGGGTGGTACGGGGCTGTAAACCTTTGCCGAATTCCAAACATTTTCAAAAATGTTGTCGTTAGTTGACAGTGGAACTGTGTGCCCCTATCTGACAGTACCTCTTCAGGAAATCCAAACCGTGTAAATAATGTATATAACGCTTGAACTATATCACTGGCTTCAATTCTTTTTAGTGGAATAGCTTCTGGCCATCTTGAGCACACATCTATCACAGTTAGAATATATCGATGACCCCTATTTGATATCACCGGCATGGGTCCAATCAAATCAATCGCAATCTTCCTAAATGGCCTTTCTGGTATATCTACCTTTTGTAATGGAGCTCTGATTTTTTTAGTGCCTTTCATTTGACAAACTTTGCACGACAACACATAATTTTTTATGTCTTTACTAATAGATGGCCAATAAAAGTCCCTAAATATTCTTTGTTTCGTTTTGTGAATTCCCATGTGGCCTGCATATGCTTCATCATGCCCATTCTTCAATATGACATTTCTAAATTCAGCTGGTACAACAACCTGTATAATTTTGCTTCCTTGTGACTCAATTTCTCTTACCAAAATTCCTCTTTCTATATAAAATTTTCCTCCTCTACCTCCTTTCTGGGCCAACTGACGCGTCTCTGGGTCATTTTTTTGTTCTGTAATAAACCTTTCCTTGTTGAATACTACATTATTAAGTTCTAATGTTTCTGCGTTTTCTAATAATCCTTCTTCTTTTTCGTTCTTATCTGGTAACTGAAATAATTTTTCCAGATCTCCTGCATCCAGGTCCTTACATTTGGATCGAGTTATACTCATTCCGAAACACTTCTTCCAATTTCCCAGATCCTTTTCATTGCAATTCTTTATACCTGGAATATTTCCAATAATCAAATCAATATGAGCATGGTCTATTACACATGCATCCACAATTCCAGTAAAATATGGTGTATCAATTTTAATTCTAGCAACTGGTAATTGTACCGTCTTCCCATCAAACATCACACAATTCCTGGTTTTGCCGGTATAGTCTTGTTCTTCTACTAATTTCTTATTAACACCCACTATTGTACTGCCTGAATCTCGTATCGTCCTTGCTATTTTGTTTCTCACGAAAGTCTCAAAATACTCAAGGCTTCCGGCACATGTTAACATTGACAGGCTTTGATCTCTTCGATCTCTTACTCCGCCGAATCGTCCCTGTACATTTCTTTGGTATCGACCTCGGTTACTATAAAACTGGCCTTGTCTACTACCAATTTGGTTCCTTCCTTGCCCTCTAAACCTATTTTGTTCATCATATCTAAATCGTCTGCCGTTGTTGATGTAGTTGTCTCGTGTATCTCTTGTTCTGTTAAATGCAACTATTTCTTCTATGTCACTGCCTCTGGATAGTTTCTTATCGGGATGTGCCACCTTATAGGCCCTTATCAGTCTTACTATGTCTTCTATGGATTTTGGTTTCCTCTCCAACAAAAATATTTTTAATTCCTCCTGACACTCATAAATTGCTTTGTCAATCATTAGAAATGTCTTTAGACCATCAAATGTCTTTTCTATTTTAGCGGTTTCAGTCCAATTTTCAAAACTACTGGTCATTCTGTCCAAGAATGTCTGTGGGTCATCATTTGTTTCGATCGCACAGTTAACAAATTGTTCACGGTAGTACGCCTCTGTTTTTCCGTACGTTCGCAGTAATTGTTCTTTCACCACGCTATAGTTGCTCTGGTTCATGCATATCTTTGATGGAACCTCTGCTACAAATGACTTTGATAATAAGAATGACCATTTGTTTTCGGGGTATTCCAGTTCTCTCATTTCAATTTCAAATTTCTTCAAAAAAATGTCTATGTCCATTTTAGCTTCTTCAAATATCGCACCTTTATATTTTGCTAGTTTATTCCCTGTAGTGTCACTCTTTCTTTTATCACTTTCTTTTTCTTGGTTTGTTTTTAACTTTTTCTCTGCTGCCTCTTTTTCAAACGCTAATCTTTCTCTTTCAATGGCAACTAATTCATTTTTCTTTTCCCTTTCAATTGCTACTATCTCCTTATCCTTTTCTCTTTCTCTTTTGTCCTCCTTATCTAATCTCTCCTTTTCTTTTTCTCTTTCCATCGCTAATCTCTCCTTTTCTTTTTCTCTTTCCATCGCTAATCTCTCCTTTTCTTTTTCTCTTTTGTCCTCCTTATCTAATCTCTCCTTTTCTTTTTCCCTTTCCATCACTAATCTCTCCTTTTCTTTTTCTCTTTCCATCGCTAATCTCTCCTTTTCTTTGTCCCTTTCCATCGCTAATCTCTCCTTTTCTTTTTCTCTTTCCATCGCTAATCTCTCCCTCTCCATTAACCTTTCTTGTACGTATTTTCTTAGTTCTGCCCCTTCCAGCTCCAACAACCTTCCCTCTTCCTTCAACGCTGCTACCTCAGCCTTGTCCGCCATAGTCTATTTCTAATAATATCGACTCGAATGTTCTCCTGTCTCTAGATCTAGACTTTACTATCTCTACTGTCTGTTGACAGGAGATCCACTGTGTATAGAGGGATATGTGGGTTTTACCTTTTACGTTGGGCGCCACTTGTTACGTCTTCATATTAGATGAAACTCTTTAGACAGGGAAAACGACAAATCACCGTTATAAATACTTTAATCTTTATTAACACTGAAAACACCTTCTTGTTCATATTCCTCCATTTTGGTTTCTTCCTATTTTCAACACGCATTCGCACCATTTCACATTTACACTAAGATGCGCACGTTTTCACATTTACACTAAGATGCGCACGTAACAGGCACATACATACATACGCCTTACTTTCTACTTTATAATATATATATATACTAGCCTGACATTATCCGCGGCCTGCGGGTCTAAGTTTGTGTTTACTAATGTAGTGGATTGGATTTAGATGTATGTTAAACTTAGCTAATGATCCTTTCACGTTATTTCTCTTTCGCTACGAAAATAAAATTAGTTTTGCGAAAATGGGTTTACTCGAAGCTGATACATTCATATCTATTAAAAACAAAAAGAGCGATAGCTTCGTTAAATGAATGGGATTATAAACTATAATTAGTATGTTCATGTGTTAAAGTATAAAACTATCTGTGCGAAGAGAAGTTTTATCATCTTAGAGTTGAATTAGAGTTTTAGATCTAGGGATGGGATTATAAAGTAAACAATTAAACGAATTAATTTTATAGTACGCGATTCATTACGGTATTGTCTAATGAATGTTCGTCGGGAAATCTGTAGTCACAGATATAACAAACTAATTAATACAAAAAATGCTTTTGAAACACAAAATTGAAGGTTAATTTTATTATATAATGAAATCAATGGATCTTCTTTTGTATTTTCATGTGTCAAAGTAAAACACTATCTGCGCAAAGTGTATTTCTTAAATTTAGTAGGAAAGTGCGAAGTTCGAGCAGCCCCGATTTGTCAGGAGGTTCGAACAGTTCACTTTTTATTGCTATAACTTTTTTATTTGAATGTTTACCAAATTACCACTATATTGCTACTGCGTATGCACCTTTTTTTCTTTACTTCCGACACATACTATTTTCTTTTCCTTGTAAAGGCTAAGTTCATGGTGAGGTCAAACTCAGGAGGTGTGGAGTTATTCTTTTTTACTACCCGGTAGTGAAGGAAATGGGCAATGGGCTTAAGGGTATTTTTAAGTCTGATTGCTCATCAGCGTAAAGAGACTATTTGAAGTTGTGGAGGGTGGGAAATGGTGCAATGGATGGTGTTCTTGCGCTGGAGTAAAAAGAAAATGACTTTGTAGTAAAAATAAAATATTAAAACATGTTTTTAGATATATTTCCTTTGATCTGTTCGAACCTTCCACCAACCCGATCGAGGTTACTAACTGGGGAAAAATCCGCTCGAGGAAAAGTACGCTTGGCGATACTTACCCTACACCTCTTTGACTTCGTATTTAATTTTAACTAAGCCTAGTGATACATTAAATCCAATCTATTTTCATAGAAAAAAGGACGAGGAATTCAGAGATACTATCAGTTTTTTCATAGGTCAGACCGTTAAGGTGCTATAAAAATCCAAACTTGAAAATTGCTGCCAGCGGGCTTAATGCGCTCGAACTTCGCACTTTACTCTAGGTCTAAATGCTTTCGATGTTTTCTCATGTCAACATTGTAGACATGGCCTAGATCCATAAAATAATATAGCTTTAATAGAATCGGACACAATTATATTTTTTTAGGGTCTTAAGTTTGTTTTAGGGCTACAATACATACACTACGGTCTAAGTTGGTACCCAAGAAACATTCTTGCCATGTTTTATCAAGATTGGTCAAGAGGTTTTGATGTCTATAAGTCACATACATACACCTCACATTCTACTTTGTAGTATACTAGCCTGACATTACCGCGGCCTGCGGGTCTAAGTTTGTGTTTATTTATCTAGTGGATTGGATTTAGATGTATGTTAAACTTAGCTAATGATCCTTTCACATTATTTCTCTTTCGCTACGAAAATAAAATTAATTGTGCGAAAATGGGTTTACCCGAAGCCGATACATACATATCTTTAAAAACAAAAAGAGTGATACTTTGTTAAATGAATGGTATTATAAAGTAAACAATTAAACGAAATAATTTTTAGTACGCGATTCATAAATGAATACAGATCTAGGCCTATCTCAAATCGGCTTCGCAGCTTTCGTAAACGAATGTAGTCTCTTAAAAATGCTTTAGAAAACCAAATTTGATTGTTTATTTGATCAAAATATGAAATGAATGGACTATAATTAGTATGTTCATGTGTTAAAGTATAAAACTATCTGTGCGAAGAAAAGTTTTATCATCTTAGAGTTGAATTTTAGATCTAGGGATGGGATTATAAAGTAAACAATTAAACGAATTAATTTTGTTTTACTCGATTCATTACGGTATTGTCTAATGAGAGCATGTTCGTCAGGAAATCTGTAGTCACAGATATAAGGAACTAATTTATGTAAAAAATGCTTTTGAAACACAAAATTGAAGGGTAATTTTATTATATAATGAAATCAATGGATCTTCTTTTGTATTTTCATGTGTCAAAGTAAAAAACTTTGTGCGCAAAGTGTATTTCTTAAAATTAGATCTAGGCCTAAATCCTTTCGATCTTTTCTCATGTCAACATTGTTAACCATGGCCTAGATCCATAAAATACTATAGCTGTAATAGAGTCGGACAACTTTATTTTTTTTTTTAGGGTCTTAAGTTTGTTTTAGGGCTACAATACATACACTACGGTCTAAATTAGTACCCAGGGAACATTCCTGCCTAGTTTTATCAAGATTGGTCAAGCGGTTTTGATGTCTATAAGTAACATACATACATACATACATACATACATACATACATACATACATACATACATACGCCCCACATTCTACTTTATAATAGAAGATATATATATATATATATATATATATATATATATATATATATATATATATATATATATATATATATATATATATATATATATATATATATATATATATATATATATATATATATATATATATATATATATATATATATATGCTCACCCCATTCTCAACATTTTTTAATGCGGCCCTCAAAAGTAAATGAACTTAAGTTCTATTTCAACATTCCAACCAATAATATGACACTATGGCATCCCCTCTTCTTCTTCTTATAGATTACAGACGTTACTTCAAACAAGATCATTACGTCCTACGCATTTCATGAGACAATCTAGTCGTGCATGCTAAGTCGTTGGTTTTCCTGGCTGATTCGGACAACCCATTCCATTCTCTAATGGCTCCAGGGAGGAAGGAGCACTTGTACGAATTTGTTCTAGAGTATGGAATAGGAAATGTGCCTCTATCTTTGACTCTTTCTGCATGTTTCATTAGGTTTTGTTTTTTCTTTTTGTAAATTATGGTTCAGTGTTTCATGTCATATTGCTACTGTACTTTGTATTCTTCTCGCCTGAAGTGTCTCTAAGTTTCGTGATTTAACTAATTGTTTTACTCTAATGAAATTGGAATATTCGTTTGTTATAAATCTCACTGCTTTTTTTTTGTATTTGTTCTAGTTTCTTTATGTTTTCTTCCCAAACAGAGGATGCATATTCTAATATTGGCCTTACTAAAGTTAAATAGCATTTTAATTTTATGTTTTTGTTTGATTTGTAAAAACTTCTTTTAATAAACTCTAATGTATAGACATACATAAATATATGTTTATGCCCTAATATTTTGCTTGATTTTTAAAATAATTTCATTAATCCCATTTATTATTGCACCTAGATATTTTGAGTTTTTAGTTTGTGTGACTGGTTTACTATAAATAAAGTAAGTAGTTCTTATTTGTTTTAGATTTTTAGTTACTCTTAATAATTGGCATGCTCCAATTTGATTCCCATTTCTGTAATTCTTCTAATTCTTTTTGTAACATCTCAGTATCTTGTGTTGTTTTTATTGTTCTATATATAATTTAATTGCTAGAACAAATTTGCTCCTTCTTCCCTAGTGCTATTAGAACATGGAATGGGTTGCCTGAGCTAGCCAGGAAAACCAGTGACTTAGCAGAATTTAAGTTATTGGTTAATATGCATGACGCGTAGGACGTAATCATCTTTATTGAAGTACGTCTGTATTATATAAGAAAAGAAGATAATCGTCTGCAAATAATTAGACTTTTGTTCCTAAACTAATGCAATTTTGTAGATCATTTATGTAAATTAGAAACAACAGTGGGCCTATGACTGTTATCTGAGGTACACCTTCCTAACAGAAATACAAAGGCCTAATTTTAAAGTACACGTCTCACACCTATACTGTTTAAAGCACACGCTTAGCGTTGGCAACACAGGGAGAATTTCGAAGCCTCAGGTAAGACCAAAACAACTAGTTCTAGATCTAGCTAAATGATAAAGGGTCAAATCTGTGCACATAAACACGCTGGGCTGATGGAGTAAAAAGCAAAGAAATCTAAAAAGACAATTCCTCCCTTATGAAGCAGATGTAAGAGCGATTACTTTGTTCTGTATAACTAATGAATGAGAGATTAAATGAAAGGAAATTTTATTGGCCCCTCCCCAATCCCCCTCTCCCCGAAGAAAGTCCTGGTTTCTCGCGTGTATAAATCTACTCATATATAAAGTTCTAGTTCCAGACAGGGAGGGTACAAGAGTAGACTAGACTAGAAAACTGGATCTAGAGATATGGAATAGAAGATTTTAGTGGGCTGATATCCCGACTTAGAAATATAAGACAGTAATCTAGACCGGAAGTAAAAACACTCCACTCTCCATGGTCTCTTGCTAGTTTCCGGTCCTCTCGGCCTCATCTAGTATACCGCGTCGCCTCGTTCTTTTTTGGTCATTCTCTACGTCTTGTTCCCTGGGGGTTCCACTCTAAGGCCTGTCTAGCTCTGGTGATATAATTTCTAAGGGTGTGACCAATCCATCTCCACTTTCTCTCTAGGATCTGTAACTGTTTATTTCTCTGTTCACTCATCTCTCACAGTTTGGTGTTGTCTATTTTGCCATACCTGTGTATTTTAAAGATATTTTTCAGACATCTGTTGATGAAGGTCTGTACTTTTATTGTTGTTGCTTCAGCTGTTTCCATGTTTCACAACCATACAGTAGGACTCTTATTTTAGTCTCTGTAGAGATGTGCGGAGATTTCCAGGTTGATTTCTGACGCGCTAGTTTTATACGTTTAATGTCTTCACCTGTTCCACCTGATACACTGACAACACTTCCAAGGTATATAAAACTATCTACTTGGTCTATGGTCTGAGAATCTAGTTCTATGTCTCCGATTTGTTTGTTGTTTATTTTACGTACCTTTTTTTTGTGGTTTATTTTGAGGCCTACTCTTTTCCCTACTTCACTTAATGCTGTGACCGTTTCTTGCATATCCTGTAGTCTGTGTCATAATAAGGCTATGTCATTGGCGAATTCCAGATCTTCCAGCTTTTGTGTGAAAGTCCATTGAATTTCTTTCCCTGAATTAGAGTAAGCTTCTTTTGTGATCCAATCCAATACTAGAAGGAACAGGAGTGGTGAAAGAAGACATCCCTGTTTGATTCTTGTTGTGACTGGAAATTCCTCTGTCAGTTTGCCAGTTGGCACGTGAAACCATCATAAAGGCTTTTGATTATTGTTATTACTTTATTTGGGATCCCGTAAATTCTCATTACTGTCCAAATAGATTTTCTGTCGATACTATCGAAGGTCTTTTCAAAGTCGAAAAATGTTGCATAAAGAGGATATTCCCATTCGACACATTGTTCTACTTTATTCAGAGTGTTGCTATTTGCTCAGCACAAGATCTCCCTTTCCTGAATCCTGCCTGTTCTTTCCTAAGTTGTTCATCACATGCTCCCTTTATTCTGCTGAAATTCTTGCTTGTTATCGACAACAAAGTGATGTCACGCCATTTCTCACATTGTAATACATCTCCAATCTTTGGTAGTTTTATTACTTAGCCCTTTTTCCACTCACAGGAGGTGTTTCTTACCAAATTTTGTTGAATAGTTTGTACAGTTGGTCAACAATTTCACATCCTCCTTCTTCTAAGTCTTTGGTTGGTATGTTGTCAATACCAGCTGCTTTACCTTCTTCATTTGTTTGGGTGGTATGTTGTCACTTCCAGCAGCTTGACCTGTCTTCATTTGTTTGGGTGCATTCTTTCTTCTTTTGTTATTTCTTCCATGTTTATGTCTAGTGTTGGTCCTACATTTAGATCGGATGAATTTAGTCCCGGGCTTGCTGCCCTGCCTCATCGTGGAGAGATCGTAATTGTCGATGTAGGCCTAATAGGGTTAAAAAAATGTTGTTGTTTTTTCAACTATGATCTCTTAACAGGTAAAAGCTTATGTATGAGCCATGTCTAGATATAAAGCAGCAACTTACAGTAAATATCAATGAGCCAAGGCTTGAAATAGAGATTTGACTTAAAGCTGGTACAAATGTATGAGCCAATATTTGATATAAAGCAGTGACTTCAACAGGTAAAAGCTTATAGCTAAAGCAGTGACTGGTCAATGTTTATGAGCCAACAAGTTCGAAAGATAAGCGTTTGGGAATCAAAGAAATAACGAAGCTGGTTTTTGATTTGTTGAAAAGTCCCGTTCCGATTCTGAGATCTATATCTCTGTACTAGAATGGCATCTAGCTATGCAGTGCATACTATTTAGTCAATCTACCAGACACACACACACACAAAGTCATTCATTGATATCTTTTTATGTGTGTGCTACAATTGAACAAAGTCAATAAAATAGAAGACTGCGTATTTTCCGTTTCAAGTTTCATTCTCCCTAAAATAGACTTGCACAATCCTATACAATGTATTCGAAGTCATTAGCTGAATATAGAAAACATTTCCAACCCAGACAACAACTTATCAAGTGTCAACAGGAAATAAATTTTTTTTGTTTACAATGAATGAAAAACACTACACTACGAGCAAAGTTATCTAAGAAAGGTGTCACCTGACTCGGATCACGTGATTTGCTGCACGTGTCCAGCTTGCCCGGCGGAAATATCTACTTTTTTTTTTCTCTAAATAAATAATTGACTTTTGTTTCTCTATTTAGCTGGCGTCATTAGAGATTTTTGAATGAGTGGGTTTCTGGTTAAAAAATATTCTTAGAATGGTTTTCTGTTGTGTGGGATGGTTTAACGATAGATTGTGTGGCGGTCAAAGCTATTTTCAGCGCAAATGAGACATTTCGTCATTTATCAACAGGGTACACTTGTTTGGTCTTTCTGATCAGATCACGTGATCTCTACAAGGTCTAGTTGAATATTATAACATGAAGCTTTTGTTTCATTGTGTGTTCTTCTTAGAGCCGGTTGTATAATGTCGAGATGTTTCAATGTTATTTAAGTAGCATAGACCTAGAGACGTCATGTTATTGAATTAGCATAGAACTAGAGATGTTTCATGTTATTGAAGTGGCATAGACCTAGAGACGTCATGTTATTGAAGTAGCATAGACCTAGAGACGTCATGTTATTGAATTAGCATAGAACTAGAGATGTTTCATGTTATTGAAGTAGCATAGACCTAGAGACGTCATGTTATTGAAGTAGCATAGACCTAGAGACGTCATGTTATTTAAGTAGCATAGACCTAGAGATGATTCATGTTATTGAAGTAGCATACACCTAGAGATGTTTCATGTTATTGAAGTAGCATAGACCTAGAGACGTCATGTTATTGAATTAGCATAGAACTAAAAAAAAAAAAAAAAGTAGAGTAGAGATCCAACTGATCAACTAAAAAGTAGAGTAGAGATCCAACTGATCACCTAAAAAGTAGACTAGAGATCCAACTGATTCACTAAAAAGTAGAGTAGAGATCCAACTGATCATCTAAAAAGTAGAGATCCACCCGATCACCTAAAAAGTAGAGATCCAACTGATCACCTAAAAAGTAGACTAGAGATCCAACTGATCACCTAAAAAGTAGACTAGAGATCCAACTGATCAACTAAAAAGTAGAGTAGAGATCTAACTGATTACCTAAAAAGTAGAGATCCAACTGATCACCTAAAAAGTAGACTAGAGATCCAACTGATCACCTAAAAAGTAGACTAGAGATCCAACTGATCAACTAAAAAGTAGACTAGAGATCCAACTGATCACCTAAAAAGTAGAGTAGAGATCCAACTGATCAACTAAAAAGTAGAGTAGAGATCCAACTGATCACCTAAAAAGTAGAGATCCAACTGATCACCTAAAAAGTAGACTAGAGATCCAACTGATCACCTAAAAAGTAGACTAGAGATCCAACTGATCAACTAAAAAGTAGAGTAGAGATCCAACTGATCAACTAAAAAGTAGACTAGAGATCCAACTGATCAACTAAAAAGTTGAGTAGAGATCCAACTGATCAACTGAAAAGTAGAGTAGAGATCCAACTGATCAACTAAAAAGTAGACTAGAGATCCAACTGATCACCTAAAAAGTAGACTAGAGATCCAACTGATCAACTAAAAAGTAGACTAGAGATCCAACTGATCAACTAAAAAGTAGACTAGAGATATAACTGATCAACTAAAAAGTAGAGTAGAGATCCAACTGATCACCTAAAAAGTAGAGTAGAGATCCAACTGATCAACTAAAAAGTAGACTAGAGATATAACTGATCAACTAAAAAGTAGACTAGAGATCCAACTGATCAACTAAAAAGTAGACTAGAGATCCAACTGATCAACTAAAAAGTAGACTAGAGATCCAACTGATCAACTAAAAAGTAGACTAGAGATCCAACTGATCAACTAAAAAGTAGACTAGAGATCCAACTGAACAACTAAAAAGTAGAGTAGAGATCCAAATGATCAACTAAAAAGTAGAGTAGAGATCCAACTGATCAACTAAAAAGTAGAGTAGAGATCCAACTGATCAAATAAAAAAGTAGACTAGAGATCCAACTGATCACCTAAAAAGTAGAGTAGAGATCCAACTGATCACCTAAAAAGTAGAGTAGAGATCCAACTGATCAACTAAAAAGTAGAGTAGAGATCCAACTGATCAACTAAAAAGTAGAGTAGAGATCCAACTGATCAACTAAAAAGTAGAGTAGAGATCCAACTGATCAACTAAAAAGTAGAGTAGAGATCCAACTTATCAACTAAAAAGTAGAGTAGAGATCCAACTGATCAACTAAAAAGTAGAGTAGAGATCCAACTGATCACCTAAAAAGTAGACTAGAGATCCAACTGATCAACTAAAAAGTAGACTAGAGATCCAACTGATCAACTAAAAAGTAGAGTAGAGATCTAACTGATCAACTAAAAAGTAGAGTAGAGATCCAACTGATCACCTAAAAAGTAGAGTAGAGATCCAACTGATCAACTAAAAAGTAGACTAGAGATCCAAATGATCAACTAAAAAGTAGACTAGAGATCCAACTGATCAACTAAAAAGTAGACTAGAGATCCAACTGATCAAATAAAAAGTAGAGTAGAGATCCAACTGATCAACTAAAAAGTAGAGTAGAGATCCAACTGATCACCTAAAAAGTAGACTAGAGATCCAACTGATCAAATAAAAAAGTAGACTAGAGATCCAACTGATCACCTAAAAAGTAGAGTAGAGATCCAACTGATCACCTAAAAAGTAGAGTAGAGATCCAACTGATCAACTAAAAAGTAGAGTAGAGATCCAACTGATCAACTAAAAAGTAGAGTAGAGATCCAACTGATCAACTAAAAAGTAGAGTAGAGATCCAACTGATCAACTAAAAAGTAGAGTAGAGATCCAACTGATCACCTAAAAAGTAGAGTAGAGATCCAACTGATCACCTAAAAAGTAGACTAGAGATCCAACTGATCAACTAAAAAGTAGACTAGAGATCCAACTGATCAACTAAAAAGTAGAGTAGAGATCCAACTGATCAACTAAAAAGTAGAGTAGAGATCCAACTGATCACCTAAAAAGTAGACTAGAGATCCAACTGATCAACTAAAAAGTAGACTAGAGATATAACTGATCAACTAAAAAGTAGACTAGAGATCCAACTGATCAACTAAAAAGTAGAGTAGAGATCCAACTGATCAACTAAAAAGTAGACTAGAGATCCAACTGATCAACTAAAAAGTAGACTAGAGATCCAACTGATCAACTAAAAAGTAGACTAGAGATCCAACTGAACAACTAAAAAGTAGAGTAGAGATCCAAATGATCAACTAAAAAGTAGACTAGAGATCCAACTGATCAACTAAAAAGTAGAGTAGAGATCCAACTGATCAAATAAAAAAGTAGACTAGAGATCCAACTGATCACCTAAAAAGTAGAGTAGAGATCCAACTGATCACCTAAAAAGTAGAGTAGAGATCCAACTGATCAACTAAAAAGTAGAGTAGAGATCCAACTGATCAACTAAAAAGTAGAGTAGAGATCCAACTGATCAACTAAAAAGTAGAGTAGAGATCCAACTGATCAACTAAAAAGTAGAGTAGAGATCCAACTTATCAACTAAAAAGTAGAGTAGAGATCCAACTGATCAACTAAAAAGTAGAGTAGAGATCCAACTGATCACCTAAAAAGTAGACTAGAGATCCAACTGATCAACTAAAAAGTAGACTAGAGATCCAACTGATCAACTAAAAAGTAGAGTAGAGATCTAACTGATCAACTAAAAAGTAGAGTAGAGATCCAACTGATCACCTAAAAAGTAGAGTAGAGATCCAACTGATCAACTAAAAAGTAGACTAGAGATCCAAATGATCAACTAAAAAGTAGACTAGAGATCCAACTGATCAACTAAAAAGTAGACTAGAGATCCAACTGATCAACTAAAAAGTAGAGTAGAGATCCAACTGATCAACTAAAAAGTAGAGTAGAGATCCAACTGATCACCTAAAAAGTAGACTAGAGATCCAACTGATCAAATAAAAAAGTAGACTAGAGATCCAACTGATCACCTAAAAAGTAGAGTAGAGATCCAACTGATCACCTAAAAAGTAGAGTAGAGATCCAACTGATCAACTAAAAAGTAGAGTAGAGATCCAACTGATCAACTAAAAAGTAGAGTAGAGATCCAACTGATCAACTAAAAAGTAGAGTAGAGATCCAACTGATCAACTAAAAAGTAGAGTAGAGATCCAACTGATCACCTAAAAAGTAGAGTAGAGATCCAACTGATCACCTAAAAAGTAGACTAGAGATCCAACTGATCAACTAAAAAGTAGACTAGAGATCCAACTGATCAACTAAAAAGTAGAGTAGAGATCCAACTGATCAACTAAAAAGTAGAGTAGAGATCCAACTGATCACCTAAAAAGTAGACTAGAGATCCAACTGATCAAATAAAAAAGTAGACTAGAGATCCAACTGATCACCTAAAAAGTAGAGTAGAGATCCAACTGATCACCTAAAAAGTAGAGTAGAGATCCAACTGATCAACTAAAAAGTAGAGTAGAGATCCAACTGATCAACTAAAAAGTAGAGTAGAGATCCAACTGATCAACTAAAAAGTAGAGTAGAGATCCAACTGATCAACTAAAAAGTAGAGTAGAGATCCAACTTATCAACTAAAAAGTAGAGTAGAGATCCAACTGATCAACTAAAAAGTAGAGTAGAGATCCAACTGATCACCTAAAAAGTAGACTAGAGATCCAACTGATCAACTAAAAAGTAGACTAGAGATCCAACTGATCAACTAAAAAGTAGAGTAGAGATCTAACTGATCAACTAAAAAGTAGAGTAGAGATCCAACTGATCACCTAAAAAGTAGAGTAGAGATCCAACTGATCAACTAAAAAGTAGACTAGAGATATAACTGATCAACTAAAAAGTAGACTAGAGATCCAACTGATCACCTAAAAAGTAGAGTAGAGATCTAACTGATCAACTAAAAAGTAGACTAGAGATCCAACTGATCAACTAAAAAGTAGACTAGAGATCCAACTGATCAACTAAAAAGTAGACTAGAGATCCAACTGATCAACTAAAAAGTAGAGTAGAGATCCAACTGATCAACTAAAAAGTAGACTAGAGATCCAACTGATCAACTAAAAAGTAGAGTAGAGATCCAACTGATCAACTAAAAAGTAGAGTAGAGATCCAACTGATCACCTAAAAAGTAGACTAGAGATCCAACTGATCAAATAAAAAAGTAGACTAGAGATCCAACTGATCACCTAAAAAGTAGAGTAGAGATCCAACTGATCAACTAAAAAGTAGAGTAGAGATCCAACTGATCAACTAAAAAGTATAGTAGAGATCCAACTGATCAACTAAAAAGTAGAGTAGAGATCCAACTGATCAACTAAAAAGTAGAGTAGAGATCCAACTGATCAACTAAAAAGTAGAGTAGAGATCCAACTTATCAACTAAAAAGTAGAGTAGAGATCCAACTGATCAACTAAAAAGTAGAGTAGAGATCCAACTGATCACCTAAAAAGTAGAGTAGAGATCCAACTGATCACCTAAAAAGTAGACTAGAGATCCAACTGATCAACTAAAAAGTAGACTAGAGATCCAACTGATCAACTAAAAAGTTGAGTAGAGATCCAACTGATCAACTAAAAAGTAGAGTAGAGATCCAACTGATCAACTAAAAAGTAGAGTAGAGATCCAACTGATCAACTAAAAAGTAGAGTAGAGATCCAACTGATCACCTAAAAAGTAGACTAGAGATCCAACTGATCAAATAAAAAAGTAGACTAGAGATCCAACTGATCACCTAAAAAGTAGAGTAGAGATCCAACTGATCAACTAAAAAGTAGAGTAGAGATCCAACTGATCACCTAAAAAGTAGAGTAGAGATCCAACTGATCACCTAAAAAGTAGACTAGAGATCCAACTGATCAACTAAAAAGTAGAGTAGAGATCCAACTTATCAACTAAAAAGTAGACTAGAGATCCAACTGATCAACTAAAAAGTAGACTAGAGATCCAACTGATCAACTAAAAAGTAGACTAGAGATCCAACTGATCAACTAAAAAGTTGAGTAGAGATCCAACTGATCAACTAAAAAGTAGAGTAGAGATCCAACTGATCACCTAAAAAGTAGACTAGAGATCCAACTGATCAAATAAAAAAGTAGACTAGAGATCCAACTGATCACCTAAAAAGTAGACTAGAGATCTAACTGATCACCTAAAAACTGAATGGAAACCTCCCAGACAGTGTCGGTGCCGTAGCTCAGGGTGTCATCCCTTCCCCATCAACTGTCTTCAAATATGTTCCAATAAACACTATTGCTAGTTAGTTCTTTTTGTTGAACAAATACAGTGAGCTGATTACTTACTATTATTGATTTTTACTCAAATGTAAAATGAGTGTCAATTCTATTATAAAATCCAACTGTTTATGACATTTATTCAAATGTTATTGCAAATTTTCTCAAAAATGGCTTTAACAATTTTCCTAAAAATGTAACAGTTGATGTATACATTTGACCGATTGAAAAATTGTGTTTGTGAGTGATACATTTGACAGGTCGAAGAATTCTGTCTGTGAGTGATACAACTGCCAGAATATTCTCTCAAAGTATAAATCCATTTATCTGAAATTATAGGGTTTCGCTTCCCTAAATATTTACTTAGTACTAAATAATTAACTATTTAGTTACGTTTTGGGTTGATTCGTGTATTGTTATCGACTAAGAAATAATTCTATAAAATGTCAACTTGATTCGAGAATGGGAAGTGGGAGAAAACAAAATGTCAAAACGTAATTAGGGGGCTAAATCCATATTTATATATATTAGGGGTGCACCGGATAGTCGCTCCGGCTTCTGCCGAATATTAGGCATTTTTTCACTATTAGACGAATATCACTACCGGATAGTGAACCGGACATTAAAAAGTACACCTATTTAATATGCATAAAGAGGACCTCGTTCCATTAATGTCTGTTGTAAAATGTATTAATGTGTATATTAAAACAAAATGATTTGCTTAAAAATAGAGCCATTATGAATATGCACCAAACATCGTTTATTATAAAGACAAGGTGTGTTAATATAAATAGAAATGAAACTTTACATTATAAATGCGCTCTACATACAGAGCAGCACTGGCTGGCACATTTTTTCAATTTGTCTTGACCTTTGAGTAGGTTAGTAAAAAATTCCTTGACTACGTCATGCTGACCAGACGTCTGTCTAGATGTCCGCGTATATCTCCAGAGGTAGAGATGAACAACTCCCACCCCCTTGTATTAGACAGGTGATAGTTAAATACGATGGGCATAGGTTTAAGGTCAGGGTATTGACACTCTCTAGAGGTCACACCTTTCGAGGGAACTGAGTTTGTTTACTTGGTAGTAAATCTTTATTAGGGGGCTGGACTACAAGAGCCACACCTCTACTAGGGTAACCAGGTATAATCAGCTCCCACCCCTTTTATTTGTTTAGTCCATCACATTGAGTTCATTGATAGACAGGTGACCACAAGTCAGATACGATGGACGTAAGCACTCTCTAGAGGTCACACGAGGGAACTAGGTTTGTTTACTAGTAAACCTTAATTAGGGGGGTGGACTTCAAGCCACCATCTACACGGGTAACCGGACAAAGAGTTTGCTTATTTGGAGAAAAATCTGAATCACGTGGCTGGACTAGAGGCCACACCTTTTCAAGTGTGCCGAGTTATTTGAATCTAAATCTCAATTAGTAAGCTGGACTAAAGATCACACACCTAAACGAGTGACCTTTAGCTACACAGAATACAAACCGCGAGATTTCATAGCCCAGTAACTAATTATTGTGTAGAAAACAAAAATCTCTATTAGCGTCAAAGACACGACCAGAGGGCAATCTTTCAATGGAGAGGGAAACACACACACCCCCCTACTCTTTATTGTATTTCTTTGGTCCTTGACACCCAATGTATTGGATGAAAAAACACAACGTGCTAACAAACTAAACAAAGGATATTACACTTTAAATAAATATTACGGTTAAATACTTTTTCTAACGTGTTAACTTGAATATTACTCCTGCAGTTACGTGTCTTGATCTGATTACGATATTCTTAATAATTTGTGACATTCAATTAACTCCTTGTTATTACTATTTTTTTTTACTTAAGATGCGTACTTAGCCAGTGTGTATCAGGCCAGGACGACTTTTACACACTTGACATCCTTTTGCAACAGTTACTGAAACCACGAATACAATCAGTAATAATTAAGGAAGATGTTTCTTACCTACGTTCTCTGCCCAATGAAATAAAACAAAGATGTGCATGTTTGTGTGTGTGTGGATGTATTTTTTGCCTTGTATTAAAACCTTTAGAAAGAAGGCTAATTACATTGTTTAATTCTTTTGACTTAATAAATAACGGAAAACCTTACAGTAAAATTTTAAATCGCATAAAAAAAATTGAATAATAGTACCTCAGTTAGATCTAGCAGACAAAGAAACAATATGCTGGAGTGTAAAAAAAAACAACAACCATTGACCTCTGTAACTAGTGGACGGGTATAATTTATCTGTATGCTTGACTGACCATGCCAATGTGTTATCTTTTTTGACTGACCACCCAACACTATTGCGTGCGTATGCCCAAGGAAAAACAACTATACACACAAAACAACTATACACACTACACTTGGACTACATGTGTAGACTCACTAGGTATATCTGACCAGGTTATTGGTCTAATATTCATGAACACATACATCCGACCACTATACAAGGCAGATTGCACTTTACTTATGAGAGATTTACATTAGTAGCTAGTTAAATATATACTAACATATTTTACATTGACCCTCCCACACACATCCTTTACAGTTGGTGGCATCGTACATACACACAGACACACTCATGCTGTACAGATTAAGTTGTGATAGGCCTATCTGTTTATAAATATTGTTAAGCTTGAATAAATCAATCAGTAACAGAGTTTAAAAAATAAGGTATAGAAAAAGCAAGAAAAAACCAACCAATATAGGTATGTTATTTAACAGTTTTGTAAGATGTTCAGCAACACAAGCCATTGACAAGACACTTAGGTATTCGGCCGAATTACAAATTTTACTATCCGGTCATATCCGGCTCCGACCGAATATCAAAAAGTACTATCCGGTGCACCCCTAGTTGACATAAGCTTTGTACCAGACAGACAGAGTGATTTGATATAAGCTTTGTACCAGACAGACAGAGTGAATTGATATAAGCTTTGTACCAGACAGAAGAGTGAATTGATATAAGCTTTGTACCAGACAGACAGAGTGAGTTGATATAAGCTTTGTACCAGACAGAGTGAGTTGATATAAGCTTTGTACCAGACAAACAGAGTGAGTTTATATAAGCTTTGTACCAATTAGTATATTCAATACGGCTTTCGTAAGTCCCAAAATGAACGAGTGAGTTGATAAAAACTTTGTTAAAAAATTGAAATCTGGTAAAATTATCAAACTATTCACATTTTCATTCATAAGCAAATACGGTAAATTCATTTGTAAGTTCTACTAAAGATCAATTTACAGAGATAATGAAATATTTCGAGTTGATGGTCAACGGTTAAAGAAATGTTTAAAAATTACAAGCTATGCAAGCTGAATTAGGAGTTGCCATGCAATGTGCTGTGATCCATGGTGTGAAATCTATATATATTGTTATAACCTTGCCATGCACACTGCCTTCCAAGATAGTGCAGAAGGTGCGTACTATTAGAGACTAGACTAGGAAGGATGTTGATATTAGAGAAGAGAGAGAGAACGAGTTCCGCCCAAGTCTAGAGCCGAGAGGAAGATGCTGTGTTCAAGGCAGATGTCCAATGTGTTTGTCATGTCTCCATGTAGAAAGAACATTTGTATATGGTAAAGTTACCTTTCTTTAATTTTTACACAAAAATACATATATATATTTAATTTCTAAAACAGCTCTACCTATTTTCTTTAAAATTTCAGTACATATGTATATAAATGAGGAAACAAATTCATCCACATTGTAAAAATATCGAAGTTGGCAGTTTTATAGGTTTGAAAGTGTTTCATCCTCGCCACATTAATTTGGCCTTTCAAATTCTCATAGCCATAAAGTACAGCTATAAATGACGTCAAAAGGGAATTAACACATAAGCGAGTTTTAATGAATGAAGTACCAGCTTGGCTGAATGATTTGTTAAAGAAAGATATTTACCCGAAGTCATTGTAGACACATTGTGTAATGACGACTAAGAGAGATCGAGTAAAGAGTTGCTTTTGTGTTCTTTTAGTTCTAAATGACACTTTGTACATGGCGATAAGAATAGAAAGTCTTTTAAGTGCCCTACAGCTCACGTAGTGTCGTTTTATATTGCATCTTTCGCGTAAAACTATTGGCCATTAATTGGTTTGCAAGAAAGTCTTTGCATTGTAACTTCTATAATGGTTACTTTTAGACATTTAAAATTGCAATTAGTATATTCAATACGGCTTTCGTAATTCCCAAAATGACTTCGGATATATATATATATATAAGAACTGCCCGCTTATATAGGATATATATATATATAGTTCGTCCATCGTGGTTCGTTGATGACCGCTTTGTCATCCAGGGGGCTGAGGGCTTTGCACTGGGGTTTTATGCCTCCTCATGTGGCTGGTGAGACCTATGTGAGCCCGGAATGTTCGGCCGCACACTGGGCAGGTTATTCCAGCTGGAGCTAGTATCGTTTGCCTTGCTTTTCTTTTCTGGCGTTTTTCTTCCTTCTGCCAGCGTTGTTCTTTTTTTCCTCAGCAACCTGTGCGCAAGTTTTCACAGTGTGACGCCATGATGCTCTGTCATGTGCCTCTGTCTCCCAGGTGCCTGGGTCTATGCTGAACGCCTTCAGAGAAGCTTTAAGGGTGTCCCTGAAGCGCTTTCTTTGACCACCTTGCGAGCGCTTTCCTTCGCTTAGTTGGCCATACAAGAGTCGTTTAGGGATGCGGTGGTCTTCCAGCTGGGACTGCATCAGGATTGTGTGGATGCTTTGCAGACACGCTCTTCGAAGAACTTCTGTATCTGGTATTTTGTCTTGCCATTTGACATTGACATATATAGGATAGACACATACGAACGTTTCCAAAATGAGCTCAGGAAAGTTTCAAGAGTCCCTAACAAATTATTGTACCGAGGGATGTTCGATCACTTGCTACTATTTTTTATATGATGATGAAAATTACCCTCTCTCCCCCCGCAAGAAACATCTGAAACAATAGCTGTGTCCACCTTTGATGATGGATGCATATTAAACTGGGCCAACATCGTCATTGATTTGACCAACCATTGAATCTCTTATCAATCTTTACTACACCACCAGGGAATGACGTCATCCAGACTAAAAAGCACGCGCGTGGCTGAAGAAAATTGTGTTTTAAGTTCTGTAATTTATAAAGCCGGCTTGTCGGCGCCCTTTTTGCACGAGACATATCGTGTGCTTGGACACTGGAAAACTATCGATTGGTTAAACTAGTAAGTAAACAAAGATTTTGTCAAATTTTTCCAGAATATCTGAGCCTGTAGTCTGGGTCAGAGAAATTGGGTCAACAAAGAATCCTTCAAAGTGTACGGAGTTTTTACAAATGTAATTGTAAAAGAAAAAAGTTCCACCACTCAATGGTTATCTGTAACCCAATCACTCAGTGGTTATCTGTAACCCAATCACTCAGTGGTTATCTGTAACCCAATCACTCAGGGGTTATCTGTAACCCAATCACTCAGTGGTTATCTGTAACCCAATCACTCAGGGGTTATCTGTAACCCAATCACTCCGTGGTTATCTGTAACCCAATCACTCAGGGGTTATCTGTAACCCAATCACTCAGGGGTTATCTGTAACCCAATCACTCAATGGTTATCTGTAACTCAATCACTCAGTGGTTATCTGTAACCCAATCACTCAGGGGCTATCTGTAACCCAATCACTCAGTGGTTATCTGTAACCCAATCACTCAATGGTTATCTGTAACCTAATCACTCAGGGGTTATCTGTAACCCAATCACTCAGGGGTTATCTGTAACCCAATCACTCCGTGGTTATCTGTACCCCAATCACTCCGTGGTTATCTGTACCCCAATCACTCCGTGGTTATCTGTAACCCAATCACTCCGTGGTTATCTGTACCCCAATCACTCCGTGGTTATCTGTAACCTAATCACTCAAGGGTTATCTGTAACCCAATCACTCAGGAGTTATCTCTAACCCAATCATTCAGGGGTTATCTGTAACCCAATCACTCCGTGGTTATCTGTACCCCAATCACTCCGTGGTTATCTGTAACCTAATCACTCTCGGGTTATCTGTAACCCAATCATTCAGGGGTTATCTGTAACCCAATCACTCAATGGTTATCTGTAACCTAATCACTCAGGGGTTATCTGTAACCCAATCACTCAGGGGTTATCTGTACCCCAATCACTCCGTGGTTATCTGTAACCTAATCACTCAGGGGTTATCTGTAACCCAATCACTCAGGAGTTATCTCTAACCCAATCATTCAGGGGTTATCTGTAACCAAATCACTCTGTGGTTTTCTGTAACCAAATCACTCCGTGGTCATCTACAACCCAATCACTCAGGGGTTATATGTAACCCAATCATGGGTAGATTTAAACAAAGAACAAAAATGTGCTTTTAATTTCAAACCCATACTGCTAATAGTATCGAAGTAGCCTATTTCTTGTTATCAAAATCAAAAGAACGTTGTTGTTTTTTTCTCAATTCCTATTATTAGCTAGCACTTTCTTTATGGGTAGAGGGAAAACAAGTTCTTGTATTTTGAAAACGGCTCTAACGGTTTTCCTAAACATAGGACAGTTTCTGTATATCTTTGGGGAAAAAATCACTAGCAAACTAGTTAATCAGTGAAAACTCTGTTTGACCGTTATAATGTTTCAAAAAGTGATTATCTAAAAATTTAATTTTTATCAATGAAATGGTTCTTAAAAAAAAACACAACATTTTGGACAATTCACACACGGGTTTAGCGGAAATTCCCACACTCGACTCAAATATTTCTTTGTAGTCAATACAGAGCTGAAGAACTCAATAGAACTAGAAAAACATGCCTTATGTCCACTACGAAGTCTGGTTCGTTGACTACGTTTATATGACTGTTAATGAACAGCAAATGCAAGTTCTAAGAATGCTCTGAACTATACTATACAAATGTAAAATACAAGATCTAGATCTAGATTATAGATTAATGATTTTTCCCAGCTCACTGGAAAGACTTCTTGCAATCATGAAACACCGCAAGAAATGAACAGAATGAGAAATCCTAGACCATCATCAGTTTCCTAAAGAAGGAATTGATTAGAACAAATCACTTGATAGATTTATATTACTTATTTACATCCAATGTGCTTACAAATGTTTAACATTTTTTTTACTATTAAACCTTTTAAAATAAATCTTAAAAGTAGAAGACAGAATATTATAAAACTAAAATAATATCTGACTTAATAAATGTATTTTGTTTGTTCTGGACTGCCTTCCCGTCACTTATCTTGATCACTGAGTCTTACTATATAATCATTGGGTGGGGGAGGGGTGCCAATAGACCTATAGGCTTATAAAATGAGGATTCATAAGTTGTATTTTCTTCCTCTAAAGTTTGAGATACCAATGTAACTCAATATTCATTTGAGTCAGTGACTTTCAAATATATTATAGATAATGCGCGTCTGGAGATAGATATACAAACATTGGTGGTTAAATCCTGTGGTTATAAGCAGGGGTAAGTTCTGAGTTTTTGCTTATTTTAAATAAATAAAACCTCACCGAAATAAAACCTTACAAACAAACTCGTTGGCAAGCCTTGCGGGTCAGTTGTAACCAATCATAAAGTTACAATCTCGCACCTAAATTACATTCACACAAGAGACTATTATTAGACCATTACATCATTAGCAAAACAATTAGGATTATTCTCGACTTCTTTTGTTTGGAGTTGTGAATTACCATACAGTCCGGGCATACAGCTAGTGAAGAGGAACAGTTAGTCGTCAGACATAAACCATGAGAAACTATTTTGTAGTCAGTCAAGTGGACTTTTACTAGTCAGTCAAGTGGACTTTTACTAGTCAGTCAAGTGGACTTCTACTAGTCCTACTAGTCAGTCAAGTGGACTTCTACTAGTCAGTCAAGTGGACTCCAGCTAGTCATTTGGCTCCTTCTGGTCAGTCAAGAGTACTCCTACTAGTCAGTCAACTAGAATCCAGCATGCTAAATTATTATTTTCATATTTAAAAAATGGTCAATCAGTAGGGGCAGAAATGTTTTAGATAGTCATGATGCCTGCACTATCTAATGAATATCCTATTTCTATGTGCTCAGTTGTTATCAATTCTATTATACTGAAAAAATATTTATAATAAAAAAAGAAAAATAGTTTATAGCTGGGCCTATGTCCTGCAATGTCCATACTTGATTAAAAAAAAGAGTAGGCTACGCTATCGGATGACGGACTTTTTGGAAACTTTGTTTAGAAATTATTGGAATGTATGCGGTAATATATTTATGGCTTTCTAATAAAATAGTTTGAGGTTCATTTAATTTCGTTTTTGTACCTTTTTGGTGATATGGCCCAAGATATGAGTGTAAACTGGCACGCAGACCGTATTAGGTTGGGCATCACTAAGTTGTAGCATTAGAAGGTAGTTGATTAAGGATAAATAGAATTCGCATTTGAGTTAGTTGTTAGTAAATTGTTAGCGCTATCCTAGTTATTTGTTTAGTTAGAGTGACCGTCTGTGAAGTCTGAAGTCGGGAGAGATAGCCTGAGTATTCTATGACGGCAATCAGTGACCACAGTAGTTAGATGAGACTAGATAGAGCGACAGACGATAGTCCGACCAGATGAGCGACAAACAGCCTGTTGAAGTCATATGTCGGATGCATGTGTGTACATTGAAGAGGGAACTTGCTGGTCGGCTGAATGACTCTATAGTGTTCCGCTTGTTTAGGTCATGTATCTGATGATGCTGACATAGAAGGGACGTTTGGATTCAGATCAAGTAGTAACCCAGTGTCTAGATAGAGTAGAATACTCATCTATTTGTGTTATAATATTATCAAATCAAAAATGCAGTCATCATCACATGAATCAATTACTAATTAAATTTATTACACGACTTTAAAGTGGCCATAGATGCCTTAAATAGATTATTAAATATTATTTTTAAGGCTATGTGGGACACTAAATTTAGGTAAAAAGGTCACAAATTTCGATTTTCTGTTTTATCTAATTTAAATAGCCCAATTTTTAATATTTTGTCTTAATTGCAATAAAATACTTGAAAAATGAAAAAAAAATGTTTTTGAAGTGTTGCTATCTTATAAGCGCTTATTATTGTAGGGTTGAAGTGTTGCTATCTTATAAGCGCTTATTATTGTAAGGTTCAAGTGTTGCTATCTTATAAGCGCTTATTATAATTATTGTAAGGTTGAAGTGTTGCTATCTTATAAGCGCTTATTATTGTAAGGTTGAAGTGTTGCTATCTTATAAGCGCTTATTATTGTAAGGTTGACAAGATTGAATTACGTTTAGTTGGAATCATTTGAAATTAGATTACTGAATAAAATAGACACACACTCTAGCGGCGCACTTGTAAACACACACAGTTAGTTACCCGCACATAGTCCACTATTATCCAAACATGAATGAGTCCTTACCTGGTCCTCATTGTGAAGCTATATAGGTCTAAGAGAAGGGGGGAGGATTTGTCACGGCTATTGGTTGATCGTCTAGAAGATAACAAAATAAAATGACTAAGAACAGTTTCTGACCTCAAAGGTTATAGGTTAGAGTTAATGGTAGAGGACTTGACATCAGAAACGTTTTAAAGCTTGAACATGTCAATCTAGTCAATGGGTCTTTGTTTATATTCTGTTACTTTTTTGTATGGTGTAGTATTTGTATTTAAATAGTTAATTTATAGTAAGTAATGCTCATTTTTATCATAATAAAGAATATATTGTGGTTTCATAAAAAATGTGTCCCGTCAAATTGTATTTGTAATATCCCTAAATTTTTTATTAAAAAAAAATATTTTATCTATAATATTTTGTTTGTAACAGAGAATGTTAGTATAATATTATTTTTGTTTTTGATAATGTTACATTATAAGCCTACTGTGTTTGTATTAGATAACCTATTAGTATGTTTATACGAAATATATATATATACAGACAGAGAGAGAGAGAGAGAGAGAAAGAGGAAGACCAGAAATTACAAAGTGTGTACATACTTTCTGTTACATAATAACCATTATCGTTGCAATGGAAGAGAACATCTTTAATATACATTTATATATATAAGGTCGGCCTGATTGAAAGGTTAACAAAAATCTAAACTAAAACAAATGGATAAGTATTTCAAACTTTTTAACTCTAGTTCGATTTTTAAAAGTCTTTAATATAATGTTATAGTTACGGTCACTGTTAGATTATGACCAGTTCTTGTATAGTTCGGTATTTCTTGGTTGATTTCTACGAAACTATCTAGTTTGTTTTTTTTCCACATTGTTATGTTAGCTGGCTATACACGCGTGGAAAGTCGGTACATAGTTTAGTACATAGATCTAGTACATACTATGATATTATCTAGATCTAGATCTCTGAAGCTCGAATGTCAACTTTATCAAGATCTATATACTTACATGTTTTATTTACTTATTCAATCAGTGGTCTGGTCTAGATCTTAACTACATATTTATATTTTTGAAAACCGTCGTAGAATTCGATCTACTTGTCGGAAGGAAATGATTTTATGTCAGCTGACCAGTCTCCCGTTTGACTAGATCTAGTTAATAGCCAACATTTTGTGGCATGGTATAGGCTAACACGTTTGTTTACAGAAACAGAGATAAATGATTACATACACTAGGGTACATGTAGGCCTTAAACTATCCGTTCAGTTCTATGTTATCCGAGCGAGTCAAGTGGAAATTAAATCTAAAGATTTGATTAACGTGTGCACTGAACGATAATACAGACATTATGTTGGGATAAAGTTCAAGGTCAGTGAACCAGGTTAAATAAGTGTGTCAAAGTACGGAGGCACGTTTTCACCAAATAATAGATTTAGATCTAAACTAGTCGATCTCGCTTTTGCTAAAGTGTTTTATTTTTATATTGTAACTTTTACTCGTAGTTAGCCAAATGGGGAATCCGACTGGGACAAGTCCACTTCTAGCTCTAAAACTTAAGGCCATTTTGTTCATATTGACCAAAAACCCAAAAGATTTTGTCTGAGACGGCTCGAAACTTACCAAACGTCGAACAATACTGAAAGTGTCAACGTTTCAAGCCAGTGATCACTTTACAATCAAGCATGTCCTCAATGTAAACTTACAGGATCAGCTCCCTTTTCTTTGGCTTTATAACGCCACTGCAGACACACACACACACACACACACATGCTTTCATTTGAGTAATTTCCTGCTCCCCCTCCCTCTAAGTCCTGCTCCCCCTCCCTCTAAGTCCTGCTCCCCCTCCCTCTAAGTCCTGCTCCCCCTCCCTCTAAGTCCTGCTCCCCCTCCCTCTAAGTCCTGCTCCCCCTCCCTCTAAGTCCTGCTCCCCCTCCCTCTAAGTCTTGCTCCCCCAAAAAGTTTTAGTCCTACACACAATCTCTGACTTTACTTCGGCTTCTTATTATTTAATTATAGCCTATATTGCTTTTCAACCGTAACCCCATCCCTCACCCACACATACACCCGCTTTCACACTTTTCTGCCTATTTTTTTATTATAAAGACAAGCCTTCACTTTTAAGCATCCTCCGATTGATTGACCGTTCAACACACACTTTTCAGCTTTTAAATCTCTATATTTATAGCACCTATGTTTAATGTTAACCTTAATCATAAGAAAAAGACTCAAGATCTCTCCTTTTAGTGATATTATTATTTTTTCGTTTTTTATATCATTTTAGAAAGCATCTAAAAGGAAGCGAGAATGACGTGAAGCATTTGAGAAATAAGTCCCCACTTCAGGAAAAGTAAACAACACAAATACACTCAAAAAAACGGAATGTAGGTGTGCTATTTCTTATTACTCTTTATCTATAGACTGCGGCTTTTTGGGGAAATACCGAAAACAAAATAAAAAGATTTGATAGAAAGTGTGTAGGTTTTCGAGAATTGCTTTTTGGTCAAGCTCTTAGCAAGCGCCTAGGAAGTAAAAGAAACCTGTGTACGAAATTTAAACCTAGAAATATAAAGTACAGACTATAGCATAGATATTATACACTCTCCCCCCCCCCCCCCCCCGAAATATAAAGTACAGACTATAGCACATATATATTATACACTCTCCTAAAGTACAGACTATAGCATAGATATTATACACTCTCCCCCCCCCCCCCCCCCCAGAAATATAAAGTACAGACTATAGCAGACTATAGCACATATATATTATACACTCTCCTAAAGTACAGACTATAGCATAGATATTATACACTCTCCCCCCCCCCCCCCCCCGAAATATAAAGTACAGACTATAGCACATATATATTATACACTCTCCTAAAGTACAGACTATAGCATAGATATTATACACTCTTCCCCCCCCCCCCCCCCCCCAGAAAAAAAGTTTTAATAATTTTGACAATTTCATGAAAACATATTTCAAACTATAGATAGCTGTCTAGCCGTGCGGTATGTGCTCGGCACATAGGCGATGGTCCCAGGTTCAAAACCTGCTATGAAAGTTTTAATTCCTACCTAAGACCATGATATTGACACGCTTTACTTACTCCCATAAATTCTAGGCGACGTGGGCGCACAGGATGACATCTATCAACTCTCTTTTTATTTGTAAGTTGCAGGTATTATTTCTTGGTCTGTTTAATTTCAAATACTTTTTTTTCTTATGCTTTAAATTTGCATCTATGTTTTTTCTAACATTGTTTCACTTTGTTTTTGGACACTATTAAAACCAACACACACACACACACACATCATAATGTTAATGATATAACAATTATTTCACAACAAACTTCAATCCTAAATCTAATGGACAATAAATACTATTGATCTTTACTTAAATATGTTGTAACACTAAAACACATGTACAAAAGATAGATATGTATTGTTCTTTTCTAAAGACATAATAAAATGATCATATATAATGTGGTTAAAACATTTAGCGCCAAAACGTTCCGCGTCAAAACAGCTTCGACAAAAGGGCCATTGCGCTAAAATGTCCTGATTCGAACATTTAACGCTGCATTGAGCGTCAGAGCCCGTGATTTGCACAGTTCTTTAGATCTTGTCGTTTTAGTGCTCGATCCACCCTAACCCTCTCCCATCGTTTACTAAAATGTTGGTCTTAGATGTTTCATAGTTACTTGATTTGTAGATTTCTTTATAAACCCACAATCACACACACACACAATTGTAGATATTTTTATACATCGAAAGAAACACACACACAATTGTAGATATCTTTATACATTGAATGAAACACACACACAAACTGCACATTAAGTTATTATATCTACTCATTTGAAAGGGTTCATTGCATAAATGCTTTCTCCATTACTTTTGTGAGCATTTTCATCTTATTGAAATTTCAATAGCGCTACTCTGAATGTTTAGGAAAGATAACCCTGGAAGAGCTGTGGTAGCCATAAATACCACTTTCTCACACACAATGATTGCAGAGAAAAATTACTCTATCGAATAAAAAAAAAAAAATTTAACATGTTGTAAAATCGTCACTTCAACATACTTAATATTTCGTAGTAAGCTCCAGGTAGAGGGGGGATCTCATTTATGTAGGAACAGTAGAAAGAAACTCTATCCTAAGAAGAAACAAATCAAAACACTTGAACTCACACTCGGGGCTTGGAATGTCCGCACTCTCCTAGATGGTGCTGAAACAAATCAAAACACTTGAACTCACACTCGGGGCTTGGAATGTCCGCACTCTCCTAGATGGTGCTGAAACAAATCAAAACACTTGAACTCACACTCGGGGCTTGGAATGTCCGCACTCTCCTAGATGGTGCTGAAACAAATCAAAACACTTGAACTCACACTCGGGGCTTGGAATGTCCGCACTCTCCAAGATGGTGCTGAAACAAATCAAAACACTTGAACTCACACTCGGGGCTTGGAATGTCCGCACTCTCCTAGATGGTGCTGAAACAAATCAAAACACTTGAACTCACACTCGGGGCTTGGAATGTCCGCACTCTCCTAGATGGTGCTGAAACAAATCAAAACACTTGAACTCACACTCGGGGCTTGGAATGTCCGCACTCTCCTAGATGGTGCTGAAACAAATCAAAACACTTGAACTCACACTCGGGGCTTGGAATGTCCGCACTCTCCTAGATGGTGCTGAAACAAATCAAAACACTTGAACTCACACTCGGGGCTTGGAATGTCCGCACTCTCCTAGATGGTGCTGAAACAAATCAAAACACTTGAACTCACACTCGGGGCTTGGAATGTCCGCACTCTCCTAGATGGTGCTGAAACAAATCAAAACACTTGAACTCACACTCGGGGCTTGGAATGTCCGCACTCTCCTAGATGGTGCTGAAACAAATCAAAACACTTGAACTCACACTCGGGGCTTGGAATGTCCGCACTCTCCTAGATGGTGCTGAAACAAATCAAAACACTTGAACTCACACTCGGGGCTTGGAATGTCCGCACTCTCCTAGATGGTGCTGAAACAAATCAAAACACTTGAACTCACACTCGGGGCTTGGAATGTCCGCACTCTCCTAGATGGTGCTGAAACAAATCAAAACACTTGAACTCACACTCGGGGCTTGGAATGTCCGCACTCTCCTAGATGGTGCTGAAACAAATCAAAACACTTGAACTCACACTCGGGGCTTGGAATGTCCGCACTCTCCTAGATGGTGCTGAAACAAATCAAAACACTTGAACTCACACTCGGGGCTTGGAATGTCCGCACTCTCCTAGATGGTGCTGAAACAAATCAAAACACTTGAACTCACACTCGGGGCTTGGAATGTCCGCACTCTCCTAGATGGTGCTGAAACAAATCAAAACACTTGAACTCACACTCGGGGCTTGGAATGTCCGCACTCTCCTAGATGGTGCTGAAACGAATCAAAACACTTGAGAAACGTTCTTGGCAGACACAACATTGGCGCACTGTTATTAGAAATGTGACTAACAGATAACTTTTCTAGTTACAACACCAAGAAAAAACATTTTGAATGCATCCCAGATCCAAGCACTGACACCAAATATACTTCATTGTCGGATAGGCAGGATGTTTAAGTCACAAAAATGCATTCGGACTATTGGACTGATCATCGTCTAGTATTTGCATGCGGACTATTGGACTGATCATCGTCTAGTATTAAGCTGAAAGGCCTCAAGAAAGCAAACAAGAAAAGCGCATAGATGTTGGTAAAAACCCAGACACCAAGCAAGACCTCGTTAACAAACTACTGAAATAAAAGTCCTGCACATGAACATCATAAACATGGATGTGTAGAACAGCTGGAGTAACCTGAAGGACTCTGTATACTCTCTGGCTAGTAGCTTTCTCGCTCAGCCCAAACAACAGAGGCACCAAGACAGAGTCAATGAAAACAATGTAGAACTCGGAAGAGCTACTGAAACACGGCTAAACATAAAGTCTAAGGCCTATCGCTGCAACCCTGTTTGCTTCCAAAACAGGGGACGTTACGACTGATGCCAATAGAGAAGTTCGGTGAAAGACTTAAGGAGTCTGGTTCAGCTAAAAGGCGGAAAAAATTCGGTCATACGCAGACACAAAACAACACAAAACAACACAAAAATGTTCAAAGCTGAGTATGGTCTTCGACCCAATGGATCATCTATATTCAGTTGAAACTTCTTTTAGATTAGGAGGAAATATTTGTTCGCTGGGCTGAACATTTCAGCACTGTCTTCATCCCTCCGTCAAGCACCAGCCCCGAGCCATTTCCCGCCTGGAACAAGTCCAAATTAATAATTCACTGCTTATCCTCCTCGGCTTCCAATATGGCTGCATCAGAGATCTGCTATTCGCAGACGACTTTAACCTAAATGCCTCAAGTGAAGAGGAACTTCGAAAGGCTTGCAGAAATGTTCGCCTCAGTATCAATGTAAAAGACAGAGAAAAATATACCTTCAAACTTAACCCCCATCCCCGCCCCGTCATTAAAATGTTCTCCAAGGTTGAGCTGATTTAGATTCAAGAATTCGGCCAAACTACTATTTGAGCGTTCGATGCGGAGGATGCAATAATAATTTAAAAAAAAGGCTCATTCAGAGAGAGACTTTGAAATATTTGGTCAAAGAGCCGAATGAATACTCAAATATTGTCTCTAGGACTAATTGCTAAGGAGGAGCGTGGAAAAAGATGATGGGGAAATCATCATTGGCCTCCTTCAGTCGTAGGACGACTATGGTTCATCTCAGAGCACACTTCCTCATGTGGCTGTGGAGCCCTATTTTGGAGAGACACTCCCGTCCACAGATAGCGCAGGTTAGGGTCCCCTTGGCTTTTGCTTCGGTGGTAGAGAAGCTGGCCGTTTTTCGGATTGTGCGTTTTTCTTCCTGGGCTGAGACCCATGTACTTTCACTGTCCATAGCTTTCTTTGTCACTGTCTCTCTCCACCTGTTGCGGTCTAGAGCAATGTCTTCCCAATTGTCAGTATTGATGTTCACTGATTTGAGGTCACGTTTTATTACATCTATGTAACGGAGGTGGGGGCGACCAGTTTTTATTGTGCCAGTCGCGAGTTGACCATAGAGGATGACTTTCGGGATGCGCTTGTCCTCCATCCGGCGAACATGTCCAAGCCAGCGCAAACGGCGTTGTCTGAGGGCTGTAAAGATGCTGGGAATACCTGATCGCGCAAAGATCTCAGTATTGCACACTTTTTCTTTCCATGTGACATTCAAGATCCTACGGAGACATCTCAAATGGAATGAGTTTAGTTTTCTCTCTTGCTTTGCGTAGGTGGTCCATGATTCACTGCCATACAGCAGTGTACTCATAACGCATGCCTTGTAGACTTCCATTTTGGTCACCGTAGTTAGCTTATGGTTTTCCCAAACTCTTAGTCTGAGTCTAGCGAATGTCGAGGCAGCCTTTCCTATGCGTTTTTTCATCTCTTCTTCTAGGGACAGGTCATCTGTAATTGTGGATCCCAGATAGCAGAATTCGTTTACGGCGTCCAGCTTGTTATCGTCTATGAGGATGGAGGGTGGTGCTGTAGCAGGTGGTCCCATAACATTTGTTTTCTTCGTGCTAATAGTCAAGCCATATTCTATACAGGCCTGAGAGAAGCGGGATATTAGTGACTGAAGTTCCTCTTGTGTGTGTGCCACTACCGCTGCGTCATCCGTGAATAGCATATCTCTTACGAGGGTGGCTCTGATTTTAGTTTTGGCCCTCAGTCTGGCAATATTTAGGAGTTTGCCATCAAATCTGGAATGGAGATAGATGCCTTCAGTGGATTTGTCAAACGCGTTGTGGATTAGCAGTGAAAATAGTATTCCTAAGAGGGTTGGGGCCAGGACGCATCCTTGTTTAACTCCGCTTTTTATACTGAAATTTTCAGAGCTGGCACCGTTGAATTGCACTGTGCCCATCATATTTTGGTGGAAAGATATGATTATATTTAGTAGCTTGGGTGGACAGCCTATTAACTGTAAAATTTTAAAGAGGCCATCTCTGCTGACTAGATCGAACTAGGCCTTTGTCAGGTCAATGGATGCAATATACAAAGGCATCCTTTGTTCTCTGCACTTTTCCTGGAGTTGGCGGATGGAGAAAATCATGTCAATCGTGGATCTCCCTGACCGGAAGCCGCATTGTAATTCTGGATAGACCCGATCAGCGAGTGTTTGTAGCCTGGGAAGTATCACTCGAGCAAAGACTTTGCCTACAATACTTAAGAGGGAGATTCCCCTGTAATTGTTGCAGTCGCTTCTGTCACCTTTGTTCTTATACAGTGTAATGATTTTAGCATCCCGCAGGTCTTGTGGAACAGCACCTTCTTGCCAACATTTACAAAGCAGTTCGTGTAGAGGTTGGATTAGAGTAGTTTTGCATTGTTTTAGAAGATCTGGGGGGATACCATCGCATCCGGGTGCTTTGCGGGCAGCAATGTTGTCTATGGCTTTGTTGAGCTCTGAAAGGGTGGGTGTTTCATCTAGCTCGTTCATTGTGGGTAATTGTATGATGGCTTTAAGGGCTGAGTCAGAGACTGAGCTTGCTGTGGCGTAGAGCTCAGAGTAATGTTCAACCCATCTGTGCATTTGTTGGCACTTGTCTGTGATAATTTCCCCAGTGGTTGATTTCAGAGGTGCTGTCTTGTTTTGGGAGGGTCCGAGAGCCTTGTTGATTCCTTCGTACATCCCTCTTATGTTGCCCACTTGGGCTGCGAGCTGAATACTCTCACTGAGCTCTACCCAGTATTCATTGGCACAGATCCTTGCTGTCCTCTGTGTATTGGCTCTAGCTTCCTTCAGGTTTCGCAGGTTGCGATGGGTAGGTTTTGCCTTGTAAGTAGCGAGTGCTTCTCTCTTTGCTCTGATGACAGGTGCTAAAATAACTGCTTTAGAGTCGAACCAATCATTTTGCTTTGTAATTTTTCTTCCAAAGATTTCCAGGGAAGTCTTTTGTATGGTGGACTTGAGGTGTTCCCATTTTTCAGTTGCTGTATTTTCAGAGAGATTTTTATACTCGCGTTCAAAAGATTCCGCAAACTGTATCTGGAGATCAGGTTGACACATCTTGCTTACATCCGATTGGGGCCTACCAATCTACTTGGTATGGTGGATTTTTTTGGGAGAAGATTGATCTTACAACATACCAAGGAGTGATCTGTGTCACAGTCTGCACTGTGGTAGGACCTGGTAAGCTTGACAAATTTTAAGCACTTTTGTCTTACCATGATTAGGTCTAGTTGGTGCCAGTGTTTGGAGCGAGGGTGCCGCCAAGATACTCTGTGCTGCGGTTTAGTCTTGAAATAGGTATTAGTGACGCAGAGGGAGTGTAGTGAGCAAACCTCGAGGAGCCTTTGTCCGTTTTCATTTACTTTTCCGACACCAAAACGCCAAATATTGCTGTCCCATGCAGAGTTGTCAGATCCAACGCGTGCATTGAGGTCGCCGAGGATGATAACCTGTTCCGTAGTTGGGATCTCGCTAAGAGCAGACGAAAGGTTGTCATAAAACATAATCATGGCCTCTAGTGTGGAACTCAGAGTAGGAGCGTAGGCACTTATCAAAGTCACATGTCCAATAGATGTGTTAAGGCGTAGTGATAGGAGTCTTTCTGAACCGTTGCACTTCAGCTCTACTGTGTTCAGCAGTGTGTTCTTAACTGCAAAACCAACGGCATGTTCCCTTACTTCACTTTCGGCTTTGTCTTGCCAGAAGAAGGAGTAGTCTTTTTCTTTGATTGAACTTGAGTCAGCTAAACGAGTTTCCTGAAGGGCGGCAATGTCTACTTTGAGCCTGGACAGTTCATTGTTTATTATTGCAGATTTTCTGACATCTTCTATGTCTGGTAGGTTTTCATTAAGTCCAGTTTGTAGAGTACGCACATTCCATGTGCCCAGTTTAAGAGTGGAGCTCCTCTTTTTTTTTTCATGTCGACTGGTACATTGGCTTTGTGCCTGCTTTTCAGATTTTGTCCTATCCTCGTGTACCCAAACGAGGAAGACAGGCATGACGGGACAGCACCTTATTGGCTGGGGTGTGCCCAGCTTGAGGCGGGCGGTAGCTGTCCATTGGAATATTAGGATCCCTCGAACCGACGAAAGTGGCCCCTGGCGCCCTGCTCTACGTCAATTGAGCATTTGAGCTTATAACCGGTGACTGCCACTTCCCGTGTTTGGCCGACGCCAAAGGCGAAGTTAGAGTGTCCTCTCCAGTTTTTTAGGGTTAGGGCTCTGAAAAAGTGAGATGAAAGCCTGGGCATTTTTTATGGTCGGAACGATGTCGCCCACACAGCAGTTCCCCCCTCTCCGCGCAGCTGATGTGACCAAAGGAACGGAGTATCCAGTACAGTTTGGGATCAGTAGCGCCGCAGGATCTGCCAGGCTGTAGCACGGTGTCCCACAGTCTGCCTAAGGGTCACCAGCTCCTGATTTTTCCTCAGGGTTGTCTCCCGAAGCATTTCCCGTGTTTGGGTATAGCCGCAGGGCAGCGGAGGTTTGGATTCAGAGTTTTCCTTCTCCTAGATGGGTAGCCAACCAAGGCTAACGAGCCCCTCCTGCCCGAAGCTTACTGATTTAGGCGCCAGTTGCTCGCCTTTGCCCCTTCTCCTGTCTGTGGTAACGGTTCCGCCAGGCTCAGTAACTGAGCCACACGTGAAGGCCAGGAGTTGGACTGGTTGTCAGAGGCTATTTGAGACGCATGCCATTGGAAGCACTTTGTAGGTAATGATGGGCTTAAGACCATTACCACTTCCGGCGTTAACAACCTTGCGGAACCTTGGGGAAATAAGTAATAACATAGTTGAATTCAAGGGTAACAGGTTATAAAATGCAAGTTTTTAAGGGGGAAGGGGGTGAAAAGGGTGGGGGAGATAAAAGTGCTCTGAATTGACAGGTCAGAAGTGAGTGTACTTGGGAGGACGTTTATGTATATATATCTATATTTATATTTATTGAACAAAATTATTTACTTACCGTAATAATATATATTAATTAGCATTACCCACCGTCTACGCCCGTTAATTTGGTCAAATGCTAATTAATATATATTATTACGGTAAGTAAATAATTTTGTTCCCAAAGTGTATTATTTCTCTACAAAAAATCTCCCGCCCCCAAAGGTTGAGGGGGGGGGCGATAGGTGCAATAGTCCCCCAGCCCCACCATATCAACCAACATACCAGTAGGTGCGATAAAAAAAAAAAGGTTAAACTATGAATCATCAGTATAAATATTAAGTAATTAATTGGGTTCACAAATTGTACTATTTCTCTACAAACATTCGCTCCTCTAGCTTGATCTGCCGTGGAAAGACATTTCCATCAAAGTTGCCTTCGCTACTTAATGGTCATACGCGGGCTCACACTGGCATAGAGGAAAGCAGCTGGCATCATCTGAAAGGGTCAGCTGGAAAGCTCTTACGAAGGTCGCGAGACTCAAAGAAAGGCCCTTGCGCAGACGATTAAAAGATAACTTAAGTAGACTCCCGCGTACAACGGCTTTGTCTGCATTAGATGTGGCGAAATATGCAGGTTGCTATTCTGTTTTCTGTTGCTACAAAGAAATAAATTATTGAAGACAATTAAACATAAGATTTAATTAACAGAGACTTTGTGTTGACAAAAGTAGACATTAAAACTAACATTTCAATAGGCCACATCCTTTCAAGTACTTTTCACAATAACATCCGCAACAAATAATGAGTAAATAAAAACATATGAGCACAGTCCCAACAAAGTGGCAAGGTCATTGGGATACTGCACTCAGGCTTCCTGGGGAATTGAAGACAATGAAAGTCTATGTCACAGTGAAACCATACGATGTCTGAAATTCTATTGGTCACAGTGAAACCATACGATGTCTGAAATTCTATTGGTCACAGTGAAACCATACGATGTCTGAAATTCTATTGGTCACAGTGAAACCATACGATGTCTGAAATTCTATTGGTCACAGTGAAACCATACGATGTCTGAAATTCTATTGGTCACAGTGAAACCATACGATGTCTGAAATTCTATTGGTCACAGTGAAACCATACGATGTCTGAAATTCTATTGGTCACAGTGAAACCATACGATGTCTGAAATTCTATTGGTCACAGTGAAACCATACGATGTCTGAAATTCTATTGGTCACAGTGAAACCATACGATGTCTGAAATTCTATTGGTCACAGTGAAACCATACGATGTCTGAAATTCTATTGGTCACAGTGAAACAAGATGTTATAAACAATAACAAAATCTGTTACTCGTAATCTTGTAACTTGTATGTGACAGATCGAAACATATCAATATGTAGCACCTTGCGACAGATTTGAAATATATCAGTATGTAACACCTTGTGACAGATTGAAACATCCAGCATAAGCAGTCACTAAGTCATTTCACAGTATCACGCCATCTCTGTTTTCGTGTCTTGACTGTCGTTTTGACCTTACATGTCAGAAAGACTACAAGTGAATTCATTTCCTCTGACTTTGTGGTCCAGATGCGTGCTTACTAATCAGGACAAAATTGTTTCTGACGCCGTGAGGGATTAGCTTGTGACTGGGGACACGAGCCAGTAGGCCGCTATATGAACGATCAGGTGGGTTTCTCCATCTACTAGTCTGTGTGATCTCTCTACAGACATTTCAGCGTTACCACTGTACACTACTTTAATACTTGAGTTCAACTCAAACAACTTCGTAGGCCAGTAGAGGATCATTCAAAGATATTGCAGGAAGAAACAATTTTGTTAATCTCATTGTCAACACAATGTGGCGACACTTGGGAAGTGGGGGCGGTCACCCATAAAACTTAAATAAAACACATTTGTTTAAAAGTGAAGATTGCTTGGTACCCAACAAACATACGTTTGTACGTTGAATAATGGAAATAGAAGTCTAGTTACTAATAGTTTTGGTTGAAATTCCATAGAAATGTCTAGAATGTTTCACCATACTGAAAAACGTTAAATAATTTTTATTCTGCTTTGTACTAGCACAGTGATGGGCAAACTATGTCCCGCGGGATGTCAGACCTGCAAGTAGATTTAATCCGGGCTCGCTACGTGTTTGGTAGTGATAACTAAAATAATATGACAATTTTACTCACAATAAAAAAAATTCAAATTTATAAATAATGGAATAAAATCGCGAATTTTATTTGTATGATTCACTACTCTTCTGAATAAGTCAACGTTCTATGTTGGTGTTATTGTTTCTTTCTATGTTGGTGTTATTGTTTCTTTCTATGTTGGTGTTATTGTTTCTTTCTATGTTGGTGTTATTGTTTCTTTCTATGTTGGTGTTATTGTTTCTTTCTATGTTGGTGTTATTGTTTCTATCTATGTTGGTGTTATTGTTTCTTTCTATCACTAAAATATGTTAGAATAAAAAAGACGATATCTGGACTTACCCCAACTGAGTGGAGGCCTGGGAGGAGGCGGTCCTCTCAAGAGGGAAAGGAAGGAGAGGCGGTGAAAACATTTTGTACTTTGATTGTAGTTCTCATTCATGGTTGACTAATAACAAAGTACAAAGACTTTATTACCGATGTTTTAAAGATTAAAATATTTTAAGTCAGAGAAATCGTTTAATGACCTTGTAAAATGTGGACCGTTTTCACAAGAAACGTATTCAACAATGTGGACTCAAAATATTTCGAAAAAGACTTTTCAAAGGACCCTCTAATTCTATGTGTAAATTATTAAACTAAACCATTTTATAACTTATACCAGATTTCCCGCGGCGCTTGATTTACCAGGAGCTCCTGGAAATCTCCTGAAATTGCAAAATATATGAAAAGGTCCTGGAAATCTTCGGAAATTATTAAAATCTTTTGAAAACTCTGCGAATGTAGAATTCCTGATGAGCATTCTTTCATTAGACAATACCGTAATGTTACACATCTTTCTATTCCTAGGTCTAAAACTCTAATTCAACTCTGAGATGTTATAACTTCTCTTTGCAAAGATAGTTTTATACTTTAACACATGAACATACTAATTATAGTCCATTTCATATTTTAATCAAATTAACATTCAAATTTGTTTTTTCTAAAACATTTTTCATGCATTCGTTCGCCCTAAAGCTGTGAAGCTGTGTTAAGATATATTCTAATAGTTTCATTCATTCGCGTACATCTAATTAAAAAGGTCACGCATGCGCACGAGCAAAATGAACCCTATCCAAGCCAATATTTAACTCTAGATTATTCTATATCTAGATCTATGACTCTATGTCTAACTTAAGAACTATTTTATTCTATAACATATGAACATACACAATTAAGTCTATTCATTTAATTTTAATCAAATATATGTAGGCCTACAAGCAAATGTTTTTATTTGAAAAAAATGGATTTAAGTCGATTAGCTATTTTTATAGCACCATTCACTCATACTATTTTTACATTTTTACGCATTCGATTTACATATAACATTATTATTTCATTTAATTGTTTACAAACCATTCTCAGTGACTAATCGACAGTTATACGCAAAAAAAAAAAAAAAACGCGGGTCGCGGGTAATATATGTCTAGTAATATATATGTCTAGTTTATATAAATAGTAGAGTTTGTGTATCTTTATAATGTTGTTTATAATGCTGTTTATAGTACTGTTAATCCACGTGAAAAAAAACAAACTTTTTTTTTATCTTCAGGGATTAAACTAAGGAATACCAATCTGAAATTTTCAATATATTGCATGATATTACAATCAATCAAACAAAGCTGAATTTGTTATATCATAGCCATATTGCTGGGTATCAGATACCAGAAAAAGAAGACAAATGAGTTTGTACTGTCAACACTCTGGCTGTCAAAAAGAAGCAACTCTGAAGAGACGAGAGCCGAGTTGGATCTGTCATATTGTAAGACATGACTGACTGACTGAAAAGTCATCATTCAAAGTCCAGTGTATGGAGCATGAAGAAAGGGCCGTCCAAAGAATTGCTTAGCAGGACAGGACAACATGGAAACAGTCTGTACGTGATGGTATGAACCTCGCTAATGTCAAAAGAAACGAAGCTGCTTTAGTCAAGAGAAAGAAAAAAAAAAGATGCCTTGTCAACTAGCCCTAAAACAGAAGCATATACATACACGAACTGTGGAAAAACTCTGCCGCGTCAGATTCGGCTTAATTAGTCACATCAGACTTTGCTCCGTCTGAAGACGCAACCAAAACCAGTGACTCATCTGGGCGCATCCATTGGCTTCCGAGTCAGAAGGAGACATATTAAGACCAAGTATTAAAATCACATCTTGTGAGATTGGCGCTGGATTTTATCTCTCCCAAAAGCATGTCATATTAGCTCAAAATGCCATTAAAACCGATATCATTACACTAGAAAAACCAGTTTTAAAACTCGTAAGTAAATAATTTATTATAGTGTTCCGAATAAAAAAACATTGTATATGTTACTTTTCTTTGCAAACAAACTAAAAATGAAGTGAAACAATTAATGTATATTTAATTTTTTTAAAAATGTCTGAGCAGTGTATGTTTGTTGAGAAAGACGGGCGGTACTACATCTAGTTCCTGCTGCTAACACTCTGGACTGCAATTGAAAGTTTTTATTTTTGCCAAATTTTATTGGTTAAATTATATTTCAAATCACATGACATACGAGAGTTATCAATAACATGTTAGAATGTCTACGTACTTATTTTCAACATATAAATACAGCTGAGGAAGTTGATATTACTATAGAATTTGTCTGTTATGAAAAGAAGAAATTCTCATGAGATCAAACACAATGATAAATTTTGACCTTTCATTCTGACTAGTTCAATGTACATGGATAGTCCAAATCATACTTCAAGTAATATCGCAGTCTTGTCTCCCTCTACTACTATGATTTACTTATTATCCCCCTTTTTTTCAGTCTATGTCACTCCTAATTACGTCATCGTATTTTTTTTTGTTCACTTCAATTATCAATTTAAAACAATGAAAGTCCTAGTGGAAAGAAAAATGAGGCGGACTTTTCAGTCTGGAAGAGCATGTTGGTTCACGTTATAGATCCAGTTCTGTAGTTATTCAATAGCCTTCAAGTACTAATGAGCTAAAAAAAAACCAGTTCTGCTTTATATCAGAAACATGAATATTTACATAGGCAAGTGGTGTATGAATTTGTATGCAAATAATCTCTCCTCCTTACTAACAGCTGAAATGAATTAAACAAGTCCAACAACTCTCAGCTTCTTCTATAAGAATGTGATGTCACCGTCTGATTTCACTGCTGTGGAAAATGTTGTACATATTTTAGTTTGGACAGGTGAATCTACAATAAAGGGCGACTGTGGAGGTGTCATCACGTAAGTAGTGCTGGTCGAATTGTTGCGACTCCGCAGACTACAAGAGTTCTTGTTGATGATGCGAGTCAGAATAAGGTACTCGCTTGGGTTCCCATGCATCATTGTTGAGCTGTTCTCCATGGTAGACTCGTGTTCCCTCACATACCAGCTGATCAAGTTTTGTTTACATGATTGGAACATGTCTGTTAACAGAATAAATAAAATTGGTCTAAGACACGTGACTGAAGATCTCATCCAACTTAATGTCTGAAATAATGTCCTCAGGGAATCACAACTCTGAAGGTCCTGACACTTGGGACTCACCAAAGAAAATGCAGAAAAGGGCAATGTGATAGCTAGGCTAACAAAGTCCACTGCCAGTAACGCCGTGACAAAACGCCTTTGTCGTCTTGCTCTTACGCCATTTGTGACAGAACCATTATCTGCGATCCTGTTTCTGTCAGTGACATCAGATCTTGTTCTGATATTAGAATCACAGGAATCATCTTCATTAGCGCCCTCATTCATGGGAGTCGGGAAAGTGGGAAGCAGCTGGATGGAACCGAGTTGATTGATGGCAGGCATCTCCCCAATGACTGCAATGAAGACAAAGATCAGTAACACAAGTATAACCATTGAGGGAAGAAATACTGTCAGCCAGCTGGAAGCGGCATGGGCTTCAGCAGTAATGCCGTACATGCAAACATTGGGCAGAGGCTCCACAGCTGGGAAGCCCAGCCATAGAGAGCACACCACAGAACAGCTAACACACCAGGGTGTAAGTAGCAATAGTACGTGTAGTACACTATGGGACATGATGTGCTGGTACCACTCGTTCTTGTAGGTGTATAGGACCCGGTCAACGTTTAGAAGGAGAAGTGCCAACAAGGCAACACTAGGTAGTGTGCCATCTAGAATCATCCATGTCTGGGGAAAAGATACAAACATTGTTATGTTAAATATGGGTCTTAAAGATACATAGTTATGTTCATTGTAGGTTTTAAAGATGCATAGTTATGTTAAATGTAGGTCTCAGGTTTAATCTGTATTATATAGAACATTTTTATATTGTCATTTGCTTTATAGCAGAAAATCACTAAAAATTCCTATTTCATTTATTTTTAAATAAAACTGAGACACCATCCGAAGTTTACAATATTTTTTTCCAATATAAAAACCTTCGTATACGATAAGGAAGGTAAAGTCTGGTGATACTAAAATAATACATGTTCCTGTACGAAGTTAAGGGTGTGGTATACATTCTCTTTTTATTTATTTCTTGTAATGCTCCAATAATGCAAGGAGACTTTCCAGTGAGCTCTGCACAATCAAGTGCATCTATTAACAGTCCAGCTCATGATTTCTACATAAGACTTGCGCAAAATGTTCATGAACTTCTATTTATTTCACTTTTTATTGAACAAAAAGAAACATTTGAGTAGAGCGCGGAAATTGCCACTGAAGTGTGTTCAATATAAAAAGGCATACGACAAATTTAATCTCAAGATACTTATATTTTGAAAAAATACAGTCAAACCAGAAATTTTCACTGTTTGGCCAATTGGGTAGTTTTTTCCCCTAAACTGTCAAATTTACATTCATTGCCACACACTTCAATACTTAGAGAAACTGAAATATTAAACACGTAGACAAACTGATATTTCATATACTTAGCCTTAATGACACTTTACACACTTAGACAAATTGACATACGCAATGACACTTTACATACCTAGACACACTGACGCTTAAAACACGTATATAAACTGACACTTTACATGAGACACTTTATACAGGAAGAAAAAACATTAGCTACACTGACCTTTTACACTTACAACAAACTGAAGCGTTACAATCGTTGACATACTTCATAGACTTCTTAACGTTGACATACTTCATAGACTTCTTAACGCTGACATATTTCATAGACTTCTTAACGCTGACATATTTCATAGACTTCTTAACGCTGACATATTTCATAGACTTCTTAACGTTGACATACTTCATAGACTTCTTAACGTTGACATACTTCATAGACTTCTTAACGTTGACATACTTCATAGACTTCTTAACGCTGACATATTTCATAGACTTCTTAACGTTGACATACTTCATAGACTTCTTAACGTTGACATACTTCATAGACTTCTTAACGTTGACATACTTCATAGACTTCTTAACGCTGACATATTTCATAGACTTCTTAACGTTGACATACTTCATAGACTTCTTAACGTTGACATACTTCATAGACTTCTTAACGTTGACATACTTCATAGACTTCTTAACGTTGACATATTTCATAGACTTCTTAACGTTGACATACTTCATAGACTTCTTAACGTTGACATACTTCATAGACTTCTTAACGCTGACATATTTCATAGACTTCTTAACGTTGACATACTTCATAGACTTCTTAACGTTGACATATTTCATAGACTTCTTAACGTTGACATACTTCATAGACTTCTTAACGTTTACATACTTCATAGACTTCTTAACGTTGACATATTACACTGACACTGACACACTCTGATTGAGATATAAAACACTGACATGTTCTGACTGCCATAAAACACTGACAGACAGTCAATATTGTTAACAGACAATAACTTCACGTAGTAATTGCTAAGATAAGACCTACTTTACAAAAGTCAGCTCCTAAAGTCCAAGGATGTAATTCATAATAAACTGTGAAGGAGTCAACCAAAGTAATAAATCCCAGGTCAGCTATCGTGATACTCAGGATCTACAAGAAATAGCAGAGACGAGATAGTTAACAAAACAAAAGAAAGCAGCGTTTAAATACCCATTTATACTTGCTTTCCATTACGACCGTTACAAGTGATTTGGTCGACGTAGTCGGCAATTCTCTGTTATGGTTTTCAAACACGATTTTAAAACCCTTTCCTTTTTTTTTGAAGACATTTCAAAGGTATTATTCGCCTTTCTGGACAGGCCCCACACTTAGTTGTTAAAAAAAAGAACATTTTTTTTAAAATTATTTTTTTAAAAGAATTATGGTTAGAGTTTGTGTTTTCACAGAAACTCAGAGAGGCCACAATTGGGTCCACCCATGGGCACGCGGTATAATACGTTATGTAGGTTGGGACATTTTCAGCACAAATATGATATTCTAAGAACTATAAACTATCAACAACCACTCTCCTACCTTACTCAATGCTAAATATTTATTAAACAAATTGCCTGCAATCTCTCACACACAATGCCCGAGGCTCTGCGTGTCAGCATAAAACATTGTCTGATATTTAGACATGTAAAAAAAAAATAACAACAAAACGATGAACATATTAATGGAGACATTTGATGTATTCACCGTCCTCATCGTTGTATCCTCTCGGAAAAGTCAATACTAGCAAATGGATATGTAAACAGATAGGTTGATCTTCGAGTCCAAAGATTAATGAGGAATGCAGTATTTCCCGTGGCTACGTAACCCCACCTACATATTTAGCCACATCTAGCGCAGGCGGTCGATTTAGATTTTCTTTTGACCGTCTACGTCTGTCTTCTGCAGCGGATTTTCTTTTGGTCTCAAATGTGTATCCCGCGGCCATTTGTAAGAGACCTCCAGTTGTCTCGTTTTGAATCCAGCTGCAACCAGCCAGGTGCTTTCTTCTTAAAGCAAATTGGCGCCTAAGCTGGTCGTTGAAGCGTTTCCGTGGGGCACCTCTGTTACGTCGACCACCTTTCAGCTCACCAAAAAAGCGTAACTGTCGGACCATATGAAGTCCCTCTATACTGTCCATACCGGCGTTCACCAGGACATCACTGTTTGTAGTGCGATCTAGCCCCCGTATGTCCATGATGGAGCTCAAGCATCTTTGGTGAAAGCGTTCAAGTAATTTTAGTTGCTTTCTGAATAATACCAATGTCTCAGATCCATATAGAAGGGTTGAGAGAACCACTGCTTGATAGAGATTAATTTTTTTAGGCAAATAGGGGTAATCGGACAATGGCTGAAGGAGCCGTGACCACACGGAAAGACAAAGGGGTTTACAACAATTTTTGATTATTTAGTCAATGGCTTTATAAAAATATGGAAGATATCCCAGTAAGGTTTGACCAAAAAAAAATATAATAAATGTCGATGTCAATACTCAAAAGCAAGTTACGCGAAAAGGATGGCTATTTAAATTTACACCCAAAAAAAGAGTTTAAATAATAATAAGTTGAAAAAAAATTGTCGCTTTCAAAAAAACATAATCGTTCGAAATTGTGAATAAAAAATAAATATATCACTTGTGGCAAGTCATATAAATGAGAAATCAGTCAATCAGTAAGGGCTTTTCGTTTATATATATATATATGTATATATATATACACGACAAAATACACAACTCTAACTTATTATTATCTACTCTGTACGTATAACAATTAAAGCAATTTTTACATTCGAAACCACAGCGATTAATTTTACCAAAAACGATGTGCATTTATATATATATATATATATATATATATATATATATATATATATATATATATATATATATATCATGGACGTAGCCGGGGGGGGGGGAGGTTGAACCCCCCCCCCCCCCCCCCCCGAAATGTAATCGGAATTTAGTGACTGATTTTTTGCTTTGATTTTGTTAATTTTAGTTGAGATTTTAATACTAAACCATCACTTGCCCCAGCGCAGCCAAGGGGTTTTGAGTACTAAAACCCCTACCAAGGGGTTTTGCAGTCAAAACCCCCTCTTCTATAACACAAAACCAAAAAAAAAAAGAATGCAAACAACAATCCCAAAATTCCAAGAGCACAGTTAAAGAAGATTTTGATTTTAAAACCCCCTCCAAATTTACGATAAAACCCCTCTTCAATATAAGACTATCCATACATCAGTCGCAAATTACACAGTAACACTCAAAATTCTATAAGCGTAACTAAAGTTTTTTTTAGTTTAAACAACCTTTCAGTGGGGATTGAAGCTTAAAAATAACTTTTCAATATAAACAAAAAGCAAATTACACTCTCAAAATGCTATAAGCATAACCAAATGGGTTTTGAGTTAAAACCCTCTTTCAGAGGGGTTTGAAGCTATAAAAATACATCTTCAATATAAAACAAGGTTAAAAAGACAGTTTGTGTGGAAACACAAACTCAAAATCGGCCCCCGAAGTGGTCCACCCAGGCAGGCTTCAATATTTTCAAAAAAACATCCGAATGAAATTATATCAAAGACAAATGACAGATAAGAATAGAGAAAGAGGGTTGACAGATCTTGTGTAGTGCCCCAACGGTCCAGTAGATCAAAGGATAGGTGAAAGTGAATGTTAAGTTAGATGTGAATCTGGCCTAACTAGTTCCCCTTTCAGACCTTGTGGTCTATAGGGCAGATGATGTAAGGTTCATCTGTTTTTGTGGCCTACGGTTAACGAGGGTGTCACTTAGCCAGCACAACGACCAACCGCATTTACTTTTCCCCAACTAATGTCAGGTACCCATTAAAGCTGGGTGGACTCAGAGGCGCCAAAGGATTCCGAAGTTGAAAATGCCAGTCTTCACCAGGATTCGAACCCGCTCTACCACTCAGCCACCGCGCCTGCGCTGGCCTTATAATCGATGTAATTGTTTTGAAAAGGCCCAATGTGTAGGCAATGCTGCATAGTATATGTGTGCGCTTTTAAAAATAAAGAAAATGCAGTTTACAAGATTACTATTCGTTTTAAATTATATCTAATTTATAATGCATACTAAATAGATTTTTTCTCTTTAAAAAATAGTAAACATTTGTTTTTGTGTAAATATAGTACTTAGTATAACAGAACTTACATAACTTAACAATACAAATATAAAAACAAAAATTTTTGACAAAAAATCTACAACCGTTTGCATAAATGTGTTTAAAAAGTGGAAAATGGTCATCTCTTCTAATAAAGAGCCTCAAGTGCTTCAGTGTTTAATAGTTAATAGTTGTACAAGTGGATGTAATTTTAAGAAAAAAAACTGCTTGCATAAGTGATTTAAAAATTAGATTTTGATTTTTCGCTTTCAGAAAAGAAAAAAGTAGCCGTTGCATCATAACTTTGAATGGTCTAAAATATTGAGATGTCGGATTTTCACTATTTTTTTTTAGTTTACGCGGGAGGATCTAAGTCAGTAAGAATAGTACATACATTTTTTAAATAAAACTTTAAATAGCAGGATAATGCACTGTAGATACCTCAGATATGCATTTATTTGGCTTTAAATACCGGAAATAGTGCTTGGAGGCGGGGATACGCCCCGTGCTAGGGGAGCTCACGGCGCTTTCACAGACTCCCTAGCTGCCAATGGTTGGGAGTCTACAATTTGTCCACTACTAACTCCAGGAAGAACCTATTGTAGGGTACAATAAACGTCTTTCAAAAGAATGATAAGTCAGAATGTAATGAAGATTAATTTTGCACAATTATGTACACACACACACGCACGCACGCACGCACACACACACACATATATATATATGTATGTATATATATATATATATATATATATATATTTATATATATATATACGGGGGGGGGGGGAGAGAAAAAATCCCAACCCCCCCCCCACGCCCCCGAAAAAAAAAACCTGGCTACGCCCATGATATATATATATAACGATATATATATATATATATATATATATATTACTCCACCACAAACTAGTATTTATGTTCCTTTTTTGGGAAATAGGCAGCCCATTTATGGTCAAGTTAGGAGTAAATCCTTCTAATATGCTCCAGAAAAAAGTTTTAAAAAGAGCTGCACTTCTATGTTTGTGCTAAAATGTTCTTCAATTTAGTTGTTTTGAATACTGAGCTGTTTGCATGTTGATATAGGCCTTTGATAATATCGATATTGTTTTTGTCTATTTTCAACTTCCTCATCTATCGTCATCAAGCCAAAATACCAATGTTTTGGTGGAGATAGTATGAGATGCTGCATACAGTTAAATGGCCAAATATTAGAAGAAGTGGACTCATTGAAATACTTAGGCTCAAACATAAAAGAGATAAAATAAAACGCTTAAGCATGGCATCCACTGCCCTAAGCAAACTGTGGAAAATCTGGAGGAGTAACATCAGCTTCCAAATAAAATTAAAGTTATATTCTTCCCTAGTATCTCTGCCTCCATATGGTTGTGAAAGTTGTACACTGAACGCTGAAGCTGAAAGAATATTCAAGCCTTTGAGAGTAAATGCTAAAGAGAAATGTTGGGTATCAGATACCAGGATAACAAGACAAATGCGTTCGTACTGTTACAAGTCAACACTCTGGCTAGCAAAATGGAGAAACTGAATACTGTTAAGTGAAAAGGTGAGCTGTTTGGTTATATTGTAAGACATGACTCACTATGCAAAGTCACCAAGATACAGTGGAGGGAGCATGAAGAGAGGACCGTCCAAAAAATGGCTGGTTGGACAATGTCAAAGAATGGACCGGCCTTTCTCTTGATAGCCTACTATGAGTAGCTGCTGACCGGGAAGAATGGATGGATTGGGTGACACGTTACAGCACCGCTACGTCAAAAGTCAAGGGACAGATGATGATGATGACAATCGATAATAGCGAATATAAAATATAAAATCATAAATATGGTAAGTAGAATCAAGTATCACGAACAAAGCACGTACAGTTAACAATCACTCAAAAGTATGTAGAACTAACAGTCACTGTTTGTACTAGAACAACCCCTAGTAGAGCCAGTAGAATATTTTTCTGTATAATAAACATTTTTATTTCTATCTTGACACCTGTCTCATTTGAACATTTTAATGAACAATTAGTAAAGGCAGGTGAGTGTTCTCCAAATAATGAGATGATATTTGAATGTTAAAGAGGCGCCATTAAAAAGTATCGTTCAAGCTATCGTCGCGTGCTCTATAGAAAAGTCTGGCAGTTTGTTGTCAATAATTTCACCAGCAGCATCAAAGTGTTTTCGGATGTGTATAAGTGTTAATGATCTGATTAGAAAGCAAGAGAAATTCAAATGAAAGACTGCAGGTAGATTTACAACCTTTGTACTTAATTAAATATACTCGTTGACGAAATCATCTTTGATGAAAATATTCTGACAATGTCCAGGTGTCAAATTAAAACATTAGCTGGAGTCTGCTATCATAACTGGCTCGTTCATTAAAGGCAAGCAGTAGCCGCTAGATAACATTGAATACAGATCTTGTGTTGTAGCCGCTAGCAAACATTATTGAATACAGATCTTGTGTTGTAGCCGCTAGCAAACATTGAATACAGATCTTGTGTTGTAGCCGCTAGCAAACATTAAATACAGATCTTGTGTTGTAGCCGCTAGCAATCATTGAATACAGATCTTGTGTTGTAGCCACTAGAAAACATTGAAAACAGATCTTGTGTTGTAGCCGCTAGCAAACATTGAATACAGATCTTGTGTTGTAGCCGCTTGCAAAAATTATTGAATACAGATCTTGTGGTGTAGCCGCTAGCAAACATTATTGAATACAGATCTTGTGTTGTAGCCGCTAGCAAACATTATTGAATACAGATCTTGTGTTGTAGCCGCTAGCAAACATTATTGAATACAGATCTTGTGGTGTAGCCGCTAGCAAACAATATTGAATACAGATCTTGTGTTGTAGCCGCTAGCAAACATTATTGAATACAGATTTTGTGTTGTAGCCGCTAGCAAACATTATTGAATACAGATCTTGTGTTGTAGCCGCTAGCATACATTATTGAATACAGATCTTGTGTTGTAGCCGCTAGCAAACATTATTGAATACAGATCTTGTCTTGACAATTAAAATAAAATCTTTGAAAGACTTTGAATTTAGATCTGCCTCCGTCTCTTTGTCACTCACTTCACGTCTTTCTCTTAGTCTGTTCTCTTAGTCTGTTCTCTTAGTCTGTTCTCTCAGTCTGTTCTCTTAGTCTGTTCTCTTAGTCTGATATTTAGAATGTTTTAAGCAAATGAAGTCATTAGCCGCTTGTTCTTTGACCGTTATGGAGGGTCGCATGTTCTGTCATTGTTCTTTGACCGTTATGGAGGGTCGCATGTTCTGTCATGGTTCTTTGACTGTTATAGAAGGTCGCATGTTCTGTCATTGTTCTTTGACCGTTATGGAGGGTCGCATGTTCTGTCATTGTTCTTTGACCGTTATGGAGGGTCGCATGTTCTATCATTGTTCTTTGACCGTTATGGAGGGTCGCATGTTCTGTCATTGTTCTTTGACCGTTATGGAGGGTCGCATGTTCTGTCATTGTTCTTTGACCGTTATGGAGGGTCGCATGTTCTGTCATTGTTCTTTGACCGTTATGGAGGGTCGCATGTTGTCATTGTTCTTTGACCGTTGTAGAAGGTCGCATGTTCTGTCATGGTTCTTTGACTGTTATAGAAGGTCGCATGTTCTATCATTGTTCTTTGACCGTTATGGAGGGTCGCATGTTCTGTCATTGTTCTTTGACCGTTATGGAGGGTCGCATGTTCTGTCATTGTTCTTTGACCGTTATGGAGGGTCGCATGTTCTGTCATGGTTCTTTGATCGTTATGGAGGGTCGCATGTTCTGTCATTGTTCTTTGATCGTTATAGAAGGTCGCATGTTCTGTCATTGTTCTTTGACCGTTATGGAGGGTCGCATGTTCTGTCATTATTCTTTGACTGTTATAGAAGGTCGCATGTTCTGTCATGGTTCTTTGACCGTTATAGAAGGTCGCATGTTCTGTCATTGTTCTTTGACCGTTATGGAGGGTCGCATGTTCTGTCATTGTTCTTTGACCGTTATGGAGGGTCGCATGTTCTGTCATTGTTCTTTGACCGTTATGGAGAGACGCATGTTCTGTGATGGTTCTTTGACCGTTATGGAGGGTCGCATGTTCTGTCATTGTTCTTGACCGTCATGGAGGGTCGCATGTTCTGTCATTGTTCTTTGACCGTTATGGAGGGTCGCATGTTCTGTCATGGTTATTTGACCGTTATGGAGGATCGCATGTTCTGTCATGGTTCTTTGACCGTTATGGAGGGTCGCATGTTCTGTCATTGTTCTTTGACCGTTAAGGAGAGTCGCATGTTCTGTCATTGTTCTCTGACCGATATGGAGGGTCGCATGTTCTGTCATGAATCTTTGACCGGTATGGAGGGTCGCATGTTCTGTCATTGTTCTTTGACCGTTATGGAGGGTCGCATGTTCTGTCATTGTTCTTTGACTGTTATGGAGGGTCGCATGTTCAGTCATTGTTCTTTGACCGTTATGGAGAGTCGCATGTTCTGTCATGAATCTTTGACCGTTATGGAGGGTCGCATGTTCTGTCATTGTTCTTTGACCGTTAAGGAGGGTCGCATGTTCTGTCATTGTTCTTTGACCGTTATGGAGGGTCGCATGTTCTGTCATGGTTCTTTGACCGTTATGGAGGGTCGCATGTTCTGACATGATTCTTTGACCGTTATGGAGGGTCGCATGTTCTGTCATGGTTCTTTTACCGTTATGGAGGGTCGCATGTTCTGTCATGGTTCTTTGACCGTTATGGGGGGTCGCATGTTCTGTCATTGTTCTTTGACCGTTATGGATGGTCGCATGTTCTGTCATTGTTCTTTTACCGTTATGGAGGGTCGCATGTTCTATCATTGTTCTATGACCGTTATGGAGGGTCGCATGTTCTGTCATGGTTCTTTGACCGTTATGGAGGGCCGCATGTTCTGTCATTGTTCTTTGACCGTTATGGAGGGTCGCATGTTCTGTCATGGTTCTTTGACCGTTATGGAGGGTCGCATGTTCTGTCATTGTTCTTTGACCGTTATGGAGAGTCGCATGTTCTGTCATGGTTCTTTGACCGTTATGGAGGGTCGCATGTTCTGTCATTGTTCTTTGACCGTTATGGAGGGTCGCATGTTCTGTCATTGTTCTTTGACCGTTATGGAGGGTCGCATGTTCTGTGATGGTTCTTTGACCGTTATGGATGGTCGCATGTTCTGTCATTGTTCTTTGACCGTTATAGAAGCTCGCATGTTCTGTCATGGTTCTTTGACCGTTATAGAAGGTCGCATGTTCTGTCATGGTTCTTTGACCGTTATGGAGGGTCGCATGTTCTGTCATTGTTCTTTGACCGTTATGGAGGGTCGCATGTTCTATCATTGTTCTTTGACCGTTATGGAGAGACTCATGTTCTGTGACGGTTCTTTGACCGTTATGGAGAGTCGCATGTTCTGTCATGGTTCTTTGACCGTTATGGAGGGTCGCATGTTCTGTCATTGTTCTTTGACCGTTATGGAGGGTCGCATGTTCTGTCATTGTTCTTTGACCGTTATGGAGGGTCGCATGTTCTGTCATTGTTCTTTGACCGTTATGGAGGGTCGCATGTTCTGTCATGGTTCTTTGACCGTTATGGAGGGTCGCATGTTCTGTCATTGTTCTTTGACCGTTATGGAGAGTCGCATGTTCTGTCATGGTTCTTTGACCGTTATGGAGGGTCGCATGTTCTGTCATTGTTCTTTGACCGTTATGGAGGGTCGCATGTTCTGTCATTGTTCTTTGACCGTTATAGAAGGTCGCATGTTCTGTCATGGTTCTTTGAGTGTTATAGAAGGTCGCATGTTCTGTCATTGTTCTTTGACCGTTATGGAGGGTCGCATGTTCTGTCATGGTTCTTTGACCGTTATGGAGGGTCGCATGTTCTGTCATTGTTCTTTGACTGTTATAGAAGGTCGCATGTTCTGTCATGGTTCTTTGACCGTTATAGAAGGTCGCATGTTCTGTCATGGTTCTTTGACCGTTATGGAGGGTCGCATGTTCTGTCATTGTTCTTTGACCGTTATGGAGGGTCGCATGTTCTATCATTGTTCTTTGACCGTTATGGAGAGACTCATTTTCTGTGACGGTTCTTTGACCGTTATGGAGAGTCGCATGTTCTGTCATGGTTCTTTGACCGTTATGGAGGGTCGCATGTTCTGTCATTGTTCTTTGACCGTTATGGAGGGTCGCATGTTCTGTCATTGTTCTTTGACCGTTATGGAGGGTCGCATGTTCTGTCATTGTTCTTTGACCGTTATGGAGGGTCGCATGTTCTGTCATGGTTCTTTGACCGTTATGGAGGGTCGCATGTTCTGTCATTGTTCTTTGACCGTTATGGAGAGTCGCATGTTCTGTCATGGTTCTTTGACCGTTATGGAGGGTCGCATGTTCTGTCATTGTTCTTTGACCGTTATGGAGGGTCGCATGTTCTGTCATTGTTCTTTGACCGTTATAGAAGGTCGCATGTTCTGTCATGGTTCTTTGACTGTTATAGAAGGTCGCATGTTCTGTCATTGTTCTTTGACCGTTATGGAGGGTCACATGTTCTGTCATGGTTCTTTGACCGTTATGGAGGGTCGCATGTTCTGTCATTGTTCTTGTTCTAACTACATTCAAACATAAAGTCCAGAGTTTGTGTCAGTCTAAGAAATCACAGTGACAAAACAGAAACAAACATTCTAGAATTGAACTTTACTGGCAAATAAAATTAATTTTAAATAGATCCAAGATCTAACTTGAAAATACAGATAGGCACGGTCGGAATGGGTGTCAAAATCAGCCCGCTCATTTCTATGCATCTGGCCCACAAATTACAAGAGGGGCATCGAATTATACATATCCTCAAAATCATGATGTCAGGTTTGATTATGTGAGGAAAAATGGGTTTCTACGTAACATAATACATTTCTATTAGTAAGTAGCCTGCATGATGAGCTCTAGGAACACTATACATGTCTACTAGTAAGTAGCCTGCATGATTAGCTCTAGGAACACTATACATGTCTACTAGTAAGTAGCCTGCATGATTAGCTCTAGGAACACTATACATGTCTACTAGTAAGTAGCCTGCATGATAAGCTCTAGGAACACTATACATGTCTACTAGTAAGTAGCCTGCATGATTAGCTCTAGGAACACTATACATGTCTACTAGTAAGTAGCCTGCATGATTAGCTCTAGGAACACTATACATGTCTACTAGTAAGTAGCCTGCATGATGAGCTCTAGGAACACTATACATGTCTACTAGTAAGTAGCCTGCATGATGAGCTCTAGGAACACTATACATGTCTACTAGTAATTAGCCTGCATGATTAGCTCTAGGAACACTATACATGTCTACTAGTAAGTAGCCTGCATGATTAGCTCTAGGAACACTATACATGTCTACTAGTAAGTAGCCTGCATGATAAGCTCTAGGAACACTATACATGTCTACTAGTAAGTAGCCTGCATGATTAGCTCTAGGAACACTATACATGTCTACTAGTAAGTAGCCTGCATGATTAGCTCTAGGAACACTATACATGTCTACTAGTAAGTAGCCTGCATGATGAGCTCTAGGAACACTATACATGTCTACTAGTAAGTAGCCTGCATGATTAGCTCTAGGAACACTATACATGTCTACTAGTAAGTAGCCTGCATGATAAGCTCTAGGAACACTATACATGTCTACTAGTAAGTAGCCTGCATGATTAGCTCTAGGAACACTATACATGTCTACTAGTAAGTAGCCTGCATGATAAGCTCTAGGAACACTATACATGTCTACTAGTAAGTAGCCTGCATGATTAGCTCTAGGAACACTATACATGTCTACTAGTAAGTAGCCTGCATGATAAGCTCTAGGAACACTATACATGTCTACTAGTAAGTAGCCTGCATGATGAGCTCTAGGAACACTATACATGTCTACTAGTAAGTAGCCTGCATGATGAGCTCTAGGAACACTACACATGTCTTCTAGTAAGTAGCCTGCATGATAAGCTCTAGGAACACTATACATGTCTACTAGTAAGTAGCCTGCATGATAAGCTCTAGGAACACTATACATGTCTACTAGTAAGTAGCCTGCATGATAAGCTCTAGGAACACTATACATGTCTACTAGTAAGTAGCCTGCATGATTAGCTCTAGGAACACTATACATGTCTACTAGTAAGTAGCCTGCATGATAAGCTCTAGGAACACTATACATGTCTACTAGTAAGTAGCCTGCATGATAAGCTCTAGGAACACTATACATGTCTACTAGTAAGTAGCCTGCATGATTAGCTCTAGGAACACTATACATGTCTACTAGTAAGTAGCCTGCATGATGAGCTCTAGGAACACTATACATGTCTACTAGTAAGATGTGTCAAGACTAGGCTGAGAAGTATCAAGACACAAGTCCCTACATAGTACAGAGCTCTAGGAACACTATACATGTCTACTAGTAAGTAGCCTGCATGATGAGCTCTAGGATCACTATACATTTCTACTAGTAAGTAGCCTGCATGATGAGCTCTAGGATCACTATACATTTCTACTAGTAAGTAGCCTTCATGATGAGCTCTAGGAACACTATACATGTCTACTAGTAAGTAGCCTGCATGATGAGCTCTAGGATCACTATACATGTCTACTAGTAAGTAGCCTGCATGATGAGCTCTAGGATCACTATACATTTCTACTAGTAAGTAGCCTGCATGATGAGCTCTAGGAACACTATACATTTCTACTAGTAAGTAGCCTGCATGATGAGCTCTAGGAACACTATACTTCATTATCTTTGGAAACTATCTTGAATTACTAAATGACACTTGAAAAATCAAGCTACCATATAAGCCTATATAAGCATGTACTTGATATTCACACACAAAGCTCGTTAAGATCCCCCATGATTCGCCCCATTCATCGTTTTTGTGTTCCAAATACTTGTAGAACGTCTTTACACCATGAAAGTGACTTGTTTCTTGATACTTCTCAGTCTACTCTTGACACATCTGTACTATGAAAGGGACTTGTGTCTTGATACTTCTCAGTCTAGTCTTGACACATCTGTACTATGAAAGGGACTTGTGTCTTGATACTTCTCAGTCTAGTCTTGACACATCTGTACTATGAAAGGGACTTGTGTCTTGATACTTCTCAGCCTAGTCTTGACACATCTGTACTATGAAAGGGACTTGTGTCTTGATACTTCTCAGTCTAGTCTTGACACATCTGTACTATGAAAGTGACTTGTGTCTTGATACTTCTCAGCCTAGTCTTGACACATCTGTACTATGAAAGTGACTTGTGTCTTGATACTTCTCAGCCTAGTCTTGACACATCTGTACTATGTAGGGACTTGTGTCTTGATACTTCTCAGCCTAGTCTTGACACATCTGTACTATGTAGGGACTTGTGTCTTGATACTTCTCAGCCTTGTCTTGACACATCTGTACTATGTAGGGACTTGTGTCTTGATAATTCTCAGCCTAATCTTGACACATCTGTACTATGTAGGGACTTGTGTCTTGATACTTCTCAGCCTAGTCTTGACACATCTGTACTATGTGGGGACTTGTGTCTTGATACTTCTCAGCATAGTCTTGACACATCTGTACTATGTAGGGACTTGTGTCTTGATACTTCTCAGCCTAGTCTTGACACATCTGTACTATGTAGGGACTTGTGTCTTGATACTTCTCAGCCTAGTCATGACACATCTGTACTATGTAGGGACATGTGTCTTGATACTTCTCAGCATAGTCTTGACACATCTGTACTATGTAGGGACTTGTGTCTTGATACTTCTCAGCCTAGTCTTGACACATCTGTACTATGTAGGGACTTGTGTCTTGATACTTCTCAGCCTAGTCTTGACACATCTGTACTATGAAAGTGACTTGTGTCTTGATACTTCTCAGTCTAGTCTTGACACATCTGTACTATGAAAGTGACTTGTGTCTTGATACTTCTCAGCCTAGTCTTGACACATCTGTACTATGTAGGGACTTGTGTCTTGATACTTCTCAGCCTAGTCTTGACACATCTGTACTATGTAGGGACTTGTGTCTTGATACTTCTCAGCCTGGTCTTGACCCATCTGTACTATGTAGGGACTTGTGTCTTGATACTTCTCAGCCTAGTCTTGACACATCTGTACTATGAAAGTGACTTGTTTCTTGATACTTCTCAGTCTACTCTTGACACATCTGTACTATGAAAGGGACTTGTGTCTTGATACTTCTCAGTCTAGTCTTGACACATCTGTACTATGAAAGGGACTTGTGTCTTGATACTTCTCAGTCTAGTCTTGACACATCTGTACTATGAAAGTGACTTGTGTCTTGATACTTCTCAGCCTAGTCTTGACACATCTGTACTATGAAAGGGACTTGTGTCTTGATACTTCTCAGTCTAGTCTTGACACATCTGTACTATGAAAGTGACTTGTGTCTTGATACTTCTCAGCCTAGTCTTGACACATCTGTACTATGAAAGTGACTTGTGTCTTGATACTTCTCAGCCTAGTCTTGACACATCTGTACTATGTAGGGACTTGTGTCTTGATACTTCTCAGCCTAGTCTTGACACATCTGTACTATGTAGGGACTTGTGTCTTGATACTTCTCAGCCTTGTCTTGACACATCTGTACTATGTAGGGACTTGTGTCTTGATAATTCTCAGCCTAATCTTGACACATCTGTACTATGTAGGGACTTGTGTCTTGATACTTCTCAGCCTAGTCTTGACACATCTGTACTATGTGGGGACTTGTGTCTTGATACTTCTCAGCATAGTCTTGACACATCTGTACTATGTAGGGACTTGTGTCTTGATACTTCTCAGCCTAGTCTTGACACATCTGTACTATGTAGGGACATGTGTCTTGATACTTCTCAGCCTAGTCATGACACATCTGTACTATGTAGGGACATGTGTCTTGATACTTCTCAGCATAGTCTTGACACATCTGTACTATGTAGGGACTTGTGTCTTGATACTTCTCAGCCTAGTCTTGACACATCTGTACTATGTAGGGACTTGTGTCTTGATACTTCTCAGCCTAGTCTTGACACATCTGTACTATGAAAGTGACTTGTGTCTTGATACTTCTCAGTCTAGTCTTGACACATCTGTACTATGAAAGTGACTTGTGTCTTGATACTTCTCAGCCTAGTCTTGACACATCTGTACTATGTAGGGACTTGTGTCTTGATACTTCTCAGCCTAGTCTTGACACATCTGTACTATGTAGGGACTTGTGTCTTGATACTTCTCAGCCTGGTCTTGACCCATCTGTACTATGTAGGGACTTGTGTCTTGATACTTCTCAGCCTAGTCTTGACACATCTGTACTATGAAAGTGACTTGTGTCTTGATACTTCTCAGTCTAGTCTTGACACATCTGTACTATGAAAGTGACTTGTGTCTTGATACTTCTCAGCCTAGTCTTGACACATCTGTACTATGTAGGGACTTGTGTCTTGATACTTCTCAGCCTAGTCTTGACACATCTGTACTATGTAGGGACTTGTGTCTTGATACTTCTCAGCCTAGTCTTGACACATCTGTAATATGTATTGACTTCGTTCACAAGCTCCTTACAAAATACACTGTGTCAATAAATTTTACATCTTTAAAATTCTGTACCCGTTTCTATAACAGCAACTATTGCATCATCTGCAAGTTTTCCTCAGATTTGGCATATGGAATAAAATGTACTAATTCAGCTCTTCATCCACAATTCTTTTTGTCCGCCCAGCTCACAAGGTCATATTCTGCTTATGTAATAACTTGTAAATCCTGTTTGAGTGTTTACATCTTGGACTTTCTACACACACAATGATATAATTTCTCATAGCATCACGTTCATTTGTTTAAGGTAATTTAATATCATTGTTGAAAAGAAATACTGGGAGATGGTTTCATATCTTTTTGTATTTCGGTTTAAGTCTACATCTTCTTTGTCTTAACATCAGTGTTTCTTCGTTGGATGACGTGGCTTGATCTCTAAGAATAAATGACGTTAGCCTATAAGAAGCACTGTATACGGATGAAGGCTAGTACATTATTTTGGAGCATGCGTTAGATTAGTAGCCATGAGTGCTCCTTTTATACAAGAATATTATACAATCTTTTGACAATGGAATACAAGCCTTAGTGACATACATGCGGCCCTTTCACTGGCCGTACCAGCCCTATTGAATACCGGTCAATCGGGCATTTGCCCGAATGCCCGTATAGCTAGTCCGTCTTTGCAGATAGGCTACTAGTAACTTGTATTCAGCCTTCCTAACAGTAAAGGTATTTTTAAAAAGAAAACCTACCTTAGAGAACAACAAATTCTAGCTAAACTACCTACCTGACAGTACAGATAATTAGACCTCAGGTTTTTTGAAGAACACAGCAGTAGGATAAGAATCAAATTAAAGAAGATTCCAACTGTACAGAGTACGATGCCGACATGGGCGCTTGTGGCGAAACCTCGTTCATAGGTGCTCGATACATAGGTGTCAGATGTGCCGCCATTGAAGGACATGTCGTAGTCTATGTAAGTATCTGTCTTTAGGTATCTATCGACGCCCTGGCTAGAGTTCATGTGTATTGGGGCAGTATGGTTGAGTTTAACTAATTCGATGTTGTGCAATAATTTAGTTTCATTAAGTGATTTTGAAGTGACACCATAGTTAGTGGACATTCTCTCAAGGATAATAGGACGAATCTAGTCAATGCACAGTCTAGTAGTTTTTCTTAGGATTGTGATTGGCAAATGAAGGTTCATTTTCTGAATGACTTTCATATTTCTCTAATGTTGTGTCTCACTGATGACCTTTGTGTCATCTTAGGGTCCTGTTCATGTTTAGAATAAAATTCCCGCTCTTGTATTACAATAGTCTTCTACTTGATCAATTATAACTAGCATTTCGTCTGTAGAATAGACAAAAAGAAAACATATAGAAAAACTACATTAAAACCCAAAGAAGTACAGAACATTTAGATACATACTGATACCAACTGATAGATCTAGATCAATTAGACGAAATTCATAGAACAATCTTTTAACTTACACACACACTCTTTTCATTTGGAAGATCCGGTTTATAGTTTTTAAGCAACAAAATTCGAGTATCTTTGAGAGTACCTTAGAAAAAGAAGAGAAAGCAAAATGGAGAATACACTTACTGAAAAAAAAAGAAGAAATAAAAAGAGAAAGATAGAGACAAACTGAACACTATCAATGACTCCATAGGAAAAGATCCTTCTGAACACTATCAATGACTCTATAGGAAAAGATCCAACTGAACAGTATCAATGACTCCATGGAAAAGATCCAACTGAACACTATCAATGACTCCATGGAAAAGATCCAACTGAACACTATCAATGACTCTATAGGAAAAGATCCAACTGAACAGTATCAATGACTCCATGGAAAAGATCCAACTGAACACTATCAATGACTCCATGTAAAAGATCCAACTGAACACTATCAATGACTCTATAGGAAAAGATCCAACTGAACACTATCAATGACTCCATAGGAAAAGATCCAACTGAACACTATCAATGACTCCATAGGAAAAGATCCAACTGAACACTATCAATGACTCCATAGGAAAAGATCCTTCTGAACACTATCAATGACTCCATAGGAAAAGATCCAACTGAACACTATCAATGACTCTATAGGAAAAGATCCAACTGAACACTATCAATGACTCCATAGGAAAAGATCCAACTGAACACTATCAATGACTCCATAGGAAAAGATCCAACTGAACACTATCAATGACTTCATAGGAAAAGATCCAACTGAACACTATCAATGACTCCATAGGAAAAGATCCAACTGAACACTATCAATGACTCCATAGGAAAAGATCCTTCTGAACACTATCAATGATTCCATAGGAAAAGATCCAACTGAACACTATCAATGACTCCATAGGAAAAAATCAACATAATAATTTTGTTTTTTTCTTCAAAACAATACTTGTGGGCCCTAAGCTATAGCCTATGTTGACTCTAGGTCAATTGTTTTGTACGCATCAATTCTCTAGATCGAAATCACAAACATATAAATAGAAGTGATACTCGAATTCACGGGCTGGTCAAATTCAACGCAAGGGTGTGCAAGTTGCCACCTATGGCTCAAAGTCGTAGCTTCAACTTCTTTATTACGGAGAATATTAAAGAAAAGAACTGGTGTCCCCTCGCCTCCATACCTATGCGATATTAAGTTCAATGTAAAGACTTGTTTCATGAAACAAATAAAACAAAAAACTAACATGTGAACTGGCTATTGACTATACACGTTGTACGTTTATAATAGTGTGTAAATATAAAACAAATCGTCACGGCGAATGAATATTGAATTGCAAGCCTATAATAAAGAGTACATGATCGGACATGAACTACAGATTAGCCCAATCTAGTTTATTTCAATTACAGCTTATCTTTATAACTGTATTTCAGTGGAAGCACTACATGCTAATATTTGCTCCTTAGCAGAAGTAATTGATTTAAAGGTTTAAAAAATGGCTAACAAAACAAAACAATCTACTCAGAAGTCAGAGGGGTGCACCTACATAGTCAGCCATAAATTCACGAGAAACATAGGCTAGTCTACTACAACTGTACTTGAGTCACCAGTGGAAGCACTACTTGTTCAGTTGCTACTTAGATTCTAATAATTCTGATGGTACAAAAAAAAAAGCTAAAATTTTGCTACTCAGAATCCAGTGGGGTGCAAGTGCGACCCCTTGCTGCCCCCTGCGGGCGCCCATGCTAGAATTAGCTGTGCAAAGAAATGTATTAACTTTAACGTTTTATTTTATAACAGTATATTATTATAAGTAAGAACATGGCAAAACTAAACAATCTATAGCCTAGAAACTAAACAATCTATAGCCTAGAAACTAAACAGTCTATAGCATGGAAACAAAACAATCTATAGCCTCGAAACAAAACAATCTATAGCCTCGAAACAAAACAATCTATAGCCTGGAAACTAAACAATCTATAGCCTAGAAACTAAACAATCTATAGCCTAGAAACAAAACAATCTATAGCCTCGAAACAAAACAATCTATAGCCTAGAAACTAAACAAGCTATAGCCTCGAAACAAAACAATCTATAGCCTCGAAACAAAACAATCTATAGCCTCGAAACAAAACAATCTATAGCCTGGAAACTAAACAATCTATAGCCTCGAAACAAAACAATCTATAGCCTGGAAACTAAACAATCTATAGCCTCGAAACAAAACAATCTATAGCCTAGAATCTAAACAATTTATAGCATGAAAACTAACAATCTATAGCCTCGAAACAAAACAATCTATAGCCTCGAAACAAAACAGTCTATAGCCTAGAAACAAAACAATCTATAGCTTCGAAACAAAACAATCTATTTTCCTGGAACTAAACAATCTATTTTCCTGGAACTAAACAATCTATAGCCTAGAAACTAAACAATCTATTTTCCTGGAAACTAAACAATCTATTTTCCTGGAAACTAAACAATCTATAGCTAAGTTAAGTTAGTTCTGTCATATTAACTACTTCATTTACACACAAAAATGTTTACTATTTTTAAAAGAGAAAAAAAATTATTTAGTATACATTTAAGTTGGGCATAGTGTAAAACAACAAGTAACAAGATTACATAGAGAATTTGTGTTGCCACACAAACTCAGAGGCGGCTCCCGTGGGAGACGGATCACTGTCGGATCCGCATATTCGCTGGTCGACTGAGGATGGCATCGAGCAGGGTATGAAACCGAGACCGTAGAGATAATCAGTTTTGCGCGCTAACCGCACGACCAGGCATTGCTCTTAATCTAATGACGACACACTTCTCTATGGCAGTGAGAGCTGGGCAACTTACGTGCGTCAAGAGCTCAGATTAAATAGCTTCCACCTACGCTGCCTGCGACGCATACTGTGCACCTCCTGGAGGGATCGTGTCACCAACCAGGAAGTTTTGACACGGGCCAACATACACAGCATCTATGCTCTCCTTCAACAGAGAAGACTACGCTGGCTCGGTCGTGTCACTCGCATGCCAGATGGAAGAATCCCTAAAGACATCCTGTACGCTGAGGTAGCAGAGGGAGCCAGACCCAAGGGCCGCCCAAGACTAACTTTCAGAGATGTCTGCAAGCGAGACATGAGAGCCACGGGCATCGCCCAAAGTATGTGGGAAGAGATAGCCCAAGACCGGACAGCATGGAGACAGAGTGTACGTGCTGGTACGAACTTTGCTGAATGCAAAAGAAATGAAGCTGCATCGGTCAAGAGAAAGAAAAAGAAAGCTGCCCTGTCAGTGAGCCCTAGGACAGATGAATATAAATGCTCGAACTGTGGCAAACTCTGCCAATCAGCCACTCTGCCCAGTCTCAAGACGTAACCAAAGCCAGTGACTCATCTGGGCGCATCCATTGTCTTACGAGACAGAAGGAGCCATATATAATGACAAACTGGTTACAAACTAATAGCCTACTATTGATAATATACCTACACATTACGGAATGACAACTACCGGATATGTACAATATGTCAAAAGAGCGATTTTAGATAATCTTTTGGTATTTAGCATTTTCATTTAGGCCTAAATGGAACTAGAATGAGGAGGTAGATTATTGTAGATCTACCTAAATTAAACTACTAATTTAGCACTCTCAATATCTATATCTACTAGATCTACATCTAAAATATATATTTGGGATAATGTAGATGTAATTTAGATAAGATTTATATAAAAAAAACAGTAGATAATCAATTAATAGACTAATTGCAATATGAAATATTAAAATAGTAGATTAGTTTTAGTATTTTATAACATTGCGATATTGACAATGTTTGACAATCTAGACTTTAGAAAAAAATCTACACTTTAAGCCTAGAAATTAAAATGATAGATCTTAATCTAGTCTAAATCATGGATGTCTGGTAGTACGGTTTGCGCGCTGGATTCATCGATGGTCCTAGGTTCAAACCCTGCCCGCTCCCATTCCCAGTCGGCCTAAGCGAGGTTTGGACTACGGCTCTGAAGGAACATCCGAAACATGTAAAAAAAAAAACATTCTAAACTAGACCAAGAAATTCTAGATCTAGATTCTATAATGATTTTAATTAGAACTTAAATCTAAATCTAGTTTTAAAAATCTAACTCGTGTAAGAAAAAAATCTAGATCTAGTGTAAAAAATCTAGCTCTAGTGTAAAAAAAATCTAGATCTTGTGTAAAAAATCTAGATAAGATCTAAATCTAACTATTTGTCTTTTTAAAATGCGAGTCACATTACGAGGTTTAATAAACAATACTATACCGAGTTGTTTTAGCATTTAAAGAATGTATTCCATATGACGTCAAAGGAAAAAAATCCACTACGTCACACGGCCTAGATAGACTAAAACATATCATCTATACGAGCAGCTTGTTGAGGGTTCATAGACCTTGGTGCACCGAGTGATTTCTTTTAGCATTTCATTTAAAGAATAACTCCATATGACGTCAAAAGAAAAAAAAATCCAATACGTCACACGGCCTAGTTAGACTAAAAATGTCATCTATACGAGCAGCTTCTCGAGGGATCATAGACATTAGTGCACCGAGTTTGTTCTTTTAGCATTTCATTTGATGGGCTAGTTAGACTTAATATATATATATATATATATATATATATATATATATATATATATATATATATATATATATATACGGGGCCGTCCATAAAGTACGTCACGCTCCAAGGGGGGGGAGGGGGTGTAAGAAAGTGTGACAGTTTGTGACAGGGGGGAGGGGGGGGGGTCAGGCCAAGTGTGACGTCACATTTTATATATTTTTAATAGAATCCATAATCGGAAGATTATCTAAAAGTTGACCTCACCCATTTTAAATGAAAAGGTAGCAGATATAAATTGATGTTTATTATATAATTGTCAAGTCTAATTTTTGCAATTTTTTTTCAAATTCAATTGATTGGGTTATTGTTTCAAAGAATAATATATATTCTACTATTAAAGTCATTTAATAATCTGATAGTTCTTTTAATATTTATATTTTAAGGCAGTTTAATAGTGAAGTGCGTTTTAAGTTTTCGATTAAATTTTAATTAGTTGTTAATTAAATTTTTTTTAAAGTGTGACGTACTTTAGGGGGGGGGGGGTCCCGAGATTTGTGACACTTTGTGACAGGGGGGAGGGGGGGGGGGTCAAAAATGGCCTAAAATAGCGTGACGTACTTTATGGACGGCCCCTACTAGCCTGACATTACCCGCGGCCTGCGGGTCTAAGTTTGTGTTTACTAATCTAAGGGATTGAACTAAGATGTATGTTAAACTTAGCTAATGATCCTTTCAAGTTTTTTCTCTTTCGCTACGAAAATAAAATTAGGTTTGCGAAAATGGGTTTACCCGAAGCCGATACATTCATATCTATTAAAAACGAAAAGAGCGATTGCTTTGTTAAATGAATGGGATTATAAAGTGAACAATTAAACGAAATAATTTTTAGGACGCGATTCATGAATGAATATAGATCTAGGCCTATCTCAACTCGGCTTCGCAGCTTACGTAAACGAATGCTTTAGAAAACCAAATTTGAATGTTTATTTGATCAAAATATAAAATGAATGGACCATAATTAGTATCTGTGCGAAGAGAAGTTTTATCATCATAGAGTTGAATTAGAGTTTTAGATCTAGGGATGGGATTATAAAGTAAACAATTAAACGAATTAATTTTTAGTACGCGATTCATTACGGTATTGTCTAATGAAAGAATGTTCGCCAGGAAATCTGTAGTCACAGATTTCAGGAACTAATTTATGTAAAAAATGCTTTTGAAACACAAAATTGAAGGTTAATTTTATTATATAATGAAATCAATGGATCTTCTTTTGTATTTTCATGTGTCAAAGTAAAAAACTATCTGCGCAAAGTGTATTTCTTAAAATTAGATCTAGGTCTAAATCCTTTCGATCTTTTCTCATGTCAACATTGTTAACCATGGCCTAGATTCATAAAATACTATAGCTTTAATAGAGTCGGACAACTTTATTTTTTTTTAGGGTCTTAAGTTTGTAGGGCTACAATACATACACTACGGTCTAAGTTGGTACCCAAAAAACATTCCTGCCAAGTTTTATCAAGATTGGTCAAGCGGTTTTGATGTCTATAAGTAACATACATACATACATACGCCTCACATTCTACTTTATAATATAAGATATATAAAAGGATTAAAGACGCTTTTTTTGTTTTGTCTGTCAGTTTGTCTGTCTGTTATGTTAATAGCGACAAAAAAAAAGACTAAAAGCTATTGAAAATCTGATTAAAATTAATTTCCCTTCCGAAACATCGCATTAGTTTTAAGTTTCTATTATAGATTGTTTCGGATGTTTATATATTTATAGTGAGAAAAAAATAAGAATTCCAGATTAATCAAATGCCGTTAATTAAATTTCTGGGATGGTCTGTTATAAAAATTGATTTTCAATAATCGTTTCTAGTAAATTACTTTCTTATTTTAAAATCCTGAATAACCTATTCTCGATATTTTTGAAAAAAATATAATTATTTGACATAATTTTGTTTTAAATTAAAAATTCGGAACAATTGATATTGATAAATAAACTATAGTGACGTAGTGTCAAAGAATATAAGTGTAATATTAGTCAATTATGCGATTTCAAACAATCATTTGATATAATTTATTTTGTATAAAACAATATCCGGAACAACTTTATAGTTAATGAAATATAAATCAGTATAGATATTTTTATTTAGCATTTATATGCTATTTACATTAAAAAACCGGAACAATATATTAAAGATCATGTGTTTCTTGCAACGTTTAAGCATGGAAATAAAATCTACTATAACTTAGAAGAGCAAACAAATATTCATTGGCATTGATTTGTTTTTCACAAAACATCCGGAACTATCTATTATAGATACTTTAAACTATCGCAATATTTCTGAATGAAAAAAAAAAGGTTAAATCAGATTTACAATAGCCTCTAATGTTATTTGTTAATCTAGTCGTGACGGACAGACCGACCAACAAACAAAACGCACAAAAATAAGCTTCTTTTAGTCGGATGGGGGCACTAAACAAAAAATAAATAAAATCTGATTTTTAAAAAAAGTTTAAGGAATTGGTTTAGCGCCTGATCATGTTGCGACGTTACGCTACTGCACGAAAGTCGCTGCTTAAAAAGTCTATTTTAAAAAATGTGCATGATATTTACATACAAAGTGCATTATTAGCCTTTATAAACAAACATAAATGTTTTCTTTTAATTTTAGCAGCTAGTTAACCAGAAAAAACATCTTTAACTAGTATTTATATTTGTTGTAAACATTTCCTGTACATTTTATAAAATATTTGACTTAGTGATACTGAAAATACATACAGACCGTGGAACTGTGTTAACATATTGTAACATTGCCTCACTTACATTTACGTAATTGTTTTAGAATTGGTGTATTTTAATGAAAAAATCGCTTGCATAATTAATTTTAGAAATTAAACGGTTTGCTTTTAGAAAACCAAAAGTAGCCGTTGCACCTAAACTTTTCAAGCCGGATTTAATGATGAAATAATATTTTTCGTATCTTTTCTAGTTTTCGAGATCTGAGTGTGACAGACGGACATTTTGCACAAACCTAATAGCGGCTTTTTCCCTTTACGGGGGCCGCTAAAAAGTAGTTAATCACATTATCGCGTGAACTGCAGATTTGCACTACAGCTATAGAATATTTAACTAAAAGATTACTTTTTTACGGAAATGATTTTTCTTGAGAATTTGAATAAGAGATTGAACATTTACAAAACAATTAGATCAATTAGATACTCATTACGCCAAGGGAAATACTGCACTCCTCACTAATCTTCGGACTCGAAGGCAAGTCTTCTTCTTCTTCTTATTATTATTATTCAATCTTGATAAGGATTTTGTAGATTTGAGAATACTATTGATTCCCCTGGCTTTAAATATATGCTCTTCTTTTCTGTCAACTCTTTGTTTTTATTCAATTCTTTAGAGAGCTGTTTTAGTCCGAACTTACAAATTGCTGCTTGTATTAGAATAATTTTTATTTTCTAGTGTCATCAACATCTACTTGGTACTTCTGATGTTTAAAAAGTTCCCCTTTCAAACCTTGCGAACTATAGTGCAGATGATGTAAAAGTCATCTGTTTCTGTGGCCCACTGTTAACGAGGGTGTCATGTGGCCAGCATAACGACCAACCGCCTTTCCTATTTCAACTAATGTCAGGTACCCATTAAAGTTGGGTGGACTCAAAAATCCCGATACTCAAAATCCCAGTCTTCATCGAGATTCGAACCCAGGACCCCAGGACCCCAGGAAGCCAAGCGCTTAACCACTCAGCCGCCGCGCCCCTCCCCTAGTATTAACATTACGAAGCGGTATCCGGCCATCTAGTAGCGTCATCAATCAACGTAAAACAAAATGTTTCTATCAGCTGTAACGGACAACACTATCAACAGTGAGTTTAAAACACGGAGGAGTGGAGAGGAGATCCCATTCATTGAGTCTAGCACACACATCAGCAAGATCTCACACATCTCTGTCTAACCCTTGCCAAAACAAAGTGTGACTTTAGTTTTCTTTCAAGCTGCTTCTCTTCATCGTCCAATTCTCCCCTGAACACATCTATTCTTTATTCTCTACACAATTCTCTAAATGTTACTTCCACAGATCTTTCAAAGACGTATCACTTAATTGCTGAGGTAAAACTTCCCTGACTCATACCTTCAGGACAATCTTCCAATACTCCATTCACAACACAATCCACTATCATTCACAACACAATCATCATTTTCTTCCTCTTTCATTTCCTTAGTTACTGCACAATTTAACTGACTATAGTGCAGCCCCTAACATACACATTTCTCTAGTTACTGCACAATTAAACTGATTGCAGTGCAGCCCCTAACCACATTTGCAAGAATTAAATCTGCCACCTTGATCTCTCAAACAAGCTGTAGTAATCTAATAATACACTACAGAAAGACATGACTTGATCGGATGAGTTGATCCTAGGCTTTATTGTACAAGAATGACAAAATAGTTTACAATAACACAGTACACACACACACGCTGACCTTTACACCAACACATGTTGACACACAAGAACAGATCAGTTCACACACACACAACAAGAAGCAAATATACACAACATTGACCCCTTTTAGTTTCTTTTCGCTCTACTTCTGAGATTATACAAGTGCTGTACGAGCGTTTCTCTGGCAAGTGATTTTTGTCCATTTTCAATGGTGTTTTCCTCTGCTCTTAAAGCAGGTGGAACCATGTTCTCTGCAGATGTCTCCATGTCACCCCTAGAAGCTACTTAGTGTTGGGAGACACCCGGCGAAGTCTCAGTGTTACCAGGAACCAATTGACCCCAGAAGATGTCTAAACGCCTCCATCACATATTTACCAATAATATACTCAATCGAGTAGTCTCTAACCGTCTGATCAACAACATCAACAATTTTTAACCTATAACTTCTAGAGACCAGAGCTTCCTTACCAACAAACTCACGCTCAAACCAAAATCTTTCAGAATAGACATACTTTTAGCATTTAATCCTCCTTTTCAAGCTTACGGATCTATCAGGCATAGGTGTGTCCAACGTTTCTTTCCCGTTTCCCAAAGTACAATCACAACAGGTCATTACATTGTAAAGACCACTTAGTCCTCTACAACTCACTGCTGGACAAGGAACTCTATTATTAGAGTAGTTATTTATAGATGGCTACGCCCCTGTACCACCTGTCATACCATATCTGTTTCTAGAGGAACGACACTCATAGCTTTCTTCATAGAGCAAGTAACGCGAATTCTGCGCCCGTCAAACTGCCTCTGGTAGCGCTCTATAGAAACGTTCCTATTATTTGTGTGCGGATTTGCATGGATTGCGGTTTTGGTTTTCTAGACCTCCCAACAGCATCAGAGTTAATCACAGGCCAATATTGAAGACCTTCAACTGACTGGTCTCTCTTCCTGACATACCCAAAGCAAACTATTACTTATCTTTCAGTGACCGGACTACGATCTATTTCAGATACACAGGTCTCAATGCCGAAGAAAAGCTACGAAGACAATTTATTGAGCAACACCTAAACTTCATACATAAAATCCAAACTTCACACTTTCACACTTAAACCTCTCAATAAAATCATGAGAGAGGCCGGCCAGTGACAGCAGATGTTATGTACTTTTTAATATAAAATGATTGAACCCACAGCGAACATTCTCTCTCGTGCCTCCAGTTTTCACGTGTCTAATTACGTGCCGGTGACAGTTTGTTCAAGTCCTGGTTTGACTTCCCAATGTAAACCTAGCAACACTTGTGGGCCATCATGTCTAGAAGACTGATCAATAAGGGGAAGATCATCTTCTAATGACCACGTGGCTGCTTTCTGGTGAAACAAGTTGATGTATAGGAGCTCTCATTGGCCGGCCACGTCATGCAAATTAAATTAAATTGTGGTTTGTTCTTTATCTCTGGGATTTTACCAGAGGGAATCGGTGTCAGTACGAGGGAATAATAAATAAGTATTGGGGGAGATAGAGGCTATAGCTGTAAGATAGGGGGGGGTGTGTGCCTTTAAAACGAAAAAGTTCCAGAATATCAGAAAATGTAGAGAAAAATAAAACGATGTCTTGAAAATCTCTACTATATGTAGGAAGTTCCTTAAAGAATTGTAAAAAAAAATGAGATACTACTACTTGAAACTCATAAGAGTCTACGAGTTCAAAGTTTGACGGTAGACAACACAACAGCCCAAAGCCTGATGGCAGTGAAAGATCTAAAAAAAACGTATCTTACTGCCTTTAATATCTTGTAAACCAGTGGTTCTCAAACTTTTTTGTCTTGTAGACCCCTTGCCATGTTTTCTGGTTTTCGGTAGACCCCTGCTCAACTTGCAAATTTTTGCAAATTCATCAACATTTTTTAAAATAAATTTCTAACTGTAATGAGTTGAAGAGTGAAAAAATAATTTAAAGCTACACAACTACGGATATTGTGTTTCATATACGAATTTGTTGTTTTATTAAGTAGTCTTTCCAACATTAAATATTAATTAATTCATTACTTAATTAATATGCCTTAAGTATCATTGTAAAAGGTTTCGCAAAGAGCAGTTTCTTGTGTATTTCTTGATCTTTCACGTGTGGCTCAAATATTAAATCTGCGGAACTGTTTTCATTAACAGGAGAAGGGTGAAGGAGAATAACTGGAGCGTAAACCAGTAAACTTCGAGCAGGAAGGGCTCATTAGCCTTGGCTTGCTACCCACCTAGCAGAAGGAAAACTGAATTCAAACCTCTGCTGCCTTGCAACTATACCCAAACATTGGAAAGGTCACGTGGGTCAACCCTAAGGAAATATAAGGAGACGGTGACCATTAGACAGTTTGCTGCACACAGCGCTACTACACCTTGTCAGGACAAACTGTATTTATGTCGTTTGTAAAGATTTACATAAGAAGCTTTTAATTGTAGAACTCATGCCACCGAAGCGACTTTGAACTGTTGCTTTAACAAATTCTTTTAATAATACCAGATGTAGGTTTGTGTACAACGGCTGGTAAATTCAATGTTTGACCTATGCTGTTTTCCGTATTTTGATATAAGTAAAGAAATCTTGTAAGACGCTAACAAACCATCATCTTCTGTATATGATGTCGAACACAGATTTTGTGAGTCTATTCTGAACTTTATCTTTGAGTGTTCTAAAGTTTTTCAAATCTTTATCTATTTTTTGTCTGGGTGGCATTGTCTCAGATGATCCTCCAGCGTAATTGGTTTCATATCGTCATAAAAAAAGTCACTTAGGCAACCAATTGTTTGACAAGGAAAGAATGAATCCCAATTTTAAATAATCAATGCGAAATGGCATAAATTATTTTGTAATTAATTATTAATAATTCGATGTCCGAAGACTAAGCAAGCGTCTCAAGGGGGGGGGGGGGGGGGGGGAGATGGTGTCCGTGCTACCTTTTAAAAATCGATTTAAAAAAAAAAGGTTATCACACAAACTCAGAGGCGGCCCCCATCGAATCCGCCAATTGGCAAGGAATATTCAAGCGCTCATTTTTTTTTCATTATCTTAAGTAATAGAACTTCAAAGAATCATTTAGCGTTACTATTAACTTGAAAACAAAAATAACCGATACAGAGACTTTTAGAAACTGTTGGCAAGAAAACTAAATGTGATATATGAGAAGATTTTTAGATAATCTTTTGGTATTTTATTTTATTTAAAAAAAAAAACAATGAGCAGCCTATTTTCGATGATGAGATTACTGTTTATAGTACATGTATTTATTTGTATTATTAAAAGAAGAAATCAAATATTCAATATCTTTTCTTATTTAACAAAAACTCTGATTGTGACATACAGAAAGACAGAGGTAATATAGACGTTACATCATACGAGGGCCATTAAAAAGAAAAATAGATTCTTTGAAACGTTTTTTTTTTTTTTTTGGGGGGGGGGGGGGGAGAGAAATTCATCATGGCTCGCCACTGCACAAACTACTAGACATTGAATTTCGGACAAATATTTTCTTTCCGTGCTGCCTTAAAAAAAATGTTCCCTGTGCATGTCACCGCACTTTTTGTGTTTATTATTCCTGTGACATACCTGCAGCTTTAACCACACTATTAAAACATTTTCTACATATCTAGGCCCTAAATTGACCAGAAAATATATTTTGGCCAGATAATAATATGCTTAAACTTCAATAAACAATTGACTTAGATTTAGTCCAGATGTACTCAGATGTACTCAGATGTACTCAGATGTACTCAGATGTACTCAGATGTACTCAGATGTACTCAGAAATGATGCAATGTAATTTTATTTTGATACTAAATTATTACACTATAAATCCGAACTTTAAAATATGTACATGTATATTTAGACTTTACTGCTCCGACTTTTATGACTTTTATGTCTGAAAATGGATTTGATGAAACCTTCTTTAAAACATTAAAGTAAGGATTTCAAGTTGATCCTGGAAAAGTGAGGCATTTTACCATGCTTTAACCTGTAACTTTGAGACTTAGCATCATTTGATTGTAGATGAAACTAAAGAAGTTTCGAAAAAAAAATCCAGAATGAATCTGAAGCATAACAAAAACTGCAATATTAAATGTCTGAACATAACCATTTGAGATGTTGCACTGCAAGGACTTTTTTCTAAGCCAATAATTGGCCAATTGTTTTACCCAAAGACTGCAAAGGAAAACACGTGAGCGACGGTTTTTCTAGACTGCAGGAGCACTTGATTTTGTTATGAGGATTTTAATATTAATCATGAAGACTTTATGAAGGTACTTTGCATTTTGTGTGTGTATAAGTTTGTTATTCTTTCTGCTCATTTTCTCTATTTTCTATTATAAAATTGGGATATGTGTTGCAATTCTTTCAATGGAATTTTACAAGCAAAACTTAAGTAAAACAATTGTAGAAAAAAATCTATAGAATTATTTTTTTTCACAAAAAAATAATAATAAATGCTTAAGTAATGCAAAATAATCGTACTGAACAGAAGGAAAATAGTTGATATGTATATATTGTATGCTTTGGGCAATAAAGGGGGGGGGGTTTCCACAATTACAATTAACTAAGGTATTTTATTTCTTTTTGAAGATGGTTGATCTCCACTTCTAGCCTGTCATGATGGGGTGTATGTCAAGTCGGGTATCTAAATGGGATACCAGCGTGCTGGGCTTGGAAGTACAGGTGACGGTACTATTGTTCTTTTCCTGTGAATACTGTATGTCCTGCCAAGCTAAGTGATGTTAGAGTGGGATAGCTTCATTCATCGTGCATTCATCTTGTTTCTGGTATGAATCTCATTTGTTATAGTTAGCACTATTCTATAATATATAAAACCTTTTAAATTAATTTTCTTTAAGGTAAAAAATATTTTTAGTTCTTCTTAAATATATGTCTTTTTGTCGCATATAGAAAAATGTTTATTACAAAATGTAATAGTTTTCTTAAACATCGACACGACCTAACTCCTGGCGCCTAACGTCACGTCACCAACACGTCGCGTTCTCCATGCAAGCTCTGGGACGTGGCCTCGGCGACTTTTTTTTTTTTAATGTTGTTCAGAACGTCAATAATGCATTCTCTTAGGTGTCTGTAGAAAATATATGTAAGGGTATTGATGACAGACATTATACCATCTGGTCTTAGTGGCATGCAGGGAGGACCATTCATGACAGACTATAATTGTGTCTGTTGTAGCATGTTAGAAGGTCAAATTGTTTCTATTTGAGTGAATGATGTAATAAACATGTAGTCTATAGAAATGTTTCTAGTTTAGTCATACATTGAGTTGCCATTAGTTCCTGTAGCAATTAGTTTCAAAATGGACACATTACTTTGACACACTACTTTAACACATTACTTTGACACATTAATGTGACACACTACTTTAACTTTGCTATTATTCTAACAAAAAAGTGTCAAATATCAACTCTGCTATTTACTTTATGAATGAAGCCCATCAAGTTGTAGGAAAAAAGATCAATTAGTGACATGTTTAAGTTGAACCTCAATTATTAATAATTTTTAGCTAGATATATGGCTATTGAAGTGTTATAATGCATAGCTAGATATATGGCAATAGGAGTGCTTGTATACTGTATAGCTAGATCTATAGGTCAAGATGTAGTCACTAGAAATGTGTCTGTATAAAGGGATTATTGTATACATATGCATTTATGTTTTTAAGCAGCAATGAACACTTTGAATTCTCTAGGTGGCCACATGACATCTACGTGTGCTGTGTAAGTCTATACTGTTCATCTCAAAATAGAAAAAAAAAAAACTTAAATGGGAAATTCCAGTCCCAGCTTGATGACGTACAACTCATGGGAAGGAACCTGTGGTCTACATTAATAGTACAGGTCATCTGCAATCTTTGGTGCACAATCAATTTAGAAACATATAAAAGAGATGAAAGAAGGTTAAAAAATAAATAGTGCTCGATTGAAGGCAGGATGTAATATCTAATCGATGTACATTGATTACATACAATTTAATACTATACTGTTACATTAATTATATGACTTATAATAGAAAGATTGAAACAAAAATAAAGTTGTAAAAAAAAAAAAAATCACACAAAGAAAGTCAGGATTTGTCTAATGACTCGTCCTTAAGGAAACATGAAAGACATGAACAAGAAAAGAATGTAGGAAACAAAGAGCGTGTGTGATGTCAGAAATTTGTTTAAAAAGAAAACGTACAGAATTACAGCGAAATAGAATCTGGTAGGCCTGATGATTGGAAGTTTCACACAATACCACTCACCCTTGTTAAAGTAAACTATAGGCCTATACATGTAAAGACATTAGAAATATTTTAGTTTTGAGATTTTGAAATTGAATAAAAATCCAGCACTCACCTTTGTTTTAACATCTAGTCAGTAGCACAGGGGAACACTACAGTTTATTAAGAGAAATAACTCTGTTGAGTAATAATATACACCTTTCAAAGTTATCTAAGGTCTATAACTGAACTCATCAGTAGTTATCTAACTATAGTCTCTCGGTTAGGCCAGTCACGTGATGACGTCTGGAATCACGTGATGTTGTGTGGGCGCGCGCAGTCTGAGAGTAAGTTGTGAGTCTCGTGATCTAAAGCAGGCGATCTTCTAACTGAAGCTTTCTACATAATGTCTATTGATTGATTTATGTTGCGGTGCTCACTCTTGCTGTAAAGCTCAGAAGTCATTTCAGCTGAAGATTTGACGCAAGTATTCTAGTCATTCACAGAACCAGCAACATTTACCTTTACCTATCCCTTAGTCTGTTGGACCGTTGGGGTACCAAGCAAGACTCGTCGACCGTCTTTCTCCATTCCTCCCTGTCTTTTGCCTTTTTTAGAAGCTCTTTCAATGGTAGGCCATTCTTTTATGTTGTCCTCCCATCGCTTTCTCTGTCTGCCTCTTCTTCTTTTTCCTGCTACTGTTCCCTGAAGGAAGGTCTTTGCGAGCCCCGAAGATCTTTAATGCATGCTAAAAACATCTGGAGGGCAGTTGGACTTTCATGCAAGAATAAAGCTAGTCTCTTGAGTTGTCACTCACCTCTTCTATTATACTTAAGGTCTTTTGTCATCTAGCGGGTTCAGCAGAACACTGGATTTCATTTCTTTACAAAATATGTTTAGCAGGGAGGTGCAAATTACGATCGTATTATGCAGAATAAAAAAAAACTCCAGAGAGCTTTAAGTTAAAACCCCCTTCAGAGGGTTTTGAGTTTAAAAGATAAATCTAGATCTATTGTCATTTCACTACATTTAAAAGATACATCTAGATCTATTGTCTTTTCACTACATTTAAAAGATAAATCTAGATCTATTGTCTTTTCACTACATTTAAAAGATAAATCTAGATCTATTGTCTTTTCACTACATTTAAAAGATAAATCTAGATCTATTGTCATTTCACTACATTTAAAAGATAAATCTAGATCTATTGTCATTTCACTACATTTAAAAGATAAATCTAGATCTATTTTCATTTCACTACATTTAAAAGATAAATCTAGATCTATTGTCATTTCACTACATTTAAAAGATAAATCTAGATCTATTGTCATTTCACTACATTTAAAAGATAAATCTAGATCTATTGTCATTTCACTACATTTAAAAGATAAATCTAGATCTATTGTCATTTCACTACATTTAAAAGATAAATCTAGATCTATTGTCATTTCACTACATTTAAAACGGATCAAATAACTTATTACCATTAATAAAACCCAATTGACATTTCTTATTATTTCGAGAGAGAGCGCTATACCAAGAGAGAAATGTAGGCATGGGAATACGTACCAAGGACTAACTTTTTAATTGTTGGAAGAGAGAGAGAGAGAATGAAAGAGAGAGAGAGAATGAAAGAGAGAGAGAGAGAATGAAAGAGAGAGAGAGAATGAAAGAGAGAGAGAATGAAAGAGAGAGAGCATGAAAGAGAGAGAGAGAGAGAATGAAAGAGAGAGAGCATGAAAGAGAGAGAGAGAAAATGAAAGAGAGAGAGCATGAAAGAGAGAGAGAGAGAGAATGAAAGAGAGAGAGAGAATGAAAGAGAGAGAGCATGAAAGAGAGAGAGAGAAAATGAAAGAGAGAGAGAGAATGAAAGAGAGAGAGAATGAAAGAGAGAGAGAGCATGAAAGAGAGAGAGAGAAAATGAAAGAGAGAGAGCATGAAAGAGAGAGAGAAAATGAAAGAGAGAGAGCATGAAAGAGAGAGAGAGAATGAAAGAGAGAGAGAATGAAAGAGAGAGAGCATGAAAGAGAGAGAGAGAAAATGAAAGAGAGAGAGCATGAAAGAGAGAGAGAGAAAATGAAAGAGAGAGAGCATGAAAGAGAGAGAGAGAGAATGAAAGAGAGAGAGAGAATGAAAGAGAGAGAGAATGAAAGAGAGAGAGCATGAAAGAGAGAGAGAGAAAATGAAAGAGAGAGAGCATGAAAGAGAGAGAGAGAAAATGAAAGAGAGAGAGCATGAAAGAGAGAGAGAGAGAATGAAAGAGAGAGAGAGAATGAAAGAGAGAGAGAATGAAAGAGAGAGAGCATGAAAGAGAGAGAGAGAAAATGAAAGAGAGAGAGCATGAAAGAGAGAGAGAGAAAATGAAAGAGAGAGAGCATGAAAGAGAGAGAGAGAGAATGAAAGAGAGAGAGAGAGAATGAAAGAGAGAGAGAATGAAAGAGAGAGAGCATGAAAGAGAGAGAGAGAGAAAATGAAAGAGAGAGAGCATGAAAGAGAGAGAGAGAAAATGAAAGAGAGAGAGCATGAAAGAGAGAGAGAGAAAATGAAAGAGAGAGAGCATGAAAGAGAGAGAGAGAAAATGAAAGAGAGAGAGCATGAAAGAGAGAGAGAGAAAATGAAAGAGAGAGAGAATGAAAGAGAGAGAGAGAATGAAAGAGAGAGAGAATGAAAGAGAGAGAGCATGAAAGAGAGAGAGAGAAAATGAAAGAGAGAGAGCATGAAAGAGAGAGAGAGAGAATGAAAGAGAGAGAGAATGAAAGAGAGAGAGCATGAAAGAGAGAGAGAGAAAATGAAAGAGAGAGAGCATGAAAGAGAGAGAGAGAAAATGAAAGAGAGAGAGCATTAAAGAGAGAGAGAGAGAATGAAAGAGAGAGAGAGAATGAAAGAGAGAGAGAATGAAAGAGAGAGAGCATGAAAGAGAGAGAGAGAAAATGAAAGAGAGAGAGCATGAAAGAGAGAGAGAGAAAATGAAAGAGAGAGAGCATGAAAGAGAGAGAGAGAGCATGAAAGAGAGAGAGAGAATGAAAGAGAGAGAGAATGAAAGAGAGAGAGCATGAAAGAGAGAGAGAGAAAATGAAAGAGAGAGAGCATGAAAGAGAGAGAGAGAAAATGAAAGAGAGAGAGCATGAAAGAGAGAGAGAGAAAATGAAAGAGAGAGAGCATGAAAGAGAGAGAGAGAAAATGAAAGAGAGAGAGCATGAAAGAGAGAGAGAGAAAATGAAAGAGAGAGAGCATGAAAGAGAGAGAGAGAAAATGAAAGAGAGAGAGCATGAAAGAGAGAGAAAGAAAATGAAAGAGAGAGAGAATGAAAGAGAGAGAGAGAATGAAAGAGAGAGAGAATGAAAGAGAGAGAGCATGAAAGAGAGAGAGAGAAAATGAAAGAGAGAGAGCATGAAAGAGAGAGAGAGAAAATGAAAGAGAGAGAGCATGAAAGAGAGAGAGAGAGAATGAAAGAGAGAGAGAGAATGAAAGAGAGAGAGAATGAAAGAGAGAGAGCATGAAAGAAAGAGAGAGAAAATGAAAGAGAGTGCGGGCCGTAAAATGTCAGTGTTACAGCTACACTAATTCACGGACTTTAAAGGTTTGTGTGTGATCATTAAAATGTGGCCCGTTTATTAAAACTCAACAAAAGGCTGTTTAGGCCACAATAAACAAGCCGGTATGTACAGCTAATGTTACATACATTTTAAACTATGAAAATTCCAGAATTCGCTAACAATAGTTGCAGAGTATATCTCTAAACAGGGCCGCCGCGAGGGTTGTGGCCGCCTGCGTGCGAAATTAAAAATGCCCCCCCCCCTTTTTTTTTTCTTTAAAAAAAATTCCATTTAGACTGAGCTGGACACTGTTCCAATATGATCTTTAATTGAAATCCACTTTATTGTAGACCATTCCATTTTTTCGTACCGTTGATGTATGCCTAAAGTAGAACTATGAACCATGCACTGAGAACAATTTTGGATCTACGTGGCTACAGAAATCTGACATCTTGGCTTTTTGTCATAAACATTAAAACCTAATCTCATTATGCTCCTGTATTTGCGACGATTATAATTGATGAGCTTGCGGCGGGTATATTACAATGAACAGCGGAAATGATCATGATCTATATACACTTCTCGATAACTTTGACAGCTCAACAGTGTTAGGCTACATGGTCTGGACGTGGGTATGTTCACTTGTTTGTTAGGCTACATGGTCTGGACGTGGGTATGTTCACTTGTTTGTTAGGCTACATGGTCTGGACGTGGGTATGTTCACTTGTTTGTTAGGCTACATGGTCTGGACGTGGGTATGTTCACTTGTTTGTTAGGGTACATAGTCTGGACGTGGGTATGTTCACTTGTTTGTTAGGGTACATGGTCTGGACGTGGGTATGTTCACTTGTTTGTTAGGCTACATGGTCTGGACGTGGGTATGTTCACTTGTTTGTTAGGGTACATGGTTTGGACGTGGGTATGTTCACTTGTTTGTTAGGGTACATGGTCTGGACGTGGGTATGTTCACTTGTTTGTTAGGCTACATGGTCTGGACGTGGGTATGTTCACTTGTTTGTTAGGCTACATGGTCTGGACGTGGGTATGTTCACTTGTTTGTTAGGGTACATGGTCTGGACGTGGGTATGTTCACTTGTTTGTTAGGGTACATGGTCTGGACGTGGGTATGTTCACTTGTTTGTTAGGGTACATGGTCTGGACGTGGGTATGTTCACTTGTTTGTTAGGGTACATGGTCTGGACGTGGGTATGTTCACTTGTTTGTTAGGGTACATGGTCTGGACGTGGGTATGTTCACTTGTTTGTTAGGGTACATGGTCTGGACGTGGGTATGTTCACTTGTTTGTTAGGTTACGTTAAAACACAATCCAAAACAAAAAGCACGAAACACAAAAGCCATTGACGGTGAAACATTTTCAACATTCCGTTTACTTTCACAATAATTACCACGATTGTATTTTGGAGAGAATGTGCATTGTATCCACAATCATCCGACATACGTGGATTCAGAGTTGGCTACAATTTATCCAACAAATGAAGCTACTTAGCGCTAAATACTTTTCTTGAATTTAATACAAAGTAAATAGTCCAAAGTACGTCACTTAAACAATGACTTGAAATAAAACATAGTAAGGCAGTGTTTCTTACATCCCCGGGTGGCGACTCCCTAGATAATAACGTTTTTTGTTCGAGCCCCTTTAGAAGCTGGAGCCCAGAGGAGCGATGTAGGCTCCCACAATGAGGTCCGTGAGTTTTTTTTTTTTTTTTTTTAGAATGTAATAAAAGGAAAAGAAACTTAGTGACAGTTTTTAGGTTGTTGTTTTTTTTCATTTCGCCTCTTCTTGAAGTGAACACTGTTGTGTATAGAAACCAAATGAACGTAATGACATTTCACTCAAACGTTGTTGTTGTTGTTGTTTGGGGACATTGTCTTGTCTACATCAGTTTTAAGCTTTGTAACAAGTTCTTCCTGGAAGTAGAATGAAGAGGCGGCAGGTTTCCGTTCAAGTTGGCCGCCCCTCCCCCCTGTTGTTGGTCGGTTGTTGGCTTGTAGCTCAAGACAGTTAGTAGGCTACAATTGAACCGATGTAGGCGTTTTATATTTTTTTTAATAAATAAACTTTAAATAACTTGAACAAATTCTTTGTGAACAAAAACACAATATAATTGTTATTATTAACGATTTAACTTGTGATAAAATATAGATCTAATAGTAATGAAATAAACTGATATTGAAACAAAATCTAGCTCAAAACAAAAAGGTCTTTACTCTTCATGTCTTAAGATCGTCTCACATTTGCACTAAGCACGATAATTCTATCATCGTCACTGCATAACCACCAATCAATCGCTTAATCTCTTCTTACCGCCACCTAGAAAACACACACACCCCTTTTTGTCAGGACGTTGCACCGTCCCCAGTCCACATGTGAGGAATAAGCACGCCCCCCCCTCTCCAGTGAAAATAAATGATGAACTAGACTCTGGAGGGATTAGTAGAACTATTGAATTACCGGTAATAGATCTACTTACAGTGCGGGCTATTCGACTCAAAACAAATATTACAAACAACCCGCAAATTTATAGCCAGAAATGAGTAGGCGCCTATGGAAAAACCCGTGGGAATTCCTCGTACACTGCTCTATTTTTTTTTTGTTCTAGTTTTCGAAATAATTTCTTGAGTACGGATAGCGTTTATATTTTCAAAGGATAATGGAATAATTAGAATTTATATAAAATATTTAAGTACTTTTTTAAATTTAACTTTTAAAGTAAAGTAACCTTGGAATAATGATTTTGCCGCCCCCTAAAGTCGGCCGTCTGCTTGCAATGCACACGTTGCACAATAGGTAGCGGCGGCCCGGTCTAATATATTTTTTGCGTTAAGGTTTGTAGGAAGTTAAAAGTATTTGTAGAACTAGACTCCGTAGGGATTAGTAAGAAGGTAAAAGTAGTGGCAGAACTAGACTCAGTATGGACTAACACTAATATAAAAGTAGTGGTAGAACTAGATTCAGTATGTGAACCCAAGGCTTGACTGTCGCGTTTTGTGTTTTTTTAAATTATAATATACAATCCTTCATCTTTTCCTGTTTACCTTCGTTGAGTTACCTCCCTTTTTCCGGCGATCACTCACACCGACTGCACGGCATTCTACGATCACTCACACATACTGCACGGTGTCCTTTGATCACTCACGCACACTACTACTTTTAAAGAATACGAACCATTGCCAATTAAATCTTGTTTCATGTTTAATCAAATTAATTTATCTGGTATATAGAGTTTTTCCTGCCCTCATTGTGGCGCCCGCGTAAAAACGTTTGTAAGAGGAAATAGGCAAATAGGTAGCCATAATCTTTCGTTGACTTCCAATGTACTCGGTGTATGGCTCTATGCCTCTGAAACGTCGAAAGTATCTATACAAATCATGCAAAAAAACAACAACATGACCTGTCTCAGAAAAATACTGAATGTTAAATGGCAAGAAAAAATACCAAAAAACTGAAGTCCTTCGAATAGTGGGTCTGTAAAGCATCCACACAATCCTGATGCAGTCCCAGCTGCGATGGACAGGGCACATCTGCAGAATGGAACACCACCGAATCCCTAAACGACTCCTGTATTGCCAATTAAGGGAAGGAAAGCGCTCACGCGGTAAACAAAGAAAACGCTTTAGGGACACCCTCAAAGCTTTTCTGAAATGCCTTCAGCATTGACCCAACCACATGGAAGATAGATGCACATGACTGAGCAGCATGATGGCGTCGCGCTGGAAAAACTGGCGCAAAAATTGCTGAGGAAAAGAGAACATCGCTGGCAGAAGAAAAGCGCCAGAGAAGAAAAGCAAGGCCAATGACACAAGCTCCTGCTGGAATAACCTGCCCAGTGTGCAGCCGAACATTCCAGGTCTCACCAGCCACATGAGGAGGCACAAAACCCATGTGCAAAGCCCTCAGTTACATGAGGAGGCACAAAACCCATGTGCAAAGCCCTCAGTTACATGAGGAGGCACAAAAACCATGTGCAAAGCCCTCAGCCACATGAGGAGGCACAAAACCCAAGTGCAAAGCCCTCAGTTACATGAGGAGGCTCAAAAACCACAGTGCAAAGCCCTCAGCCACATGAGGAGGCACAAAACCCAAGTGCAAAGCCCTCAGTTACATGAGGAGGCTCAAAAACCACAGTGCAAAGCCCTCAGCCACATGAGGAGGCACAAAACCCAAGTGCAAAGCCCTCAGTTACATGAGGAGGCTCAAAAACCACAGTGCAAAGCCCTCAGCCACATGAGGAGGCACAAAACCCGAGTGCAAAGCCCTCAGTTACATGAGGAGGCACAAAACCCAAGTGCAAAGCCATCAGTTACATGAGGAGGCACAAAAACCCAAGTGCAAAGCCCTCAGTTACATGAGGAGGCACAAACCCAAGTGCAAAGCCCTCAGCCACATGAGGAGGCACAAAACCCGAGTGCAAAGCCCTCAGTTACATGAGGAGGCACAAAACCCGAGTGCAAAGCCCTCAGTTACATGAGGAGGCACAAAAACCCAAGTGCAAAGCCCTCAGTTACATGAGGAGGCACAAAACCCAAGTGCAAAGCCCTCAGCCACATGAGGAGGCACAAAACCCCAGTGCAAAGCCCTCAGCCACATGAGGAGGCACAAAACCCCAGTGCAAAGCCCTCAGCCACATGAGGAGGCACAAAACCCAAGTGCAAAGCCCTCAGTTACATGAGGAGGCACAAAACCCAAGTGCAAAGCCCTCAGCACCCTGGATGACAAAAGATGATAAATTTCTTTTTCGCTCCAATTTACTAGACAGTGTTTTGTCAAGCTCCACAAATGTCTGGTTATTGTCCTACATCAAACACTTTAGTGGCGAACATTTGATAACAAAATACTGGGAAAGCTTTATAAAAGGGTTAAATAAAATTGTTGTGTTGAAGGAGCAAATATTGTAGGCGTTATTGGTGTAGTTAAAGATCTTATATTGTAGCGTGATTGTAATCCTTTTTAATTTAGTTCCAAAGAGGAAATAGTCTTACGATTAGGCGACAAAAGTAACTTCAAACATTTTGAATCAAATCAATAATTACAAGCCATTTACAAAATGTGACTAAAGTATTAATCAGCTACTCAAATACACAAAAGAAAAACAAATTCAATGAAATTTACCTCCAAAAATGTTCTTGTCGCTCGAATTTTGTTAAAAATAAACAGGTCTTCACAGCCTCCACAACAAGGATTTTGGAAAGCAAAATGCAAATAAAATTCTTTAAGAAATACAAAGGGTCAAAAAAGACTTTCAGCTTGGCAATATCATCGTTTAAACCCTTTAAGACGAATTCAAATACTTTAAAGAAATTTAAAATGTCAGTTAGTTTTATTTGTTTTTATTCTCTTTAGTGACATATATACACATATAAATGTGTCAGTTTCGTACCAAACACTCTACAGCAGTGTTTCCAAAGTGAGGACAAATGTACGGGAAGAGTTTGAAGTACGCGATGCAACTCATTGGCTGTTTTGTTTTTAATATCCTCTTGTTCGTAAATATGTGAAGAAAAGGGAAGTAATCATACCCAGCTTCTTAATCATACCGATCGCTTGCTATCAAGAGGAAAAAATCTAAATCGATAATTTAAAATGGCAAATTAGCTTTAATGTTGTCTTAATGATTTTTGAGTTAAGAATTTGCAAGACTGGTGATTGTTTTGCAAACTTAGCAGATAGATTCTGTTTGAAATTAGCTCAACGTATCGCTACAAGGCAAAGAGATTTGCTTCTCGTACAAGATAAATTAAATGCTCCCAAGGCAAAGAGATTTCCTTCTCGTACAAGATAAATTAAATGCTCCCAAGGCAGAGATTTGCTTCTCGTACAAGATAAATTAAATGCTCCCAAGGCAAAGAGATTTGCTTCTCGTACAAGATAAATTAAATGCTCCCAAGGCAAAGAGATTTGCTTCTCGTACAAAATAAATTAAATGCTCCCAAGGCAAAGATATTTGCTTCGCGTACAAGATTAATTAAATGCTCCCAAGGCAAAGAGATTTGCTTCGCGTACAAGATAAATTAAATGCTCCCAAGGCAAAGAGATTTGCTTCGCGTACAAAATAAATTAAATGCTCCCAAGGCAAAGAGATTTGCTTCGCGTACAAGATAAATTAAATGCTCCCAAGGCAAAGAGATTTGCTTCGCGTACAAGATTAATTAAATGCTCCTAAGGCAAAGAGATTTGCTTCGTTTACAAGATTTATTAAATGCTCCCAAGACAAAGAGATTTGCTTCGCTTACAAGATTTATTAAATGCTCCCAAGACAAAGAGATTTGCTTCGCGTTCAAGATTAATTAAATGCTCCCAAGGCAAAGAGATTTGCTTCGCTTACAAGATTTATTAAATGCTCCCAAGACAAAGAGATTTGCTTCGCGTTCAAGATTAATTAAATGCTCCCAAGGCAAAGAGATTTGCTTCGCGTACAAGATTAATTAAACGCTCCCTTGGTGAAATGAAATGGTAAAAGGGAGTTGGTTTCCCTTTCTTAGTCAGTTTCTAACAATAAAATTGGTACTGATACTCTGGAATCCATATTAAGACATTTGAGGAATGTGTATGTCCATGGTTTATCATTATCAAAACATTCAAGCCAAAAAATGAGTGGCATGTGGAAGAAGAGCAAACGTTGGAAATGGCTTCAGACCGTTTTTAGAAAATAAATATAAGGCGTGTACTACAAGGGGTCGGATTTGGGGGAGGGCATTGAAGTGGGGGTTTGATGCCCTGGGCCCACTCAAAAATTAAAAAATATCCGACATTATGTGCTGTTTGTGACTACATTTAATTTTATCGTCAATAATTTCATTTTTAACGTTTGTAACACTATCGTGGTTAAGAAAGAGTTCGCTTGTTGGGTGCACGGCAATGCTTCAATCCAGATTTTACCTCCTCAAACTCTGAAACAGAAATTTTTCTGAATACTCATACTAATATTTTGTTCAAAAAGAAGGAAAAGGAGATTAAATTTACATTTTTTCCTAACTCTGTCATGCTACTAGATACTGTGGAGGGTCACCAGAGACCTGTGGCTGGAGTGGCAATCCTTTCACAGGAACTATTAAAATGTATGTCAACGCGGCTAAAGTCACATTTCGCAGCTATAGCGAAAAATTTATGTAAAATGCTTTTGAAACACAAATTTGAAGGTTAATTTTATAAATAATGAAATCTATGGACTATATTTTATATGTTCATAGTAAAAAAAACACTATCTTTGCAAAGTGTAGTTCTTAAAATTAGATCTAGATCCTTTCGGTCTTGTCTCATGTAAACATGGCTATATTGACCAAGATCAATGAAATGGTCATACTTTCATAGAGTTGGGCAACTTTTTTTTTTTAGGGTCTTTTATCTTCTTTTAGGGCTACTTTACATACGCTAGTAACGCTACGGTTCCAAGTTTTATCTAATTTGGTCAAACGGTTTTGTTTTCTTTCCGGAACATTTATACATAGGCCTATATACATACATACATACATACATACATACATACATACATACATACATACATACATACATACAAACATACATACATTCATACATACATACATACATTCATACAAACATCCATTCGCCTTACTTTATATACTTATATATGCTACAAACGCAGTCATTACAAATAAAGTAGTTCTAGAGAGCGAAAAAAGTCATGAAAATCTCCTGAAATTATTAAAATATCCTGAAAACTCATAAAAAAATGTCCTAAAAAATAGACGAAATTGTCATTTTTGGGTGTCTTTCAATATGGAAAAATAAAAAACGGCATTGTCATCTTTCATTTTATAAAAATAATAGGGCGAATTTTAACCAAAACAAGAAGTTCAATTACTTAATTTACTTTAATAGTCACTGGCATATAAATATAGATCTAAATCTCAACCTCTTAAAAAAAAATCAAAAGCGACATTTTGCTTGTCGATAGTAGATCTAAAAGATAGATCTGAATGTTTATCGATTTGTTGTTGGAAAACTACCTTCTATTATCGTAAAGTTCGTAAAGTTAATTTGATCGTGATTTTGCACTTAGTAAAGTATGAATAAAATACAAAGACGAATTTTTTTAATACAAATAATCTTAATTTTCACTAATTAGGCCTATCCTTATCCCTACCCAGTCTAGGCCCCGCGCAATCCGTTTAGCATAGGGCCGGCCTGTTTACAACATATCTTTATTGATATGTCGCCGCTGATCACTTGTCGCAGTTGATGGCTTGTCTATCGCTGGCCTATGTAATTTGTGTCAGCTGACTACACATACAATTAACCATATCCTCGTCTCTACCGGATATATAACAATATAAGCTAGGAAAACTCATACAAATACAAATTTTGGGATGTCCTTCAATATGGAAAACGACAATCCTAGGAGCGATAAAGAAAAATTCCATTTCGCATAGGAACCCACAACGGTTAAGTCCGGCCCTGCTATTTAGTGACGGGTGAATACAGAGTTGATTAATTGTCCTTGCTCTTGTCCTGCCCCTCCCCTCTTTTTTCACCTCTAAATTTACGTGAGGTAGAAATAAAAAATAAGAATGATCTTTCTTGGTCACAACAGTCGGGTGAATACTACTTGTTCTCCCCCCCCCTTTTTTTTTCGTAGGGTAACTCTAGTTCGTCCGACTTGCAAAAATAAAAGAGTCATCTTTCCTTTACTTCTTCTTGCGTGTCCAAACTCTTGAGCCATGAAGAGAATTATAATTATATATATATATATATATATATATATATATATATATATATATATATATATATATAGAGAGAGAGAGAGAGAGAGAGAGAGAGAGAGAGAGAGAGAGAAAGAGAGAGCGAGAGAGAGAGAGATGTATAAAGAGAAAGATTACTTGTTCTCCCCCCCCTCTTTTTTTTTTCTATGCCGTGCTCTCTATCGCCTCGATAGTTACCTGGGGTAACTCTAGTTCGACTTGCTACTGATCTATGTAGGAAATAGAATTTGTATGATATACTGTATGACTTCGCTACACGCAAGGCTCGTAAAGTAATTCTGTAAGTAGTAAAGAATAAAATGCAAAGACGAATTTATTTTCTAATACAAACTCTTAATTATCCGTATACCTACCCAAAATCGCATAGGGCTCAACAATGGTTAAGTCCGGCCCTGCTATTTAATGACGGGTGAATACTACTTGCTCTTCCCTCCCCCCTCTTTTTTTTTCACCGCTAAAGCTACGTGGGGTAACTCTAGTCCGTCCGACTTGCAGAAATAAAAGAGTGATCTTTCCATGACTTCTTGGTGTCAGGAATGGTTGAGCCATGAAGAGAATTATATAGATAGATACATAACATAAATACATACATGTGAACAGCAGTTGAACATGGGTCAGTCGGTCCTAAGAGATAGTAAAACTCGTTTTGACTCGAGGGTTAGGGTTAGGATTAGGGTAGGGTTATGTTTATTATTATTTTTTTATTGTTTGTATGTATACGTAAGTAATTAATCTTTATTACATTCCGACCCTTCAGTTTTTCGGAAATCGTTTATTGTACTCTAGAATAGGTTCTTTTGGAGTTAATGGAAAGACTGTAGACATCCCGCTCTTGCCATGCCAGGCGGTCTGGGAGAGTGGCATGCACTATTTCGGTATTTAAAACAACAAAACAATGCATATTCTGAGGTATCTCACAGTGCATTTTCCTGCTATTAAAAAAATGTTAGTTCAAAAATCAAATCTGCTATTCACTGCACCTTACTAATGAAGCCAAGGGACTGGTAGAAATGTGTAACACCTCTTGGCTACGCTCATGGAATTAGGTGACTATTGTTTGCTTTAGATTTTATATCGAAAAGGGAATTTCTATCGTCAAAACCATCTATTGGGGTCGTGGGCGTATCCAGAGGGGGGGGTTCTTAGGGTTCAACCCCCCCCCCCCCCCCGAAATGAAACGGAATTAAGTGACTGATTTTTGCTTTCATTTTGTTTATTTTAGGTGAGATTTTAATACTAAATCATCACTTACCACAACACAGCCGAGGGGGTTTTGAGTTAAAAACCCTCTACCAGGGGGTTTTGAGTCTAAATCCCCCTACCAGGGGGTTTTGAGATTTTAAAAAACCCTATCAGGGGGTTTTGAGATACAAATCACTATTGCCCTCTCAGAGGCCAGGGGTATAGCCACTAAACGGCCCAAAAAATGGAGCTACACTAAGGCTGACTGGCCAGCGTACGGGGCGGCTGTCGACTCCGCTCTATCAAGTATCGCGATGGAGGAAGGGACAGTCGACACTAAATACGGCGAAATCACTGCAGCGATTTTGGGTGCGGCTAGGAAGTATATCCCGCGGACCTATCCCGGCACACGGCATAGACCCGCCTGGTCCCGAGAATTAGATCGAATAGTCAGGGCCAGGCAACGGGCGAGGCGCAGAGCACAAAAAAAGGGGACTCCCGAATGCCGCAGGGAGTTTAACGCATTATGCCGGAAGACCAGCGAGGTGACCCAACGTGTACGGGCGGACTACTGGAGGGATGCCTGTACCGGGCTGGATCTTCGGGATACTTTCAAAGCCTGGCGTCTTCTTCGCAATCTTGAGGCCACCCCATTATTTACACCCAGTGGGGATCGAGTAGCTAAAGATCAAAAAATGGCCGACTTGCTTAATAAATATTTCGCTTCGATAAGCAAGTCCGAAAAGAAGACAGCCACGTCTATAACCCTCAACAAGGAGCGTAAAAGACTCGAGAGGGAGTCAAATGGGTCGGAAGACCTGGACACGTGCAACGCACCCTTCTGCCGTGCTGAGCTGGATAGAGCGATAGCTAAGTGCAAAAACAGAAAGGCTCCGGGGCCAGATAAGGTCACTCCCGAGATGGTAAAACACCTCGGGGGTATAGCGAAAGACAAACTCCTTGAGTTTGCGAATCGAACCTGGGTAGAATCCAGACTACCCAGGGCCTGGCGCTGTGCTACCATTGTTCCAATACTTAAAAAGGGCAAAGACGCGACTAACGTGGAGTCCTACAGACCCATATCCCTGACCTCCACTATCGGTAAGATAGTAGAACGGATGGTCAGCGAGCGACTCATGTGGAGCTTTGAGAGTGCCGTTATCCTAGCGCCAGAGCAGGCTGGCTTTAGGGCAGGCTTGAGCCCGATCGACCAGGTCACGGTTTTCATGCAGGAGGTGGCCGATGGGTTCCAGAGGTCCGAGAGCACATATGCAGTTTTTATTGACCTAAAACAGGCTTATGGCCGGGTGTGGAAGCAAGGCCTCTATCTTAAGCTTAGAGCCATGGGCGTACGCAGGCGGACCTACAACTGGATTAAACAGTTCCTAACGGAGAGGAAAACACGAACACAGTTCCAGTACGCTCTAAGTGGGGAAAACACCCCAATAAGAGGGTTACCCCAGGGTTACGCCCTCTCATGTATCCTTTTCATGGTCTATCTTAACGATTTGCCCAGATCACTCCGGTGTCGCAAACTGCTATGTGCCGATGATATTGTCCTCTGGTCAACCGGGAAGAAAGCTGACCAACTTCAGGCAGCATTACAAGCCGACCTTTATACCATCTCCTCGTATTGTTCAAAATGGCAGATACGAATTAACGTTGCCAAAACGACCTGGTGCCTGTTCAGCTTGGGAATCGACATTCTTGGGGCCCCATTCAAGCTCCAACTCGGTGGGCTGCGACTCCAACGTGAAAACACGCCAAAATATCTAGGAGTTACCCTAGATAGGAAGCTCTCAATGCACTTGCACATCCAGGACGTTTCACGAAAGGCCTCGGAGAAGTTAGGTTTACTCAGAAAGCTAGCCAGTACTAAGTGGGGCGCCCGAGCTGACACGCTCCACACACTGTACACAGGGGCTGTCAGATCCCAAATCGAGTACAGCCTGCCCATGCAGGTGTACGTAAGCAAGACGGCCCTCGAATCACTCGACCATGTACAGGCCCAGGCTCTCATACTCATTTGCGGCACCTATGGAACGAGCCCAACTGCCGCTGCAGAAATCATGTCCAACGTGGCTCCTCTCAGCCTGAGGAGAGAGCGCGCCGTACTAACAGCCCTGGAACGCTATAAAAGGGGCGAACCAGGGCTCCCGACCCATACACTAGTCACTCAGTGGAGAGAACGTAATAGGATAAAACGGACATCATTTATGCACTACGCGCAAAATTTGAGTGCTCAAGCTGACCTCTCCACTGACCGGGTCCCAATCCGACGGATAAGTACGTGCCCGCCCTGGAGGAGACAGCCCATCCTTCCCATAATTTCAAAATACACGGGTTGGAGGGTGCCACAAAACGACACACACGGATTTACTAAGGAAAATGGCATTGGACACACCTACCCGCCCGATGCCATCTATTGCTATACAGACGGGTCGGTCATGAAGGACCCCGTAAGAGCTGGGTATGAGGCCTATTTCTGTTACCCAGACCACGAACCAGACAAGCTGTCAGGCACATGCGGCGAGGCCGCATGTAGCTTTGATGCAGAATTAACGTCGATAACCAATACACTCAATTATCTGCTCCAAAAACTGCGCGAAAAGATAACCGTTGCGACTACCGTTGTAATGGTTACCGATTCCCAGTCCTGCCTCCAAGCCATGGCTGGCTTAGGGGGAAAGTCCAAATTGGTGGAAGAGGCATTAGGCGCCGCAAATAGCATCCGTCTATTTATTGGAGCTGTCATCTTTATGCAGTGGGTGCCCTCACACTGCGGCGTGAGGGGCAATGCCGTGGCAGATGTTCTAGCACGAGAATGAGCGCTGGCCGTGCCCACTTTCGAGACACCAAGTACATTTCAACAGGCTACCACAGTTATACGAGAGTGGGTAGAGGAAAAATGGTTGAAATCCTGGGATGACTCCAACACTGCCAGAGGAGTCTGGCAGCACATGCGTCGCCCAAATCGAGAGGAGGCTAAAAAGGTCGAGAACAAACAACAATAGCGCAGTGGCGTACGGGACAAAAAATCTACAACCGTTTGCGTAAATGTATTAAAAATATGGAAAAAGGCCGTCTCCCTAATAAAGAGCCTCAAGTGTATAAGTGTTTAATAGTTAATAGTTGTAAAAGTGATGTAATTTTATGAAAAAAAAAAAACTGCATAAGTGATTTAAAAATTAGATTTTTCGCTTTCAGAAAAGAAAAAAGTAGCCGTTGCATCAGAACTTTGAATGGTCTAAAATATTGTGATGTCAGATTTTCACTATCTTTTCTAGTTTACGAGATCTAAACCGGACGGACGGACAGACGGACGGACAGACGGACGGACGGACGGACAGACGGAAAGACATTTCACACAAAACTAATAGCGCTAAAAAGTACAGACCTTCATCAACAGATGTCTGAGAAATATCCTAAAAATACACAGGTACGACAAAGTAGAAAACACCAAACTGTGGGAGATGAGTGGACAGAAAAATATAGAAGTGCAAATCTTAGACAGGAAGTGGAGATGGATTGGTCACACTCTTAGAAAAGATACCAGCAACAGAGCTAGGCAGGCCTTAGAGTGGAACCTCCAGGGAACAAGACGCAAAGGAAGACCAAAAGGAACATGGCGACGCAGTATACTAGAAGAAGCCGAGAGGACAGGGAAGAGCTGGGAAACTATAAAAAAAACTAGCAAGAGACCGTATAGAGTGGCGTGTTTTTGTCGAGGCCCTATGTTCCATGAAGAACCAAAAGGAATAATGATGATGATGATGATGAAGTTGATTATTGTTTCGTAAAATGAAAAGAGCATTTTCTATCCCGCCTTAATTACCGAAAACAAAAATCCTGGTTAAGCATATACATAAATTTACTCAGAGTTTATCTAATTCTAATGATTTGGCTATTGTCATGGTCTGTTCAAGATAAAATGTCATAGTCATCTTGCCTTTTTTTTTATACTTAGAAAAATTATAACGCTAACTAGAGTTTTGCCAGTATGGCCAAATAGATAGTAATTCTTTTCCCAGATATATACATCAAATGTAACATTTCTTGGAAGTCGTTAGAACTTTTTTCGAGAACTGCATATAGACCATGTTTGCAAGCTGAATAGAGGAATAAAAAAGAAAGAGACTATAACTCCCTTATATCTTATTGAGCCAATGACTGTGACTTGATGACTGTTAATAAACCAATGACTGTGACTTGATGACTGTGTTTATCTTATATAATACAGACGTTACTTCAAAAAAGAAGATGAGTACGTCTTAAACCAATGACTGTGACTTGATGACTGTATTTAAACCAATGACTGTGACTTGATGACTGTATTTAAACCAATGACTGTGACTTGATGACTGTATTTAAACCAATAACTGTGATTTGCTCACTGTATTAAAAAAAACCAATGACTGTGAATTGCTGACTGTGTTTAAAACAATGACTGACTTGCTGAGTGTTTAAACATTTGTCTTAAAATGCTGTGTTGAAACTATGACTATCGGACACTACGTAAACTTTGAACTGTGCCAGTCTGACTGCATTTTAACCTTGAACTATGCCAATCGGATTGCATTTAGCATTTGACTGGGGCAGACTGACTGCATTTAAACCTTTGAGAACTGTGCCAATCTGACTGCATTTTAATCTTTGACTGTGTCAATCTGACTGTATTTTTACTTTTGACTGTGCCATTCTGACTGCATTTTAAGCTTTCACATGCTTTATCTGACTGTATTTCAACCTTTGACTGTGTAAATCTGGCTGCATTTAGCCTTTGACTGTGTCAATTTGCCAGTATTTTAACATTTGACTGTGCCCATCTGACTGTATTTTAACTTTTAACTGTGTCAATCGGACTATAGACCTACTTACATTTTTTGAGATTCCAATTGTACAAGACTCGGCCCAGATCTGCCAAACAATCGATGTGAGTGAGGCAGGAGTTCATCGATCTTCGCGGCCTATCACTGTGGATGTGATGTGTACACTTTCAGTTTCTCTCTTCAGTCTCTAGCACACAGATGGAAGGTAAATGTGTTGACCTCTTCACTTCAATTGTTTATTAGTTCAACTTTCTGACCGTCTTAGTGTAGACAATGTCAAGTTCAAGGGTGGAGTTGATCACTAAACATTGGGATTAGATTCAAGAGGTAACATACATAGGTTTAGTTCGAACCGTCAGGATTAGTCGTCTTGAAACACCAGTTGAATATGCATAAGAGCTCAACTAGAATCATTATGTTTAGACTCATTCTAGTTTAGCAAAGTAGTTTGGCCCCTAAACAATAATACATTTTGTTTCGTTGATAGTCATTATTTATTTCTTATATTTGAGGACATGTTAGGCTCTGTCTGTTGTGCATTAGAGAAATGGAATTTATGTAGGCCTACATCAGCAAACATATTGAATTCTATCGTTACTGTTAAAATTTTAAAATACAGTATTTAAATATCTAGTTTCTATGGCACCCATATTAATTAAATAAAATATAAAAATCTACTTTAAGTAAACACTATATATTCTATTTATCTCACATTTCACACACACATACACACACACATATATATATATATATATATATATGTGTGTGTGTGTGTGTGTTTATATATACATATATATATAGAGAGAGATAGATAGATAGATAGATAGATAGATAGATAGATAGATAGATAGATAGATAGATAGATAGATAGATAGATAGATAGATAGATAGATAGATAGATAGATTTAATCTTACACGAAAAATGCTAACACATTCGGTTAGTTGAAATATTTATTTTCTTCTCTGACAATTCATATATAACAGTTTGGTCAATGGCTCTCAATTCAATTTTAACCTAAACTTTGTTGAATAGATCTATATATATGAATAAAATTCTACAATCAGTTGATGTACTCTCTGAGTAAGATTTCAATGTTTTATTTAAAGTATCCCAACATTAGACTCCCTTGTCAATAAAAAGTAAATTTTCCCTAAAAATCCTAATGATAGTTTAGAGGAGCCTGGAGGTACTATAATCCTCTAACTGTTTCGTGTTAATGACTCAGAAATGTCAACTGCACTCGTTGTTCACTGAAAGTAAGATTCCTCACTTCAATAAAAGTGTCAATCTCAAGACCGCAACCACTAGGGCACAATGTAGCATCCCTCAAGTCTACACAACTTTAACTTCAATTATTTAACTCTGGAGCGTAAGTATTTAACTCTGAGGAGTACATGTTCTCATTAAGTTATTTAACTCTGAGGAGTACATGTTCTCATTAAGTTAATGTTTTTTTTAACTCTGATGAGTATGTGTTCTGATGATCACATGAAATGATAATTCTCCGTAGAGTAACCTCTAAATTGTATTTCAAAAGCTTTCACTTTAAAAAGTTGCTGAACAGTTTTCGTGTTACTACCTTACATTCTCTGTATGTAAACCTTCGCTTTGTCTAGTTAGTAGTCCATCGTCCTTTGTTGTACTTTTTCTGTTTTCATTATCAACCTAAATTCCTTTTTTTCATTCTTTGCGGGGAAATCTGTTCATTAAATACTATGAAAGATAAACATAGAAATTAAATCTTCGGAACAACAAGCTTTTGCTGTCTTCTGGTAGTAAACAAAATGTGAATTTAAAATGTTCAATTTGTTCATTATAATGATTTGTACTCTTTGAAAGTCAATTACTTTTTTTGTTTAAACAATTCAACGAAAACTAATTTCAACTTAACTATTCAGTTCCCACTAGTGGCCTTCTAACTTGTGTACCACGCCCCCATGGGACTAACGAGGTAGATCCAACCAGAACAAACATGGACAAAGTTTGGAGCAAAACACCAACAGAACTGACATGTAGCATTCAACTAGAGGACAACATCAGGGAGGTTCATGGAAGTGGACATCGCAGGCCGTCCACTGCTTCTTTATCTAGGTAGTTGAAGTTTGACATGTATTTAGCATGACTTTATGTTACTTATAGAATTGCTACCAACATAAAGTTAACACTGCATTATAACACTCATTATACTTGGTCCCTTGTTTACTTTAAAATAAATATCAGGTGACCGAGCCTCGCTCGGATGAATAATTTGTTAAGGAATGATATATACCCGAAGTCATTTTGGGAATATTGTTGTAATTACGAAAATGAACGATCGGGTAAAGACTATCAATCCGAAGAGTTGGTTTTTCGTTCTGTCAGTTCTCAATGTAATTGTACATGGTGATTAGAATAGAAAGTCCCCCAAACAGTAGGCCTATAGAAAACCACAGCTCGCGTCTTAACGTTTTACATTGCATCTTTCCCGTAAAACTATTGGGCTATTATAGGTTTGGAAGAAAGTCTTTGAAGTGTAACTTCTAAAATGGTTACTTTCTGACATTTAATATTGCAATTAATATATTCATTATGGCTCTGAGTCATTGATACTTTACAGAAAACAACTAAGACTTCTTGTGTGCTTTCACCAATGATGCTTGCGCTCCATCATGGACTTACGGTGTCAGGACCGCACTACAAACAGTGATGTCATTGCCAACGCCGGTATGGACAGTATAGAGGGACTTCTTATGGTCCGACAGTTGCACTGGGTAGGGCACGTATCCCGTATAGGAGACGAACGTATGCCAAAGGCAGTCTTTTTTTTTTTTTTTTTGGTGAGCTTAAAGGTGGTCGACGTAAGAGTGGCGCCCCACGGAAACGCTTCAAAGACCAGCTTAGGCGTCAACTTTCCTTGGCTGACATAGAAGAGAGCAGCTGGTTGTATGCGGCCTTCAAACGAGACAGCTGGAGGTCACTCACGAAGGCCGCGGATACACATTTGAGACCAAAAGAAAATCTGCTGCCGAGGACAAACGCAGACGGCGAAAAGAAAATCTAAATCGACCACCTGCGGACAATTGTTATGCTTGCCCTGGGTGTGCAAAATATGTAGGTCACAGCTGGGACTGCGCAGCCACGGGAAATACTGCATTCCTCACTAATCTTCGAACTCAAGACTAGCTTTATTATTATGGCTTTAGTAAGAATCATCAAGCGATGCAAAATCTCTACGTTATAGTGTACCAAGTAACAAAGTAAAATCGCGCATTTTTTTCTTAGAGACTTTAACACATCGCGTTAGTGTTCTAAAGAAGCGCTATTGTGAGACATCTCTGTTACTCCGACAACCTTTCAGCTTACTAAAAAAAAAGAATGCCAAAAATATGTTCGTCCCCCATACGGAATAAGTGCCCTGCAAAGCGTGACTGTCGGATTATAAGAAGTTCATAACATTTAGCAAGAATATCGCTGTTTGTATTGCGGTCTTTGGTGAAGTCGTTCAAGAAGTCTTACTTGCTTTCTATAAAGTACGCATGACTCAGATCCACATAAAGGGGTTGAAAGAATCACTGGTTGACACTGATTTTGTAGACAGGTGGAGCGATTTATTTCGACACACTCTCGCTTGGAGGCGTCCAAAAGCACGACTATCCCTGATCACATATCAACCTCCCTTTAAAGCAATGCGTCATTTGTAACTATGCTTCCCAGATAATGTGAAGTTATCTACCACTTTAAGGAATGTCTATGCGCGGTGATCTTTGGGCTGAGTAGGTTTTATTGGGTGACTTTTAGAACATGACTTCTGTTTTACCGAGGTTTATAGGTTTAATAAAAATGTAATGCAAATACGAATTCATTTTGTAATACAAAATCTTTATTTTCACTTATCCCTCCCTCACTGGTCCGCGCGCAATTCATTTCACATAGGGCCCCGCAAATGTTAGGGCCGGCCCTGATTGTGCAAGTAAGGCATAGATAAGCTGTGTTATGACCATTTCCTATGTTTTGGTATGGGACAGTAGACTTCGAAGCTTAAACATATTGCAATAATTCACCAGCAAAATAATAACAAAGTAAAAGCTACCTACGGGTGTACGCAATTAAAGTGTAAACAATTTATAAAGCCTTTAAAATACAATAAATAATCATACATAAAGATATTTAATTGCATTATTTTTCTTCCATAGTTTCATAATGGATCAATGTACAATAAGACGGTGCGCAAATGTTTAATTACGCCAATTGAATCATTAAAACTTTTTCTTGTTTGCGAAGAAATGTCTTAGTGTACTGCTGTGAGCCTAGTGACGTAAGCGGTGTCAAGTTTTTTTCCTACTGACGTCATATAGAAAATTTTATTCATAAAACATTCTAGCCAAAATTAATTTTTCGATAATGAGCCATTTTCAAACCGATAGAACGGTCGACCTCGAGTTTTTCCGATGTGGCCAATGAGTTGAGAATTTTTTTCTCACTAATATGCACATACCTTGAAATTTTAAAGAAAATCGTTAGAGCCGTTTTTGAAATAAAATTTATATATATATATATACATACATACATACATACAAGAATTGCTCGCTTAAGAGTATAGGATAACAATGGGCATTTCCACCCAGCATCTAACATTCTTTTAATCAGTGACAAAACAGGCTCCCAGAATGGATCGGAAAGGAAAGCAATTAACTGCATGGTCAATGATTAGTTTCTATCCTCTGTTTATATCTAGTGCAGTGGCTTCCCTGAGGCCGTCTTCTTTTGTTTTTTGTTATTTCCTCTTTTCGGCTTTCATGTTAAGGCTGACTTTGATAAATGTGTTTCGTCTTGTCTAATGATATGTCTCACAAATCTCAATTGACGTTCAGTTTCCACTTCCCTTCGATGGCGAATGTCTGTGCGGTAAAAGATTTCTCTATTGGTAACATTATCTCGGTCTGGGATCCTTCGCAGCCATCGCTGGTCAGCCACGTTTAGCCTCTTTTCAACCTTTCACGTCTCGAAGCGTACGTGGCCGTTGGGAAAATGACTGAATTGAGGAGGTAGATTTTAATCTCCAGGCTAATGGATATGTTTGTTCAGAAAGACCGAACTTTTTGAAAGATGGCTCCTGCTTTCCAATCTGACATGGACATGGAACATAGTGATATACATCTCCATCGCTTGAGATAAAGCTGCCAAAATAGGTTAACTTTTCTATTTGTTCAAGAACTGTATGACCATTGTTGACCGAGGGGGTGGGGGTACTGGATGACCTTTATCAAATATGAATAGCTTTTGTGGGCGTCTTTATCCGTCATCTCGTGTATACATTTAATTGTATTTCAAAGTAATGCTATGTCTTCTGCAAAATTCAACTTGGTTTGGTGTACGCCATGGGAACCTGAATGCAACCTATTAATGTGTTTTTGTATGATATCGTCGACGGCTTGTAGCAAGAGAAATGGGGATAAGATCTCACCCATCTCGATATTGAAGAATTTCGTTATTTCACCGTCTGTTGTGATACAACAGCTTGATTTGCTTCAAAGACGTCGCATTATTTGGACAAATTGTTGCAAGATTCCTTTTTTAGAGTGATTCCACTGTACGCTATCCATTTTTTTTCAAAATCTACAAAACTGAACAACATCCTTTGTTGGTATTCCAGTTGTTGCTCGACGATGTTTCGCTGAACCAAAATCTGTTTAGGGCTTGAATTGCCTTTTCGGAAGCAGCTGAGAAACACCAGTATAAGTAAAACCGTTTCCGTAAGAGCTCCTAAATAATCTGAAAAAAAAATATGTTCAACTCAATGTTTCTAAATTCAATAATGTTAGATTTTTAATCTATTTAATAAATACTAGTAAAATATTTTTAAAAGTCATCAATTAACTTAGCTTACTGTTTTATTGATCAATAAAAAGAAACAAAATAACCTATTTTTTTTCTTTGGGGAGGGGGAACACCGACCTTAGTGACGCCACTAATCTAGTGGACAGTTGTTATTGTCTTTGTAAAGTTATGCTTATTAACTTTAACTCATTAAACATTATGACGTTCTGTTTCTAAAGGTCTCTTTTACTCATGTTTACATTTTGAATGAGGGAAAATTAAATTGAATATCACTATGTCATCATTCTGGCTTTGAACTTAAAGACTGTATTTCTTTTTGTACTTGTTATGTGATACTTTACAAAGAAACATTGAGTCTGTCTAATTTATTCAATCTAAATCAGTCATTTACAGCGTCTAGAGTTTCATGTGTACAATTTCTCTTATTAACTTGCGCACTTTGGATGGGTCGTAGCTAAGACCACTTACGACAATCATTCACAACAAATCGCTAACCTCTTTCCATTGTCACTATAGAAACACACACATTCCATAATAATTGATCCTTGAAGAAGAGTTAGTCAACTTTAGAGATACTCCTATTGAGTGCGCAGAAGAGGTCATCGGAAGGAGGCGAGGTTCATGCAAGGAACGGTGGATAGCAGACAGAACATGTGAACCGATTGATAAGAAGCAAAATGCCAAACGTAGACGAGATCAGAAAAATGCAGCACAGGATCCCAGAGGGAAGCAGATCTGAAAGTAAAGAGAAGTTGTTGTCGACGAAATAAACGAGACTGGATTGAACAGAAGGACCAAGAGGCACAAGCAGTTGCAAGCAGAAATGACACAAAAACTCTCCATCGTATTGTCCCAGATATCACTGGAGCAAAGAGTGCACATGAGGCACCGATAAAAGACAAGCAAGGCAAAACTTTGTTAACGAAAGAAGAACAGGATGCAAGATGGGTAGTGCACTTTAAAGAGACCCTTAACCAACTGTCGCCAGACTTAACTTACATATTCAAGGACCCCTCTCCAGACAATGATCTCAAGGTCAAGACAGACTCAAATAACAACAGAGGTGGTTACCATGGCCATTGCAACCCTAAAGAACAACAATGCATCAAGGCTAAACATGGTGTCAGCCGAATGCTAAAACACGGGGGACAGTGCATTGTTAACAGAATGACTGATCTCTTAAATCTCTGAAATTTTGAAAGTTTACATAAGACTTTAGAAAAAAAACTACCTTATGGACCTCATTCGCCAATCGTAAACAAACAACATTGAGCCACGTGATTCTTTATCTCTTCTATACAAATTACGATCTAATTTAATCAACAATGGTTATCAGGTGACAGTTTTTTTTCGTTGTTATATCAATTTTATCACGTGACCGTTGGTTTTGGCAGGAGCGTAGCTAAGGATTAGGATTGACCTCTTCGTAATTTATTTTGGGTAAACTCTACTAGAAACAAATAGCGTTCATTTTGTTTTGGAAAAATAAGCTACCCTTTAACACAATCTTTGCTCGCAGTTCCTCAGATAAAGTTCCAGGCTGGATCTATCCGAAGTATTTGTACTTAATTACAGCTTCTTTCTCTTCTTGAGAAAGAGAAATCACTTGACTCATCATATGTATCAATTACTTCAGATGTTTTCTATGACTGTGGTAAAAGGCATTCATCTGGAGTCTCTTCAGCACTACTTCTCTCATCAAGAGACATTTTCACTTCTTCAACTGATGTATCTTTGTATGAATCATCTGAATAGTGATACTTTTCTTTGACACATTCATGGACTCTTTTGTTTTCAGTGCTCTTATCAGGTTTCTTCTTAAATGATAAGGATGATGAAATAAACTACCCTATATACCAAGTTACTTCCTGAGAGTAACACGGCACTAGTCAGCGCTATGGAAGTTACTCCTTCAAATTGAGAGTAACCCCGCACGGAAAGAGTTAATACTCTATGTGGACTAGATACAACAGGGTCACTATATAATATATAACAACGTGAAAAGCAAGAGTACATGACAGTGACGTAATTTTTAATTTATTTCAAAAACAAATTTTGGACACTCATTTGGGGGCCCCCTCAAGTGAGGGCCCTGGGGGATTTTCAAATTCTAGCTACGCCACTGGTTTTGGTGAATGAGGTTCATTGGCCATTTAGTGTAATATTTTTTAAAACTATAATTAGACTATCTTTAAATTAAATTCGGTCTATTTTTGAACACGCTTCATTGGGAATTTCCGCAATCGACTCCAATGTTTCTTTGTATTCAGTAAAGAGTTAAATAAACAGACATTCGTGAATACTTTGCGCACCGATTTATTTACAAATCATTCGTAACCTGCTAAAAAAAAAATTGACAATATACAGATGTATATGATACGTATAAAATGTATCAATACATAATATCAACACTAGATCATGGCCTATATGTCTAACAAGATCAAGTATTTTAGTCTAGACTAAAAGTCTTTTTATATTTGCTAGTATGTATCTGTGTCACCATACTAGAATCTTATTTACTTGTAAGTAGATTTATACATGAATGTAAGCAGGATTTTTTTCTGGTGGAGGTCAGGGTAGAATTGGGCCGGTATAGAGAATTCTCCTTTTTTAAATCAATTATTCATTACTTATTGAGTACAAAGTAGTCGCTTTTACACACACACACACACACACACACACACACACACAAAAAGGCATCCGCTTCATAATAAAAAAAAGAACTTTTGCCTATTTTCACAAAAACTCTTACTTTAACCACTGTCACGATGTTGTTTTTAGAGTTAGTAGTTGTATTGTCTCCAGAATCAAATGACGTACGCGGATTCGAAGGTGCCTAAAATATATTACCACTCACTGCTATGATGCACCTAAGAAACAGACAGTTCAATGGAAATTTCGATTTTAATGCTTTTAAGCTGATGACTACTGATTGACCTTTTGCTATATCTAGTTTTACATTTTTACTTTTTCAACAAGTAGCGAATATCGATCTTTCTGGATAGTTTCCGACACTTACAGAACGTACTTTCACCTTCCCATAATGCCATTCATTCACCCTATATATATATATAGTTTATGCAAATCAGTTGCTTTCAAGAAAAATCTGCATATAAATTTCCCCACGCACACGTAGCGTGACCTGAATAAAAAGGACAGTTGACTTTCTGCTGGTCAGCTGATTGTGAGCAATCAAGCGTGACGTAATACACACATAAGACAACCAGATTTATTAATAGACTTCTATCGCCTGATAGAGCTTCTCGCAACGTTTTTCATTTCCGTATCTTGTCACAAGGGTCTCGTCAATTCCAAAGTGCTTGTTGGCGGCTCCCGAAAGGGGAATAGACTATTAGTTTTGTGTGGTTTGTCTGTCTGTTAGTTCGTCCGTCCGTCCCGTTTAGGCTCGTAAACTAGAAAAGATAGTGAAAATCCGACATCATAATGTTTTAGACCATTCAAAGTTCTGATGCAACTGCTATTCTTTTCTTTTCTCAAAGCGAAAAATCTAATTTTTAAAATCCCTTATGCAATCTGTTTTTTCATAAAAATACACCATTTTTACAACTATACACTGCACTCTATCCAGAAGAATTGAAGAAATTAATTGTAAATAAAATAAATGAGAAATGGACGAGCTCTCATCCAAATTACAAGAAAGATGACGCTTCGCTTACTATAAGCTATCCCGACAAGACCAACGTCTAATCTTTCGACTCAGGACCGGACACAACAGAATGCGACAACACATATACCGGAAGCTCAAAATTGGAACCAGTGAAATCTGCCCATGTGGAGTATCACCAGAGAATGCCGACCACGTCCTCCAAAACTGCCTCTTACCAAGAGGCCAGTATAAGACACTGGCTCCAAAACACCCCAATAGAAAGAAAGCTATATGGAGAGCTCCCTGTTTTGGAAACCACTGCGCAGTTCATCTCATGTATTGGTCTAGTCATCTGAACACTCCAACATAACAATGAAAACGGAGATGAAGAAGAAGAAGTTGGTGAAATGAGTTGATGAAGTTAAGCCAGTGTATCTGAAGCTAGTCTGTTGATGTAGTTAGTAAATAAGTTGAGGAACTAAGTTCCATCTATTGTCTTCATGAAGGTACATTTATTTGATTACAAAAAAATACAGTTAAGACTTATGTCGATATCTCTCTCACGTTCGCAAGTAGTTCTTGTCATTTGTGTTTGTCCAGTCTTTGGACTGCGCACGAATGATATGCTTACCAATATGTCATCGTTTATCAAGATTTAGATTATAATCGTTATTTGCGTATTATCTTTATGTAAATAATCAGCATTTACACTTACTTTCGAAAGTCTCACTTGTTTTATGTTTCAAATAATTATTAGTAATTTTTTGTTTAAAAAAAAAGGTCTAGCATATTTAATAAAAAAAACAGTTCGAGTTTACACTATACCTAAATTTAGCTATCTTAAAAATAATATGAAGTCGTTTTCTCAATATCTTTTCTTGTTTCTGAGCTCTAAACGTGACAGACGAACGGATGGACGGACGGACAGACCACATAAAGCAAAATAGTTTCTTTTTCACTTGAAAGGTCGCTAAAATGGAAATGAGATTATACTAGAACACTTTTTTCTTTTTTCCCCCACAAATGCTTTTCGATTGGTTCTATTGACGGGAAGGGGGTTTAGGGAAATACAAAACTGATTAAAAAAATATTTAAAGATGTGGGAGTATAGTCACTCAGTTTGTTCACTACCTATGTATGAAATCTTTTGAAATAAACTATTGGCAAGTTTTCGAAATTTTCGAAAAAAACAAAATAGGTAAAAAGAAAGCTGGAATTCTTGGGGATAACAAGTAGAATTAAATCATACTAACATTAAACACTGGCTACAGTCTTTGGTTTGTGTAAATGTATATATATATATATATATATAGTTTTTATTTTTCAGCTTTCAATCAAATGGTTGGAGCAATAATTTTGTTTTTAATTGCATCCAGTACCACTTCCCCACATAGAACCATTTTTCTTTTGAACTTCCTATAAGACGGCCTGTATTTTGTCTAGTCCGTAACATAGTTTTGTCTCGTAAATTCTAATATGTTACGGTGAATTGGAACAGCCCATCCCCCAACACTTACTTTTGTTACTTTTGCAGCAGCAGCTCTGGTCCAATCTCTTTTGTGGGTCTTTGGGGGGGGGGGGGTGTGTGTGTCTGGGAGAAGGTTTCCGTGCTGCCTTTAGGCGCTCAACAAACACAAACACAACTTCAACGTTCAAGTCGAGATTCGAAACCCCACTTTTCCCTTTTTTATCAATTTTTCTTGCCACCCCGTTATGGTTAAGTGTATTTGGCACATCGACTGGGATGCCCTCTGGACTGTCATCTCGATGGTCTCGGGTTCGAATCCTGATCGCCGTCATACCCGTCGTCATTTGGAAGCTTTGGTCCAAGATGTAATAATTTTCTATTTTGAAGGAATATCCGAAGCAAATAAAACAATTTAAGGCTATGATCATTAATCTTCCCAGGACTATTCCTCTATCAAGCAAATACCCAAATTTATTGCTAGATATTAACAATATTATAAAAACTCGCCCACCTCCACCAAAAAAAAAAAAAATCGCATATACAGTCTGGCTATTATTTGTCTTCTTAATTCAATTTGGAATTATAGAAATATAGGAAATAGGAAAATATCAAATTTGCTTTTATACTTTTTTTTTTATATCTCGAACGTGAAGGAACGTCTGTAAAGTATACGTTACTAGGAAGAGGAAATAAAAACACAATAGAACGTCATTTTAAAAAAGAAACATTCAAAATTGGATTGAAAGAAAGCCAACACAAATGGATTTAGTGTCATTTAGAGTGCCTAGCCTGACTGGTTTCTAGAAGTGCCAGGTTTTTCCCAACTAAGGAGTAACTGTTAAATTTCATATGTTTTAATAGTCTCTATGTGGGAGAACTAGTGAATCACTAAGTTTTATCTCAAAATGCTCCACGTTTCTTGTAAAAAAAAAAAAAAAAAAAGAAGTAGGCTATCTTTACTATTAAACAATAGTATTTCTACTTCATAAAAACGTAGTCTAGTTTGTCTAAGCACAAGGTAAGTAATAACAGGTTGAATTTTCATTTTCTTTTCGTCCATCCCAAGTGGGAGAATTAGACGTGAGTGAAGAATGAATTAATCTGTCAAGACAGAGCTCTTGAAAATATAATAGGCCTATATAGATTAGCATTCACTGGCGGATCCAGGGGAGGGGGTGGTACGTGGATCTCCCCTCATTCGGCCACACACCCCACCCCGAAGTGGGAGACGGGCGAATTTTAGTAGAGAAATGACACAAATTCGTTACTTATCTTAATAATATATACTATTTATTTATATTTCAGTCAATTATTAGATTTTGCCTCCCCCTGTAGCATGTTGGCCGATTTCGGGGGGGGGGGGGGGCTAATGTATCAATCCACTCCCCAACCCTGAGTTTTCTTTTGGAAGACATTTATTATACACTATAATAGGTTCCTCCTGGAATTAGTGGAAAATTTGTAGACTTGTGCCAGCAAGGTCGATGAGTTCCCCCTAGCGCGGGGAAGCCCCTCCGCCAAGCACTATTTCCTGTGGTGTTCTTTATGACTTAGATGCTTCCGCGCCGTTCGGCTTATTGAGCAGCAAGCTGTTTCCACAAAAATCTGTCAATGTCTGAAGCTTCTTCCCATCTGCTCAAAGGACCTCTATGAAAGTGTGGCGTGAAGTTGTACTAGGATGTTCCTGTTTGCGATTTCCTCGTAATGGCCTCCATGTCATTGGCATCTTATTATGCTTAATTCATTTTGTCGGAATACATGTCCCGCAAATCTCATGCGACGCTCTGTCACAAGGGGTCGACTCCCAGTTCGGCAAAGGATTTCCTTGATTGATACCCGATCTCTTTAACTAACTCCTAAAATCCGTCTTAGTCATCTTTGTTGAGCCACATTTAGTCTTTTTCAATTTCGGCAGATGACTATCCGCTGCACTTTATTAATGGAGTCTAGCCACTGGTAGAAATTGTGTAACCTCTCTTGGCTACGCTCTTGGAATTAGGTGACTGTAGTTTGCTTTAGATTTTATATCGAAAAGGGAACTTTTATCGTCAAAATCATCGGTTGTGGGGTTTTAAACTAAAAAATCTCTGGAGTTTTTTTTTAAACAAATTCATAAACCCCATTTAGCTACGCTAATAGAATTTGGTGCGTGTAGTTTACTTTAGAATAATATTGAAAAGGGGGTTTTTAACCTCAAAACTCTTTGTTGGGGGATTTTAAACTCAAAAGCATCTGGCATGGTTTTAAACTAAAAAAAAATCCATCCGGAGGAGGGGGGGGGGTTTAAACTCAAAACCTCCCATTGGCTTGGCTAAGCTCAAATATTTTTAGTGTTTCATTTACATTTTTTTTTATTAAAGTGGTATTTTTTAGCATCAAACCCCGATGAAGGGGGGTTTGAACTCAAAACCCTCTTTGGCTACGCTCGTAGGATTTTGAGTGTGTAATTTGCTTTTTTTTTAATATAAGAGGTATTTTTTCGCTCCAAACCCCGCTGAAGAGGGTTTAAACTTGAAACCCCTTTGTTACTCTCAAAGATTTTTGAGTAATTTGCTTTTTTATATTGAAGAGGGGGTTTTATAGCAAATTTCGGAAGGGGTTTTAAAATCAAAATCTCCCTTAGCTATGCTTTGGGAAATTGGGGATTGTCGTTTGAATTATTTTTTGCTTGTTTAGTTTTATAAATGAGGGGGCTGCACTGGGGCAAGTGATGGTTTAGTATTAAAATCTCACCTAAAATAAACAAAATCAAAGCAAAAAATCAGTCATTCAAGTCCGTTTAGAATTTCATTACGGTGGGGGTGGGGTGGGGTTTTTTTGGCTACGCCCATGATGCTGTGTATGTATGTTTATAGGGTTTACTGGGCGTTATAAGCCTACTACGTCAATGATGCTGTGTATGTTTGTTTTTAGGGTTTACTGGGCGTTATACACCTACTACGTCAATGATGCTGTGTATGTTTGTTTATAGGGTTTAATGTACGTTATACACCTACTACGTCAATGATGCTGTGTATGTTTGTTTATAGGGTTTACTGGGGGAGTTATACACCTACTACGCCCATGATGCTGTGTATGTTTGTTTTTAGGGTTTACTGGGCGTTATACACCTACTACGTCAATGATGCTGTGTATGTTTGTTTATAGGGTTTAATGTACGTTATACACCTACTACGTCAATGATGCTGTGTATGTTTGTTTATAAGGTTTACTGGGCGGTATACACCTTCTACGTCCATGATGTTGTGTTTGTTTGTGTATAGGGTTTACTGGGCGTTATACACCTACTACGAGCATGATGCTGTGTATGTTTGTTTATAGGGTTTACTGGGCGGTATACACCTACTACGTCCATGATGCGATATATGTTTGTTTATAGGGTTTACTGGGCGTTATACACCTACTACGTCAATGATGCTGTGTATGTTTGTTCATAGGGTTTACTGGGCTTTATACACCTACTACGTCAATGATGCTGTGTATGTTTGTTTATACGGTTTACTGGGCGTTATACACCTACTACGTCCCATGATGCTGTGTATGTTTTTTCATAGGGTTTACTGGGCTTTATACACCTACTACGTCAATGATGCTGTGTATGTTTGTTTATACGGTTTACTGGGCGTTATACACCTACTACGTCCCATGATGCTGTGTATGTTTTTTCATAGGGTTTACTGGGCGATATACACCTACTACGTCCATGATTATGTGTATGTTTGTTTATAGGGTTTACTGGGCGTTATACACCTACTACGTCCCATGATAATGAGTATGTTTGTTCATAGAGTTTACTGGACGTTATACACCAACTACGCCCCATGATGCTGTGTATGTTTGTTTATAGGGTTTACTGGGCGTTCTACACCTACTACGTCCAATGATGCTGTGTATGTTTGTTCATAGGGTTTACTGGGCGATATACACCTACTACGTCCATGATGCTGTGTATGTTTATTTATACGGTTTACTGGGCGTTATACACCTACTACGCCCATGATGCTGTGTATGTTTGTTTATAGGGTTTACTGGGCGTTATACATCTACTACGTCAATGATGCTGTGTATGTTTGTTTATAGGGTTTACTGGGCGTTATACACCTACTACGCCCATGATGCTGTGTATGTATGTTTATAGGGTTTACTGGGCGTTATACACCTACTACGCCCATGATGCTGTGTATGTTTGTTTATAGGGTTTACTGGTATTTATACACCTACTACGCCCATGATGCTGTGTATGTTTGTTTATAGGGTTTACTGGTATTTATACACCTACTACGTCCCATGATGCTGTGTTTGTTTGTTTATAGGGTTTACTGGGCGATATACACCTACTACGTCCATGATGCTGTGTATGTTTGTTTATAGGTTTTACTGGGCGTTATACACCTACTACGCCCATGATGCTGTGTATGTTTGTTTATAGGCTTTACTGGTATTTATACACCTACTACGCCCATGATGCTGTGTATATTTGTTTATAGGGTTTACTGGGCGTTATACACCTACTACGTCCCATGATGCTGTGTTTGTTTGTTTATAGGGTTTACTGGGCGATATACACCTACTACGTCCATGATGCTGTGTATGTTTGTTTATAGGTTTTACTGGGCGTTATACACCTACTACGTCCATGATGCTGTGTATGTTTATTTATACGGTTTACTGGGCGTTATACACCTACTACGCCCATGATGCTGTGTATGTTTGTTTATAGGGTTTACTGGTATTTATACACCTACTACGCCCATGATGCTGTGTATGTTTGTTTATAGGGTTTAATGGGCGTTATACACCTACTACGTCCCATGATGCTGTGTTTGTTTGTTTATAGGGTTTACTGGGCGATATACACCTACTACGTCCATGATGCTGTGTATGTTTGTTTATAGGTTTTACTGGGCGTTATACACCTACTACGTCCATAATGCTGTGTATGTTTGTTTATAGGGTTTACTGGGCGTTATACACCTACTACGTCAATGATGCTGTGTATGTTTGTTTATAGGGTTTACTTGGCGTTCTACACCTACTACGTCCATGATGCTGTGTATGTTTGTTCATAGGGTTTACTGGGCGATATACACCTACTACGTCCATGATGCTGTGTATGTTTATTTATAGGGTTTCCTGGGCGTTATACACCTACTACGCCCATGATGCTGTGTAGTGTGTATGTATGTTTATAGGGTTTACTGGGCGTTATACACCTACTACGCCCATGATGCTGTAAATGTTTGTTTATAGGATTTACTGGGCGTTATACACCTACTACGTCAATGATGCTGTGTATGTTTGTTTATAGGGTTTACTGGGCGTCATACACCTACTACGTCCCATGATGCTGTGTATGTTTGTTTATACTGTTTACTGGGCGTTATACACCTACTACGTCCCATGATGCTGTGTTTGTTTGTTTATAGGGTTTACTGGGCGATATACACCTACTACGAGCATGATGCTGAGTATGTTTGTTTATAGGGTTTACTGGGCGGTATACACCTTCTACGTCCATGATGCGGTATATGTTTGTTTATAGGGTTTACTGGGCGTTATACACCTACTACGTCCATGATGCGATATATGTTTGTTTATAGGGTTTACTGGGCGTTATACATCTACTACGTCAATGATGCTGTGTATGTTTGTTTATACGGTTTACTGGGCGTTATACACCTACTACGTCCCATGATGCTGTGTATGTTTTTTCATAAGGTTTACTGGGCTTTATACACCTACTACGTCAATGATGCTGTGTATGTTTGTTTATACGGTTTACTGGGCGTTATACACCTACTACGTCCCATGATGCTGTGTATGTTTTTTCATAGGGTTTACTGGGCGATATACACCTACTACGTCCATGATTATGTGTATGTTTGTTTATAGGGTTTACTGGGCGTTATACACCTACTACGTCCCATGATAATGAGTATGTTTGTTTATAGAGTTTACTGGACGTTATACACCAACTACGCCCCATGATGCTGTGTATGTTTGTTTATAGGGTTTACTGGGCGTTCTACACCTACTACGTCCAATGATGCTGTGTATGTTTGTTCATAGGGTTTACTGGGCGATATACACCTACTACGTCCATGATGCTGTGTATGTTTATTTATACGGTTTACTGGGCGTTATACACCTACTACGCCCATGATGCTGTGTATGTTTGTTTATAGGGTTTACTGGTATTTATACACCTACTACGCCCATGATGCTGTGTATGTTTGTTTATAGGGTTTAATGGGCGTTATACACCTACTACGTCCCATGATGCTGTGTTTGTTTGTTTATAGGGTTTACTGGGCGATATACACCTACTACGTCCATGATGCTGTGTATGTTTGTTTATAGGTTTTACTGGGCGTTATACACCTACTACGCCCATGATGCTGTGTATGTTTGTTTATAGGGTTTAATGGTATTTATACACCTACTACGCCCATGATGCTGTGTATGTATGTTTATAGGGTTTACTGGGCGTTATACACCTACTACGTCCCATGATGCTGTGTTTGTTTGTTTATAGGGTTTACTGGGCGATATACACCTACTACGTCCATGATGCTGTGTATGTTTGTTTATAGGTTTTACTGGGCGTTATACACCTACTACGCCCATGATGCTGTGTATGTTTGTTTATAGGGTTTACTGGTATTTATACACCTACTACGCCCATGATGCTGTGTATGTTTGTTTATAGGGTTTACTGGGCGTTATACACCTACTACGTCCCATGATGCTGTGTTTGTTTGTTTATAGGGTTTACTGGGCGATATACACCTACTACGTCCATGATGCTGTGTATGTTTGTTTATAGGTTTTACTGGGCGTTATACACCTACTACGTCCATGATGCTGTGTATGTTTGTTTATAGGGTTTACTGGGCGTTATACACCTACTACGTCAATGATGCTGTGTATGTTTGTTTATTGGGTTTACTTGGCGTGCTACACCTACTACGTCCATGATGCTGTGTATGTTTGTTCATAGGGTTTACTGGGCGATATACACCTACTACGTCCATGATGCTGTGTATGTTTATTTATAGGGTTTACTTGGCGTTATACACCTACTACGCCCATGATGCTGTGTATGTTTGTTTATAGGGTTTACTGGGCGTTATACATCTACTACGTCAATGATGCTGTGTATGTTGGTTTATAGGGTTTACTGGGCGTTATACACCTACTACGCCCATGATGCTGTGTATGTTTGTTTATAGGGTTTACTGGTATTTATACACCTACTACGCCCATGATGCTGTAAATGTTTGTTTATAGGATTTACTGGGCGTTATACACCTACTACGTCAATGATGCTGTGTATGTTTGTTTATGGGGTTTACTGGGCATTATACACCTACTACGTCCCATAATGCTGTGTATGTTTGTTTATAGGGTTTACTGGGCGTTATACACCTACTACGTCCCATGATGCTGTGTTTGTTTGTTTATAGGGTTTACTGGGCGATATACACCTACTACGTCCATGATGCTGTGTATGTTTGTTTATAGGTTTTACTGGGCGTTATACACCTACTACGTCCATGATGCTGTGTATGTTTGTTTATAGGGTTTACTGGGCGTTATACACCTACTAAGTCCATGATGCGGTGTATGTTTGTTTATAGGGTTTACAGGGCGTTATACACCTACTACGTCAATGATGCTGTGTATGTTTGTTTATAGGGTTTACTGGGCGTTATACACCTACTACGCCCATGATGCTGTGTATTTTTGTTTATAGGGTTTACTGGTCGTTATACACCTACTACGCCAATGATGCTGTGTATGTTTGTTTATAGAGTCTACTGGGCGTTATACACCTACAACGTCCATGATGGTGTGTATGTTTGTTTAAAGGGTTTACTGGGCGATATACACCTACTACTACTGGTCTGTCAAATGGCTGTGTGAAGCGTCCAGTGTGGTAGCTTGACTTGTTGCCACCGCTGGCTAGCAATAGTGAAAGGGGAGCAGTTTTGTAAGTCTCTCTTGCCAGTACATAGCCTCTCCACAGCAAGTCCTATGCAGTACCTCCTCGTGGTGGCAGATGGAAACTGAGGCTGCGAAGCCTCAGGCTAAACTGCAAGGGTCTCGGAGGAGGTTTGGCCCCAAGATGTGAGGCAGGCATGGCCCGTCGGCGTGCGGACACGCCCTGTTGCCCACAAACCAAACCCCTAGCCATAGGTCAATAGCCGCACTGCCTTGTGTGTGTGTCCCTGTAAGGTCTAAGGCTAAGGGAGTAAACCCTAACAGAAAATCCGGTCCTGGAGCTCCGTAGGCGGGGGGACAGTAGTAAGACTACTGCCCTATGGCAAACTCCTGCAGCCACCTGTCCCCAAATTGTGATGGCTCGCCATCCCTTTGGACCCGGTCAGTATGGAAGAGAGGCGTGTGCTGACGTGTGGGCAGCCCAGCACTCGCAAATTTACCGCCCAGGCTTTCCCCCAGCAATGGAGAGGTCACTCCATCTCTGACAATTATGTCTTTGGAAAAACACGGAGAGTGGTAGTTACCGGTGATAAGTTCCTAGCTGATTGGCGTAAGCTGGAACGCCAGGGACTACTCTTGACGGTAGGAGGGGCTTTTTAGCCTCACTGGATAGCTACTGCCTGCCTTAAGCCGAGCAGCCCTCGGACAGTAAAGTGCTATCCCGCCACAGCTTGTCGCACCACTGGGTGCTTGGTGCTAAGACAAAATCAAAAAGCAAGCTGCTCACCCGCACCTGCAAATACAATCAAAAGAAAACCCTCAACATTAATGCGTTTAGCAGTCTGGAACATACGGACAATGTGTCCTGGCTTCAATACTGACCCTGAACTCGTCACCGACATGCGTCAAACAGCTATCATCGACAGAGAACTCAGCAGACTAAACATTGATGTGGCCTGCCTGCAAGAAACCAGACTGGCAGACAGCGGATCTCTTACAGAAAGCAACTATACATTCTACTGGCAAGGAAAACCAGAACAAAGCCCTAGAATACATGGCGTCGGCTTCGCAATAAGAAACAGTCTCGTCCCCTGCATCGCGATGTTTCCCATTGGCAATGAAAAAGTAGCACACATGAAATTTGCATCACCGCAAGGCAAAGTTAATATAATCTGTGCTTACTCACCAACCCTTGCTGCACAGGAAGAGGACAAAGACAGATTCTATCAAGCTCTAGAGGACGTAATTAAAAGTATTCCAAAATCAGAGCACCTCTATATAAATGGAGACTTTAATGCCCGTGTTGGTGATGGAAATGATGCATGGCCACAATGCTTGGGACCTCATGGTGTTGGCAAAATCAATGACAATGGCCAAAGGCTACTCGAGTTCTGTAGCTCTCATGAACTGTGTGTAACAAATACATTCTTCTCTGGCAAGGAACGCCATAAAGTCTCTTGGCAGCACCCACGCTCAAAAAGGTGGCACCAGCTTGACCTCTGCATCACCCGAAGGATGGATCTGAAAAGTGTCATCCACACCCGTTCATACCATAGTGCGGACTGCAACTCAGACCATTCACTAGTGCTAAGCAAAATGAAACTACTTCTCAAGAAGGCTTATACTTCCACTCAACCCAGAACTAGGCGAATTAACGTCAACCATGTAGGTGAACCAGAGAAGTGTGCACTCTTTGGCGAGCTCCTGAACAGTTCAATCCCCTCGTTAAGTGATGAAGAAGACATCTCTATCAGATGGGAGAAATTAAGAGATGTAATCTACAGTTCGGCAATCACCGCCTTTGGGCCTCAAAAACACAAAAATGTAGACTGGTTTGAGGCGAATCTAGCACAAATGGAACCTTGCATCGAGAAAAAGCGATCTGCACACCTCGCTCTCAAGACAAAGCCAAGTCCAAGATCTTTGGAGGCCTTCAAAAGTGCTAATAAAGAGGCGAAACAAATGGCTAGAAAATGTGCTAACAACTTTTGGAGGGATACCTGCAACAGAATCCAAGACAGTCTCTATTTGATGGCATTAAAGCGGCCCTGGGTCCAACAGTGTCTAAGCCTGCCCCCCTTCTATCCAAATCAGGAGAAAAAATTACAGATCAAACCAAGCAGCTAGAACGTTGGACAGAACACTACCTCGAAGTCTATGCCACACAGAACACAGTAGACGATGTCCCCCTGGCTTCTCTACCAGATCTTCCAGTACTGGAATGCCTAGATGATCTTCCGAGCCTCAGTGACCTTAAAAAAGCAATTAACTGCATAAAAAATAGAAAATCTCCTGGGAGTGATGGTATCCCAGTGGAAGTAGTGAAAGTCAACGAATCACTCCTGTTCCCTGAACTCTATATTCTCTTCTGCCGCTGTTGGGAAACAGGTCATGTCCCACAGGACATACGTGACGAAACTATAGTCACATTTTTTGTGATTTTGGGCACATCGGCACAATTTAGGCCATGTCGTGCCTGCAGTCCCTCAAGGGCCACTCTCCCTCCACACAACAAAGGTCAAATTCTATACCGTCAAATAATTAAAATCAAGGTCTATTTACAATTAAAATAGTAGAGGTAGTAAAAATTTAATAATTTGGTAAAAATATAATGTAAAAAGTAGAAATCAGATCTTCGTAGACAATCCCACTTCCCGGATAAAGCCCAGTACCTTCCCAGGGTCGACATTATTGAATAGTGTTTTTAAATTAGTGGCTCTAAAATATTTTCCCCTGACATCCTGGTATCTGGGGCAGTCAATGAGGATATGTTCCACGGTGAGGCGAGAGTCACAATACTCACAAAGTGGGGGCTCTTCTTTCTTCAGCACAAAAGAGTGCGTGATGTAGGTGTGGCCAATCCTAAGTCTAGACATGGTCGTGCTACCACGCCTTGTCAGACCCTTAGATGTGGACCGCCACCTGACATCCGCCACAATCTGCCTGAGTTTATTGTGAGTCTCAGCCTCCCATCGATCCTGCCACTCTTGGTAGATGGCAGTGGCAATACTTTGTCTCAGGTCTGAGCAGGGAATTTGAGTTCCTGATACCGCATGATTTAGGGCTCTCTTTGCTTCTCTGTCTGCGGCTTCGTTTCCCTCAATGCCCACATGGGAGGGGACCCAGATGAAGGTGACATCCGTATGGTCGGCTGTTATTTGGTCCAACAGCTTCAGGCTCTTATGTACCAGTGGAATGTCAGTCTTCATCCGCCCCAAAGCTTGCAATGCAGATTTGGAGTCGGAGCAGATTATAAATTTCCTCCTTTCTGATGCTTTGACGGCCATAAGTGCAAGCGATATTGCATGCAATTCGGCCGTAAAGATGGAGCAGCCATCGGGGAGTCTACGGGAGATTGTTTTGTTCCGAAAGGAGCAGGCACACGCGACCTTTCCATCCATTTTGGATCCGTCTGTGTAGATGGTGCCACAATCTCCGTAGCTCTCTTGCAGTTCCCTAAAGTGGACTTGTAGTATGCTTGGGTCTGTATTTTCTTTTTTGAAATTAAGGAGGGATAAATTTAATTTGGGTTTATTCATTAGCCAAGGAGGATTCTGAGGGGTTTCTATTTTAGAGATTTGGTTAATGGGTGGGGTTAAATTTTGGATGGGTTCTCTCATTCGAAGGCCTAACGGCTGTATGACGTTAGGCCTTCGATTGTATAATTCTACCTCTGTGGGGTTAAATATGGAATCGAAAGCAGGGTTCGTAGGGTTGGATTTTAGCTTGACTATATACTGCATTGCAAGCTTTTTCATTCTTATATCCATGGGGAGTTCTCCAGCCTCCACATGGAGGCTTGGGATAGGTGATGTACGAAACGCGCCGAGACAGAGACGCAGGGCAGCATTTTGTATTGGTTCCAGTATTTTTAGGTACGACTTCCTTGCTGCTCCATATATTATGGATCCGTAGTCTAGCTTGGATCGAATTAGACTCCGATATAGCAGCAGCAAAGTATCTCTGTCAGCTCCCCAGTCCGTATGGCTGAGCACTCTAAGTATGTTTAATGACTTTTGGCATTTTCTCTTAAGTTCCTTAATGTGGGGGAGAAAATTAAATTTGGAATCTAGAGTGAGGCCTAAAAATTTTGTAGTTTTCACGACAGGGATCTTCTTTTTGTGTATAAATAGTTCAGGGTCTGGGTGGAGTCCCCTTAAATTACAAAAATGCATACTAACTGTTTTGGAGTCCGAAAATTTAAAACCATTATCGTTTGCCCAATTTTGAATTTTGTTTAAACATAACTGTAATTTTCTTTCTAGGGTGTTCATGTTTTTCCCATAAGTAAAAATGACAAAGTCATCAACATACAAAGAGCACTCTATGCCAGGGGACAGAGCATTTATGATGCTATTTATTTTTATGTTGAACAGGGTGACTGACAGAATGCTGCCCTGGGGTACACCCATTTCCTGGTCATGAGTGTCAGAAGTGGTGTTGCCCACTCGAACCTGAAATTTTCGGTCTTTCAGGAATTCCCCCACAAAACGGGGGAGATGTCCCTTAAGCCCCATAAGCTCCAGATCACGTAGAATGCCATGTTTCCAGGTTGTGTCATAGGCCTTTTCTATATCGAAGAATACAGCTACTAGATGTTCTCTTCTGAGTAATGCATTTCTGATACAAGCTTCCAGCCTTACCAGGTGGTCAGTTGTTGTCCGCCCTTGCCGGAATCCGCACTGGTAGTTAGAGATCACTTTGTTCCTCTCCAGGTACCAGACCAGCCTACTGTTAATCATTCTTTCCATGGTTTTGCAGATGCAGCTTGTTAGTGCTATTGGTCGATAGTTAGCTGGGTCAGAGCCGTCTCTTCCCGGTTTAGGTATCGGTATAACTGTGGCTTTCCTCCAGCTGTTTGGGAAAGCGCCTGTTTGCCACACACAGTTATAGACCCCTAGCAGGACTGCCAATGAGGGTTCGGGAAGGTGCTTGAGGAACTGGTAATGGATTTCATCTTCTCCAGGCGCTGTGTCATGTGACTTGTCTAGCGATTCCCTCAGTTCCTCAAGCGAGAACGGTTTGTTGTAGTCTTCATTGTTTTCTGACCTGAAATCAATGGAGTGTCTTTCCTCCCTGGTTTTGACTTTTTGAAACTCTGGCGTGTAATGTGCAGTGGATGACTTTTCTGCTATTGAGGATGCAAGGCAGTCAGCTATTTCTCTGGGGGACGTGACAGTTCGTCCTTGGTTTTTCAGATGCCCTATTGCATTTGATTCTTTCCCTTTGATTCGCCTTACTGCCTTCCAGACCGCTCTAGCAGAAGTTTTGGCATCCAGACTGCCGACAAAACTTCTCCAGGAATTCCTTTTGGCTGACCGTATGGTTTGTCTAGCCTTTGCTCTAGCTATTCTGAATAGCTTTAGGTTTTCCTGGGATGGATTTTTTATAAATGCAGCCAGTCGTTTTTTCCTATCGCCAATAGCACCTTTGCAGGCTGTATCAAACCATGGTTTGCTAGGCCGTTTTGGATTTGCGGAGGTTAGGGGGACAACTTTCCTGGCTATACTAAGTAGCTTGCTAGCAAAGGTATCAGCTGGGTTCTGCTCATCGAGGATATTTTCTGTAATATCCTCTGAGCATCTTTTTTGGAATTCTTCCCAATCGGCCTTATTCAGTTTCCACCGCTGAGGTCGTCCCAATGAGGGGAGATTGTTAGCAATGATGATTGGGAAGTGGTCACTTCCCCGTAGATCATTGCTAACTGACCATTTAAAGTCGTCCAGAAGTCCAGGGACGCATACGGTGAGGTCAATGCATGTGAGAGATCCAGTTCCTGGGTGCAAGTAGGTCGGTGATGCATCATTAAGTATGCATAAATCATGTTGGAGGAAGATATCCTCCAGCATACGGCCTCTTGTGTCGGTATTGTTGGAGCCCCAAATGGTGTTATGGGCATTGAAATCCCCAAGGATTATGTAAGGCCGGGGGAGTTGTTTCAATAGGTCCTCCATGTCTGTTTGGTTTAATGGAGCGCCTGGTGGTAAATACAGGCTGCAGCAAGTGATAACCTTGTGAAGGGTTATCCTAGCTGCTACGGCCTGTAGTATGGTCTGTAGTTCAACCCTCTCATGGGGGATGCTATCCTTCACAAGGATACAGACTCCACCTGATGCTCTCTCTGCATCCTCAACATTCTTGCTGTAAGCACTGTAGCTTCGGAAGCTGATGCTATCTTTCAGAAATGTTTCCTGTAGACAGACAGCTACAGGAGTCTCAGAGTCCATCAGTAGCTGCATCTCCTCATAATTGGCCTTGAGGCCTCTGCAATTCCACTGTACAATTCTGGAATCCATGGCTTATTCTAGATGACCTACTTGGAGCTATTTGGCTTTGGGAGGCCCCCGGAGGGGTTTCCCTTAATTCCAGTGACCTTGGTATTTTTATTCTTGGGTTTGGATGGAGAGGAGGACAACCCCCTTTTGGGGGAAGTCTTTCTCTCTGGAGAGGGGAGATCCCTCTGGTTAGAGCGGAGGTTATTTCCTCCTCGCTCACCTCGGGCATCCTCTCCGCTTTGATTTCTCCCCTTAGGGAGTTGGTCAACCTCTAGTTCGGTAGAGGTTGGGGTGTCTGACTGGTTTCTCTGAGGAGAACCTGTGTCAGACATGATGTCTCCGGGTTCTCCCGGAGTATTGGTTTTGACTAGCTGCTCAGTCTCCATGCTCTCATCAGCGAGCACAGAGAACCTGTTCTTTAGCATGACAACAGAGCTTTCTTGTTTCTTCAGAGGTGTGTTCTTTGGCGGTGTTTTCTTCTGAGTTGGAGGAGGAGGAGGGGGTGGTGGGGTCAATGTGTCCGTCTGTGTGGCTATGGATCTTCCTATCTTAGCAACAGCCTGGGCATAGGTTTTTGTCAAGCCGAATTGGCCTTTGGCTAGGGCCAATACAGCCGATTTCGCCTGGCTGAAGGTACATCCATTTCTTGCCTTGTACTCCTGCACGGCAACCTCCTGTTTCCACACAGGGCAGTCCTTGGAGTAGGCTGAGTGGCCAGCGTGACAGTTTGGGCATTTGAACTGGGCTGTGCAGCCCTTGTCCTCATGACCTTCTCCAGCACATCTGGCACACACAGTGTTCCTCTTGCAGACTTCCGCGCCGTGTCCATAACCCTGGCACTTGAAGCACCTCATGGGGTTAGGTATGTAGGGCCTCACTGGAACTCGTAGGTATCCTGCCTTCACATACTCTGGCGGTGTCCTAGTTCCAAATGTGAGGATAATAGTGGCGGTTTTGACCTCCTCACCATCCCTGCGCCTGGTAATGCGCCGGGCATGGGTGATTCCTTCAATGCCCTCCACTATTTCCTTCTCGGAACATTCCAGTAGGTCCCTAGAGCTGATTACACCTCTGCTGGTGTTCAGACTCTTGTGTGGCATGACTTCCACTTGGAGATCACAGAGTCTTCTGCATCTTAAAAGCCCATCAGAGTGTATCTTGCTATCAACTTCTACTAGAAGTTCCAAAGACTTGTGTAGCTTAGACACACTCTTGGGCTCTCCCACTACTGACTTAAGTCCCTTGTAGATGACAAAAGGGCTCATCTTTGTCAGACTTTTCCCCTCCTCTGTGCACCTAACCACCAGAAATGATGGCCAGGTAGCACAGCTTTTTGTGGCCTCCTCCTTTCTGTCTTCCATGCGGCGTCTCTTGCCCAGACATAGGTCTGGGGCAAGTAGTTTTTTTGAAGGTTTTTTTTCCATGGGTGTTATATATTAGTTCGGCACCTGTGCTCCCCACCCGCCATCGAGTCCAACAAGGGGACGGGCCATTCGGAAGTCCAGAATGAGCCCGCCAGGGCTACACAGGTGCTATACTCAGTCAGCTACTGCATCGGACATGTGCCCGATACAGCAGCTCCCTGATTGACCCTCTAGCCACCGCCCTCCAGCATAGGTCGAAGGCCTATGCTGGTAGCTCGGCATGACCAGCCGGTTGACCCAGAGCGGGCCATCTGGGCCTCAGGTCTAGGGGAACTTGGAGCCAAAGTATTGTGTTGTGGTGGCTTATCCTCAGATAGCCATCACTCAAACACCAGGATCTCTTTATCCCCCCTTACCCGTCGCAGTCCACGGCAAACGGACTGGTCTAGGACGTAGTGAGATATTTAGAGATAAGGAGACAGAGTGATGATCAATGAAGGCAGATTGAGGAAAGGAGGAGGCAGACACAATGATAGAAAAGAAGTAGAGCACTTTTGAGCTCCAAAAGTGCTAAGGAAAGAGGAGCGCAGTTTAACGTCTTGTCTCGGGACGCACTATAGTCACAATATACAAGAACAAAGGGGATCGGAGTGACTACAACAATTACAGGGGTATCTCTCTCCTCAGTATAGTTGGCAAGATCTTTGCTAGAGTGGCACTATCCAGGCTGCAAGTGATAGCTTCTAGAGTCAACCCAGAGTCTCAGTGTGGATTCAGGAGTGGTAGATCCACTGTAGACATGATATCTTCTCTACGACTACTGCAGGAGAAATTCAGAGAGAGAGAGACAGACCCCTTTACATCGTTTTTGTTGATCTGACTAAATCTTTTGACATGGTCAGGAGAAGTGGCCTTTTCAAACTCCTGAGGAAAATAGGTTGCCCTCCCAAACTACTGCAGTTCATTGAGTGTTTTCACGAGGAAACTAAATGCACTGTCAAATTCAATGGAGCCCAATCAGCACCTTTTGAGGTTTGCAGTGGTGTCAAGCAGGGATGTGTGCTCGCACCTACTCTGTTTGGCATATTCTTCTTTTGTCTACTGCATTATGCGTACAACGACATAAACGAAGGTGTGTTTCTCCATACAAGATCCTCTGGAAAACTATTTAATGTATCAAGGCTGCGGGCAAAAACCAAGGTTAGGAAGCTACTCGTCAGGGAACTCCTGTATGCTGATGATGAAGCTATTGTGGCTGATTCTGATATTCAGCTACAGTGCCTGGTTGACAAATTATCTGCTGCTTGCCAGAAGTTCGGCTTAAACATCAGTCAAAGCAAGACTAAGATACTTGTCCAAAACACAAACACTGCACCTCAAGTAAGCATTAATGGCCAACCACTAGAAATTGTTGATCACTTTTGTTACCTTGGCTCCATCATATCCAACAACACTCTACTGGATAAAGACATAAACAACAGGATAGCCAAGGCAATGGCCACCATGTCACGGCTGCAGAAAAGAGTCTGGGACAACATATTGCTGACTAACAGTACTAAAGCCCTAGTCTACCGGACCTGTGTGTTGAGCACCTTGCTGTACGGAAGTGAAACATGGTCAACCTACTCATGGCAGGAAAAAAAGCTGAATGTTTTCCACCTCCGATGCCTAAGGCGGATCTTTAAAATAAGGTGGCAAGATAAGATAACCAATGAGGAAGTGCTACAAAGAGCAGGGTGCCAGGACATCCGCTCTGTTATCAGCAGCAGACGCCTTGGCTGGCTTGGCCACGTTCGTAGAATGCCAGAAGGTCGACTTCCACAGGACATCCTGTATGGCGATCTAAAAGAAGGCAGGAGAGCCACTGGTCGCCCACTTTTACGTTATACGGATGTATGCAAACGCGACATGAAGCTCTTCAAAATCGACACTGGCAACTGGGAAGAGGTGGCACTGGACAGATCCTCATGGCGAGAGAGCATAAAGGAAAGGTCAAAGATTGCAGATGCCATACACAACAAAAGCAGAAAGAAGGGTGAAAATGCAACGGCGCCTGGTGATTATATATGCCCAACCTGCGATCGCAGCTATGTATCAAGGATTGGCCTCTTTAGTCACACAAGAAGTTGTAAAAGGGAAAAGATCGTCTCTCGAGACGTAAAATGCCACAGATACACCTACTACGTCCATGATGCTGTGTATGTTTGTTTATAGGGTTTACAGGGCGTTATACACCTACTACGCCCATGATGCTATGTATGTATGTTTATAGGGTTTACTGGGCGTTATACACCTACTACGCCCATGATGCTGTGTATGTTTGTTTATAGGGTTTACTGGGCGTTATACACCTACTACGCCCATGATGCTGTGTATTTTTGTTTATAGGGTTTACTGGGCGTTATACACCTACTACGTCCATGATGTTGTGTATGTTTGTTTATAGGGTTTACTGGGCGGTATACACCTACTACGTCCATGATGCTGTGTATGTTTGTTTATAGGGTTTACTGGGCGTTCTAGACCTACTACGTCCATGATGCTGTGTTTCTTTGTTTATAGGGTTTACTGGGCGTTATACACCTACAACGTCCATGATGCTGTGTATGTTTGTTTATAGGGTTTACTGGGCGGTATACACATACTACGTCCATGATGGTGTGTATGTTTGTTAATATTGTTTACTGGGCGTTATACACCTACTACGCCCATGATGCTGTGTATGTTTGTTTATAGGGTTTACTGGACAATATACACTTACTACGTCCCATGATGCTGTGTATGTTTGTTTATAGGATTTACTGATCGTTATACACCTACTAAGTCCATGATGCGGTGTATGTTTGTTTATAGGATTTACTGGGCGTTATACACCTACTACGTCCCATGATGCTGTGTATGTTTGTTCATAGGGTTTACTGGGCGTTATACACCTACTACGCCCATGATACTGTATATGTTGGTTTATAGGGTTTACTGGGCGTTATACACCTACTACGTCCCATGATGCTGTGTATGTTTGTTTATAGGGTTTACTGGGCGTTATACACTTACTACGTCCCATGATGCTGTGTATGTTTGTTTATAGGATTTACTGATCGTTATACACCTACTAAGTCCATGATGCGGTGTATGTTTGTTTATAGGATTTACTGGGCGTTATACACCTACTACGCCCATGATGCTGTGTATGTTTGATTATAGGGTTTACTGGGCGTTATACACCTACTACGTATATGATGCTGTGTATGTTTTTTTATAGGGTTTACTGGGCGTTCTACACCTACTACGTCCATGATGCTGTGTTTCTTTGTTTATAGGGTTTACTGGGCGTTATGCACCTACAACGCCCATGATGCTGTGTATGTATGTTTATAGGGTTTACTAGGCGTTATACACCTACTACGCCCATGATGCTGTGTATGTTTGTTTATAGGGTTTACTGGGCGTTATACACCTACTACGTCTATGATGCGGTGTATGTTTGTTTATAGGATTTACTGGGCGTTATACACCTACTACGCCCATGATGCTGTGTATGTTTGATTATAGGGTTTACTGGGCGTTATACACCTACTACGTATATGATGCTGTGTATGTTTTTTTTATAGGGTTTACTGGGCGTTCTACACCTACTACGTCCATGATGCTGTGTCTCTTTGTTTATAGGGTTTACTGGGCGTTATGCACCTACAACGCCCATGATGCTGTGTATGTATGTTTATAGGGTTTACTGGGCATTATACACCTACTACGCCCATGATGCTGTGTATGTTTGTTTATAGGGTTTACTGGGCGTTATACACCTACTACGTCCATGATGCGGTGTATGTTTGTTTATAGGGTTTACTGGGCGTTATACACCTACAACGCCCATGATGCTGTGTATGTTTGTTTATAGGGTTAACTAGGCGGTATACACCTACTACGTCCATGATGGTGTGTAGGTTTGTTAATATTGTTTACTGGGCGTCATACACCTACTACGTCCATGATGCGGTGTATGTTTGTTTATAGGGTTTACCTGGCGTTCTACACCTACTACGCCCATGATGCTGTCTATGTTTGTTTATAGGGTTTACCTGGCGTTCTACACCTACTACGTCCATGATGCTGTGTTTCTTTGTTTATAGGATTTACTGGGCGGTATACACCTACTACGTCCATGATGGTGTGTATGTTTGTTTATAGGATTTACTGATCGTTATACACTTACTAAGTCCATGATGCGGTGTATGTTTGTTTATAGGATTTACTGGGCGTTATACACCTACTACGTCAATGATGCTGTATATGTTTGTTTATAGGGTTTACTGAGCGTTATACACCTACTACGTCCCATGATGCTGTGTATGTTTGTTCATAGGGTTTACTGGGCGTTATACACCTACTACGTCCATGATGCTGTGTATGTTTTTTTTAATAGGGTTTACTGGGCGTTCTACACCTACTACGTCCATGATGCTGTGTTTCTTTGTTTATAGGGTTTACTGGGCGTTATACACCTACAACGCCCATGATGCTGTGTATGTATGTTTATAGGGTTTACTGGGCGTTATACACCTACTACGCCCATGATGCTGTGTATGTTTGTTTATAGGGTTTACTGGGCGTTATACACCTACTACGTCCATGATGCGGTGTATGTTTTTTTATAGGGTTTACTGGGCGTTATACACCTACAACGCCCATGATGCTGTGTATGTTTGTTTATAGGGTTAACTAGGCGGTATACACCTACTACGTCCATGATGGTGTGTAGGTTTGTTAATATTGTTTATTGGGCGTTATACACCTAGAACGCCCATGATGCTGTGTATGTATGTTTATAGGGTTTACTGGGCGTTATACACCTACTACGCCCATGATGCTGTGTATGTTTGTTTATAGGGTTTACTGGGCGTTATACACCTACTACGTCCATGATGCGGTGTATGTTTGTTTATAGGATTTACTGGGCGTTATACACCTACTACGTCAATGATGCTGTATATGTTTGTTTATAGGGTTTACTGGGCGTTATACACCTACTACGTCCCATGATGCTGTGTATGTTTGTTCATAGGGTTTACTGGGCGTTTTACACCTACTACGCCCATGATACTGTATATGTTGGTTTATAGGGTTTACTGGGCGTTATACACCTACTACGTCCCATAATGCTGTGTATGTTTGTTTATAGGATTTACTGATCGTTATACACCTACTACGTCCATGATGCTGTGTATGTTTGTTTATAGGGTTTACTGGGCGGTATACACCTACTACGTCCATGATGCTGTGTATGTTTTTTTTATTGGGTTTACTGGGCGTTCTACACCTACTACGTCCATGATGCTGTGTTTCTTTGTTTATAGGGTTTACTGGGCGTTATACACCTACAACGCCCATGATGCTGTGTATGTTTGTTTATAGGGTTAACTAGGCGGTATACACCTACTACGTCCATGATGGTGTGTATGTTTGTTAATATTGTTTACTGGGCGTTATACACCTACTACGTCCTTGATGCCGTGTATGTTTGTTTATAGGGTTTACTGGGCGTCATACACCTACTACGTCCATGATGCTGTGTATGTTTGTTTATAGGGTTTACTGGGCGTTCTACACCTACTACGTCCATGATGCTGTGTTTCTTTGTTTATAGGGCTTATTGGGCGTTATACACCTACACGTCCATGATGCTGTGTATGTTTGTTTATAGGGTTTATAGGGCGTTATACACCTACTACGCCCATGATGCTGTGTATGTATGTTTAAAGGGTTTACTGGGCGTTATTCACCTACTACGCCCATGATTCTGTGTATGTTTGTTTATAGGGTTTACTGGGCGTTATACACCTACTACGCCCATGATGCTGTGTATGTTTGTTTATACTGTTTACTGGACGTTATACACCTACTACGTCCATGATGCTGTGTATGTTTGTTTATAGGGTTTACTGGGTGGTATACACCTACTACGTCCATGATGCGGTGTATGTTTGTTCATAGGGTTTACTGGGCGTTATACACCTACTACGCCCATGATACTGTATATGTTGGTTTATAGGGTTTACTGGGCGTTATACACCTACTACGTCCCATAATGCTGTGTATGTTTGTTTATAGGATTTACTGATCGTTATACACCTACTACGTCCATGATGCTGTGTATGTTTGTTTATAGGGTTTACTGGGCGGTATACACCTACTACGTCCATGATGCTGTGTATGTTTTTTTTTATTGGGTTTACTGGGCGTTCTACACCTACTACGTCAATGATGCTGTGTTTCTTTGTTTATAGGGTTTACTGGGCGTTATACACCTACAACGCCCATGATGCTGTGTATGTTTGTTTATAGGTTTAACTAGGCGGTATACACCTACTACGTCCATGATGGTGTGTATGTTTGTTAATATTGTTTACTGGGCGTTATACACCTACTACGTTCTTGATGCCGTGTATGTTTGTTTATAGGGTTTACTGGGCGTCATACACCTACTACGTCCATGATGCGGTGTATGTTTGTTTATAGGGTTTACTGGGCGTTATACACCTACTACGCCCATGATGCTGTCTATGTTTGTTTATAGGGTTTACTGGGCGTTATACACCTACTACGTCCATGATGCTGTGTATGTTTGTTTATAGGGTTTACTGGGCGGTATACACCTACTACGTCCATGATGCTGTGTATGTTTGTTTATAGGGTTTACTGGGCGTTCTACACCTACTACGTCCATGATGCTGTGTTTCTTTGTTTATAGGGTTTACTGGGCGTTATACACCTACAACGTCCATGATGCTGTGTATGTTTGTTTATAGGGTTTACAGGGCGTTATACACCTACTACGCCCATGATGCTGTGTATGTATGTTTAAAGGGTTTCTTATCTTATCTTCTTATATAATACAGACGTTACTTCAAAAAAGAAGATGATTACGTCCTATGCGTCATGCATTTAGTCACGCATATTAACCAATGACTTAAATTCTGCCAAGTCACTGGTTTTTCTGGCTAGCTCAGGCAACCCATTCCATGCTCTAATAGCACTAGGGAAGAAGGAGTATTTGTACAAATTTGTCCTAGCATATGGGACAAGGAATGTGCCTTTATTTTTGTGTCTTTCAGAGTATTTTATTAAATTTTGTTTTTGTATTTGAAGATTATGGTTCAGTGTTTTATGTATAATTGCTACTTTACTTTTGAGTCTTCTGTCCTGAAGGCTTTCTAAATTTAGTGATTTTACTAATAGTGTTACCCTAGTCAAATGTGAATATTCGTTTGTTATGAATCTCACTGCTCTATTTTGTGTTTGTTCCAGTTTCTTAATGTTTTCTTGAGTTGAAGGGTCCCACACGGTGGATGCATATTCTATTATTGGCCTAACCAAGGTTAAATAACATTTTAGTTTTATGTTCTTATTTGATTTATAGAAATTTCTTTTAATAAACCCTAATGCTTTGTTGGATTTTTTTATAGTTTCATCAATATGTGGATTCCATGACAGTTTTTCATTTATTATAACACCTAGGTATTTTGAGTTTTTAGTCTGTGTTACTGGTTTGCCATGAATAAGATAAGTGGAATTAATTTGTTTAATTTTTTTTGTTACTCTTAACAACTGACATTTTTCTGGGTGGAAAGACATGCTCCAATTTGATTCCCATTTCTGTAATTCATCTAATTCTCTTTGTAAAATATCTGTGTCTTGTTTTGTTTTTATTGTTCTATATATTATGCAATCGTCTGCAAATAATCTGACTTTTGTTCCTGAACTAATGCAATTTGGTAAATCATTTATGTAAATTAAAAATAGTAGTGGACCCAAGACTGTTCCTTGAGGTACACCTGAGTTTACTGTTATTGGTGTTGATTTAGAGCCATTTATTATTACAGTTTGTTCTCTCCCTATCAGAAAATCTTTAATCCACTGATGCAGTGGACCGTTAATGCCAAAATATTTTAATTTTTTAAGCAAACTATGGTGGTGAACTTTGTCAAAAGCCTTGGAAAAATCTAGTAAGATAGCATCTATTTGTTCACTATTATCTAAACCTTTTGAGAAATCATCAATTAGTCCTATTAGTTGTGTTTCACATGATCTATATTTCCTAAAGCCATGTTGGTATGGGGTGAGGACATTATGTTTGTCTAAGTGGTTTATGATGTTGCTACATATTATGTGTTCTAGTATTTTACATGTGATGCTGGTAAGTGATACTGGTCTGTAGTTTCCTGGATCAGATTTTTCTCCTTTTTTAAATAGGGGGTTGACATTAGCTTCTTTCCAGTCCTTTGGTACTCTGCCCTGGTTAAGCGATGCCTGAAAGAGTATTTTGAACACTGGGGCTAGCTCATTGCTTAGTTCTTTGAGTAATCTAGCTGGAATACCATCAGGTCCAGACGCTTTATTTGGCTTGGTGTTGGCTAATAGTTTTTTAATTCCATTTTCTTGTACTACTAAATCTTCTATGTTGTCTACTCTGTTCAAATTAAGAAATATGTCTTTGTCTCCTGGGGCTGAGAATGCTGATGCAAAGTATTTGTTTAGGATGTTTGCTTTTGTTTCATTATCATTATGTATTATGTTATGTTCATCTTTTAATGGCGCTATGCCTGTTGTTTCCATTTTCTTAGACTTAATGTATGACCATAGGTTTTTGTTGTTATCTTTAGATATTACATTGTTTATGTATTCACTCTGCAGCTGTCTGCTTACTTTTTGGGTTAGGTGTTTAATTTTTATATACTTTTTGTAAACTCTTTCTGCCTTGGTTTCTTTAAATTTTCTATATAGGTTTTCCTTCTGTTTACAAAGCTTCTTTAGTCTATTATTAAACCAGCATTTATTTATTTTGTTTGATGTGTATTTAGTTGGTATATGATTTTCTATAATGCTTTTAAGATGGTTTTTAATGAAATTCCAGAGGTCATCGACTGGTTGGTTAATGTCTTTTTCTAATAAGAATGTTTGTTGAAAGTTTAATGCAGCTTGGTGTAGTTGTGTTAGGTTACATTTATTCCAGAGTAAGATTTTTCTTTTGGTTTTTGTATTTGCTACTGCTTTTATCTGACTGTGTATTTTTATGATCTCATGGTCTGATAGACCAGGGATAATATCATAATCAACTACTAATCCAGGTCTGTTGGTTAAGAAGAGATCTAATGTGTTGTTTAATCTAGTTGGCTTTTTAATGATTTGATCTAAACTTAGGTTGTGTTAAGTTTCTATGAAAAGCTCATTTATGTCCTTAAGGTTTTGGTGTTTATCTATGGTTAGTGTTTTCCAATTTATATCAGGTAGGTTGAAGTCACCCATAATCCAAAAAACTGCATTTTTATTTGTCTCTTTAAGTGTAGTAATCTGATTACATAGTTCCTGCATGTATTCTAAACTAGAATTTGGTGGTCTGTAAATGCTGCCTATTATAAGGGATGTTGAGGTGGTATTAATTTTACAAAATGTAGATTCTATGTTTTTTGAGTTAGGTAAGGTAATTTCTTCAGCTATAAGAGTGTTTTTTATTGCTAAAAGAACTCCTCCATGATTATCAGCCCTATCTTTTCTAAAAATTTCATAATTACTATTGAAAATTTCTGCATTATAAATTTCAGGATGTAGCCAAGTTTCTGTTCCTGCAATTATGTCTGGTTTCTCACATTCTAATAAAATTTCTAAGTCTGCTGTTTTGTTCCTAATACTTTGAAAATTTATTACTAAGGTTTTAAGGTATTTTGGTATTACTTCTTTAGGAGGTTTGTTTAGTGAGGCTGTTGTATTAATTTTAGTAGATTTAGGTTTAACAGGAGTGGATCTGGCTAGTGGTTGGTGAGTTGGTTTTGGGATGGTGTTTAAGATGTTGTATGGGTTAGAAGTGTCCGCATCAAAGGAATCAAACAGTCCTGATGTAAACTGAGGTAACCCACACGGTACACAGTGCCATGATGCATCTTTGTTGCCTAAGGCATAATACACAGGTGTATTCATATGGAGACATGATGCATGGTACCATTCATGGCAGGTGTCACATTGAATGGCTTTCTGTTTCATGGTGCATACTTTTTTGCAGATGTTGCATCTATCTTTAGATCTAGGCCCTGGATTTGACTCTACATCTCCTGCTATCAATATTAACAGTGAAAGGTATTTATTTCTACTGTGTCTGATTGAGAACTTCCATTTGTGATGGGTAATCTTCTTTAATGTTATTGATGTGTATGTTAGGTTATTTTTGAAGTTGCATTGATCTAAAGTGTGAGGATTGATTATGACTGTTGTTTCATTTTTAAGTTTAGTGTTGACTGAGGTAGATCTAGTTCTGTGTTCAGCTAGTGTGTATTTAGTAATTATTAGGATAAATAGCCAGAGCAATTTCATGATGACTGTTGTTGATTTTAGTTTTAAAAGGTCTAGTCTAAAATAGTTTAAGGTTAAAAATGCCTAAGATGGCCTAAGCTAAGTCTAAAGTGATAGCTAATTTACAATGACAATCAAATGGTTTATTCAAAATATAGACCTAGACTAGATCCAGATCTAATTCAAGATCTAGATCTAATTGTAGATCAATATATTTATGTGTTTAACTAACTTTAACTAACTATATAGAGTATTACTATTAGTTTATAATTAGTAGTATTTGTAGATGATTAGTAGATCTAAGGCCTTAATTAAAGTCTAAGTCTAAGACTGACTAGATCTAAAATCTAAGAATATAAAAATACCTAAACTAAGAGTTGTTAATTTGAATTAATTAGTGGAAATAATGCTAAATTAAGTTAAATCTATAATTTAAAGATATTAGTTTATTAGTTGCATAGCTTTTTAAAGGAATTTTATTTGGTTTATATACAACAAAACAAAAATTTAACTCATCTATGATTACTGTAAACTGCGAGCAGCCATCTTGTCAAGAGCGCGTAACTTCTCCTTTACTGGGCGTTATACACCTACTACGCCCATGGGGCGTTATACACCTGCAACCTTCATGATGCTGTGTATGTTTGTTTATAGGTTTTACTGGGCGGTATACACCTACTACGTCCATGATGGTGTGTATGTTTGTTAATATTGTTTACTGTTCGTTATACACCTACTACGCCCATGATGCTGTGTATGTTTTTTTTATAGGGTTTACTGGACGTTATACACTTACTACGTCCCATGATGCTGTGTATGTTTGTTTATAGGATTTACTGATCGTTATTCACCTACTAAGTCCATGATGCGGTGTATGTTTGTTTATAGGATTTACTGGGCGTTATACACCTACTACGTCCCATGATGCTGTGTATGTTTGTTCATAGGGTTTACTGGGCGTTATACACCTACTACGCCCATGATACTGTATATGTTGGTTTATAGGGTTTACTGGGCGTTATACACCTACTACGTCCCATGATGCTGTGTATGTTTGTTTATAGGGTTTACTGGGCGTTAACACTTACAACGTCCCATGATGCTGTGTATGTTTGTTTATAGGATTTACTGATCGTTATACACCTACTAAGTCCATGATGCGGTGTATGTTTGTTTATAGGATTTACTGGGCGTTATACACCTACTACGCCTATGATGCTGTGTATGTTTGATTATAGGGTTTACTGGGCGTTATACACCTACTACGTCCATGATGCTGTGTATGTTTTTTTATAGGGTTTACTGGGCGTTCTACACCTACTACGTCCATGATGCTGTGTTTCTTTGTTTATAGGGTTTACTGGGCGTAATGCACCTACAACGCCCATGATGCTGTGTATGTATGTTTATAGGGTTTACTGGGCGTTATACACCTACAACGTCCATGATGCTGTGTATGTTTGTTTATAGGGTTTACAGGGCGTTATACACCTACTACGCCCATGATGCTGTGTATGTATGTTTAAAGGATTTACAAGGCGTTATACACCTACTACGCCCATGATGCTGTGTATGTTTGTTTATAGGGTTTACTGGGCGTTATAAACCTACTACGCCCATGATGCTGTGTATGTTTGTTTATACTGTTTACTGGGAGTTATACACCTACTACGTCCCATGATGCTGTGTATGTTTGTTTATACTGTTTACTGGGCGTTATACACCTACTACGCCCATAATGCTGTGTATGTTTGTTTATACTGTTTACTGGGCGTTATACACCTACTACGTCCCATGATGCTGTGTATGTTTGTTTATACTGTTTACTGGGCGTTTTACACCTACTACGCCCATGATGCTGTGTATGTTTGTTTATAGGGTTTAATGAGCGGTATACACCTACTACGTCCATGATGCTGTGTATGTTTGTTTATAGGGTTTGCCTGGCGTTCTACACCTACTACGCCCATGATGCTGTGTTTTTTTGTTTATAGGGTTTACTGGGCGTTATACACCTACAACCTTCATGATGCTGTGTATGTTTGTTTATAGGGTTTACTGGGCGGTATACACCTACTACGTCCATGATGGTGTGTATGTTTGTTAATATTGTTTACTGTTCATTATACACCTACTACGCCCATGATGCTGTGTATGTTTTTTTATAGGGTTTACTGGACGTTATACACTTACTACGTCCCATGATGCTGTGTATGTTTGTTTATAGGATTTACTGATCGTTATTCACCTACTAAGTCCATGATGCGGTGTATGTTTGTTTATAGGATTTACTGGGCGATATACACCTACTACGTCCCATGATGCTGTGTATGTTTGTTCATAGGGTTTACTGGGCGTTATACACCTACTACGCCCATGATACTGTATATGTTGGTTTATAGGGTTTACTGGGCGTTATACACCTACTACGTCCCATGAGGCTGTGTATGTTTGTTTATAGGGTTTACTGGGCGTTAACACTTACTACGTCCCATGATGCTGTGTATGTTTGTTTATAGGATTTACTGATCGTTATACACCTACTAAGTCCATGATGCGGTGTATGTTTGTTTATAGGGTTTACTGGGCGTTATACACCTACTACGCCCATGATGTTGTCTATGTTTGTTTATAGGGTTTACTGGGCGTTATACACCTACTACGTCCATGATGCTGTGTATGTTTGTTTATAGGGTTTACTGGGCGGTATACACCTACTACGTCCATGATGCTGTGTATGTTTGTTTATAGGGTTTACTGGGCGTTATACACCTACAACGTCCATGATGCTGTGTATGTTTGTTTATAGGGTTTACTGGGCGGTATACACCTACTAAGTCCATGATGGTGTGTATGTTTGTTAATATTGTTTACTGGGCGTTATACACCTACTACGCCCATGATGCTGTGTATGTTTGTTTATAGGGTTTACTGGACGTTATACACTTACTACATCCCATGATGCGGTGTATGTTTGTTTATAGGATTTACTGGGCGTTATACACCTACTACGTCAATGATGCTGTGTATGTTTGTTTATAGGGTTTACTGGGCGTTATACACCTACTACGTCCCATGATTCTGTGTATGGTTGTTCATAGGATTTACTGGGCGTTATACACCTACTACGCTTATGATGCTGTATATGTTGGTTTATAGGGTTTACTGGGCGTTATACACCTACTACGCCCATGATGCTGTGTATGTTTGTTTATAGGGTTTACTGGGCGTTATACACCTACAACGTCCATGATGCTGTGTATGTTTGTTTATAGGGTTAACTAGGCGGTATACACCTACTACGTCCATTATGCTGTGTATGTTTGTTTATAGGGTTTACTGGGCGTTATACATCTACTACGTCCTTGATGCCGTGTATGTTTGTTTATAGGGTTTACTAAGCGTTATACACCTACTACGTCCATGATGCTGTGTATGTTTGTTTATAGGGTTTACTGGGCGTTATACACTTCTACGTCCCATGATGCTGTGTATGTTTGTTCATAGGGTTTACTAGGCGTTAAACATCTACTAATTCAATGATGCTGTGTATGTTAGTTTATAGGATTTACTGATCGTTATACACCTACTAAGTCCATGATGCGGTGTATGTTTGTTTATAGGATTTACTGGGCGTTATACACCTACTACGTCAATGATGCTGTATATGTTTGTTTATAGGGTTTACTGAGCGTTATACACCTACTACGTCCCATGATGCTGTGTATGTTTGTTCATAGGGTTTACTGGGCGTTATACACCTACTACGTCCATGATGCTGTGTATTTTTTTATAGGGTTTACTGGGCGTTCTACACCTACTACGTCCATGATGCTGTGTTTCTTTGTTTATAGGGTTTACTGGGCGTTATACACCTACAACGCCCATGATGCTGTGTATGTATGTTTATAGGGTTTACTGGGCGTTATACACCTACTACGCCCATGATGCTGTGTATGTTTGTTTATAGGGTTTACTGGGCGTTATACACCTACTGGTTCAGGCGCCAACTCCAGGAAAAGTGCAGAGAACAAAGGATGCCTTTATACATTGCGTTTATTGACCTGACAAAGGCCTTCGATCTAGTTAGCAGAGATGGCCTCTTTAAAATTTTACAGTTAATAGGCTGCCCACCCAAGCTACTAAATGTAATCATATCTTTCCACCAAAATATGATGGGCACAGTGCAATTCAACGGTGCCAGCTCTGAAAGTTTCAGTATAAACAGCGGAGTTAAACAAGGATGTGTCCTGGCCCCAACCCTCTTTGGAATACTATTTTCACTGCTAATCCACAACGCGTTTGACAAATCCACTGAAGGCATCTATCTCCATTCCAGATTTGATGGCAAACTCCTAAATATTGCCAGACTGAGGGCCAAAACTAAAATCAGAGCCACCCTCGTAAGAGATATGCTATTCGCGGATGACGCAGCGGTAGTGGCACACACACAAGAGGAACTTCAGTCACTAATGTCCCGCTTCTCTCAGGCCTGTAAAGAATATGGCTTGACTATTAGCACGAAGAAAACAAATGTTATGGGACCACCTACTACAGCACCACCCTCCATCCTCATTGACGATAACAAGCTGGACGCCGTAAACGAATTCTGCTATCTGGGATCCACAATTACAGATGACCTGTCCTTAGAAGAGGAGATGAAAAAACGTATAGGGAAGGCTGCCTCGACATTCGCTAGACTCAAACTAAGAGTTTGGGATAACCATAAGCTAACCACGGTGACCAAAATGGAAGTCTACAAGGCATGCGTTATGTGCACACTGCTATATGGCAGTGAATCATGGACCACCTACGCAAAGCAAGAGAGAAAACTAAACTCGTTCCATTTGAGATGTCTCCGTAGGATCTTGAATGTCACATGGAAAGAAAAAGTGTGCAATACTGAGATCCTTGCGCGATCAGGTATTCCCAGCATTTTTACAGCCCTCAGACAACGCCGTTTGCGCTGGCTTGGACATGTTCGCCGGATGGAGGACAAGCGCATCCCGAAAGTCATCCTCTATGGTCAACTCGCGACTGGCACAAGAAAAACTGGTCGCCCCCATCTCCGTTACATAGATGTAAAAAAACGCGACCTCAAATCAGTGAAAATCAATACTGACAATTGGGAAGACATAGCTCTGGACCGCAACAGGTGGAGAGAGACAGTGACAAAGAAAGCTATGGACAGTGAAGGTACTTGGGTCTCAGCCCAGGAAGAAAAACGCACAAACCGAAAAACGGCCAGCTCCTCTACCACCGAAGCAAAAGCCAAGGGGACCCTAACTTGCGCTATCTGTGGCCGGGAGTGTCTCTCCAAAATAGGGCTCCACAGCCACATGAGGAAGTGTGCTCTGAGATGAACCATAGTCGTCCTACGACTGAAGGAGGCCAATGATGATACACCTACTACGTCCATGATGCGGTGTATGTTTGTTTATAGGGTTTACTGGGCGTTATACACCTACAACGCCCATGATGCTGTGTATGTTTGTTTATAGGGTTAACTAGGCGGTATACACCTACTACGTCCATGATGGTGTGTAGGTTTGTTAATATTGTTTACTGGGCGTTATACACCTACTACGTCCTTGATGCCGTGTATGTTTGTTTATAGGAATTACTGGGCGTCATACACCTACTACGTCAATGATGCGGTGTATGTTTGTTTATAGGGTTTACTGGGCGTTATACACCTACTACGCCCATGATGCTGTATATGTTTGTTTATAGGGTTTACTGAGCGTTATACACCTACTACGTCCCATGATGCTGTGTATGTTTGTTCATAGGGTTTACTGGGCGTTATACACCTACTACGTCCATGATGCTGTGTATGTTTTTTTATAGGGTTTACTGGGCGTTCTACACCTACTACGTCCATGATGCTGTGTTTCTTTGTTTATAGGGTGTACTGGGCGTTATACACCTACTACGCCCATGATGCTGTGTATGTTTGTTTATAGGGTTTACTGGGCGTTATACACCTACTACGTCCATGATGCTGTGTATGTTTTTTTTATAGGGTTTACTGGGCGTTCTACACCTACTACGTCTATGATGCTGTGTTTCTTTGTTTATAGGGTTTACTGGGCGTAATGCACCTACAACGCCCATGATGCTGTGTATGTATGTTTATAGGGTTTACTGGGCGTTATACACCTACTACGCCCATGATGATGTGTATGTTTGTTTATAGGGTTTACTGGGCGTTATACACCTACTACGTCCATGATGCGGTGTATGTTTGTTTATAGGGTTTACTGAGCGTTATACACCTACAACGCCCATGATGTTGTGTATGTTTTTTTATAGGGTTAACTAGGCGGTATACACCTACTACGTCCATGATGGTGTGTAGCTTTGTTAATATTGTTTACTGGGCGTTATACACCTACTACGTCCTTGATGCCGTGTATGTTTGTTTATAGGGTTTACTAAGCGTTATACACCTACTACGTCCATGATGCTGTGTATGTTTGTATATAGGGTTTACTGGGCGTTATACACTTCTACGTCCCATGATGCTGTGTATGTTTGTTCATAGGGTTTACTAGGCGTTAAACATCTACTACGTCAATGATGCTGTGTATGTTTGTTTATAGGGTTTACTGGGCGTTATACACCTACTACGTCCCATGGTGCTGTGTATGTTTGTTCATAGGGTTTACTCTGTGATATACACCTACTACGTCCATGATGATGTGTATGTTTGTTTAAAGGTTTTACTGGGCGTTATACACCTACTACGCCCATGATGCTGTGTGTGTTTGTTTATAGGGTTTACTGGGCGTTATACACCTACTACGTCAATGATGCTATGTATGTTTGTTTATAGGGTTTACTGGGCGTTATACACCTACTACGTCAATGATGCTATGTATGTTTGTTTATAGGGTTTACTGGGCGTTATACACCTACTACGTCCATGATGCTGTGTATGTATGTTTATAGGGTTTACTGGGCGTTTTTTACCTACTACGCCCATGATGCTGTGTATGTTTGTTTATAGGGTTTACTGGGGGCGTTATACACCTACTACGCCCATGATGCTGTGTATGTTTGTTTATAGGGTTTACTGGGGCGTTATACACCTACTACGTTCATGATGCTGTGTAATGTTTGTTTATATGGTTTATTGGGCGTTATACACCTACTACGTCCATGATGCTGTGTAATGTTTGTTTATATGGTTTATTGGGCGTTATACACCTACTACGTCCATGATGCTGTGTAATGTTTGTTTATATGGTTTATTGGGCGTTATACACCTACTACGTCTGATGATTATTTTTTCCAGGCCATATATTGTTTATTAGGTTAACCACTTCTTTTTTTCCCCTTTTTTGCACTTTATGGAAATCGTTTCTTATTTAAAAGGTTCCACGTTTTTTTTAAGCATGTGATTTTATGTATCTAATTCTATTATCTATTTCTTTTGAATTGGAAAGACTCTCTTTCTCTCTCTCTTCTTCTCTTTCTTTCTCTCTTCTTCTCTTTCTCTCTCTCTCTTCTTCTCTTTCTCACTCTCTTCTTCTCTTTCTTTCTCTCTTCTTCTCTTTCTCTCTCTCTTCTTCTCTTTCTTTCTTTCTTCTTCTCTTTCTCTGGTATTCTTCTTGTTTACTCCATTGGCTTGAATTGGAACGACCCGTTTTATAAATCCACCAAGACAAAGCCATGCATACTTTTTGCCCGTAAATTCTTGTCAAACTTCTCTTCCTCTCCCCCACTCTCCCTCCCACAACAGAAATAGTTTCATCCTATATGCAATCTCTCTGACTTATTTCTCAATTCAATAGCGTAAGATTAAAAATCTATATATATAATTCTCTTCATGGCTGAACAGTTTGGACACCAAGAAGTAAAGGTAAGATCACTCTTTTATTTCTGCAAGTCGGACTAGAGTTACTCCACGAAAAAAGAGGGGGGGGATAACAAGTACTATTCACCCGTCACTAAATAACAGGGCCGGATTTAACGTTTGTGACCAAGAAGTCATGGAAAGATCACTCTTTTATTTCTGAAAGTCGAACTAGATTTACCCCACGCAAAAAAAAGAGGGGAGGGGGAGTACAAGTAATCTACTCTGTATTCACCCGTCACTAAATAGCAGGGACGGACTTAATCATTGTGGGGCACTATGCGAAACGAATTTGGCGGGCCCAAGTTTAGGTAGGGATACGGATAATAAGTGCAAATTAAGAGTTTTTATTAGAAAATAAATTCGTATGTGCATTTGATTCATTCTTTACTAAGTACAGAATTATTTACGAGCACTGCGTGTATCGAAGTCAGTATATCATAAAAAATCTATTTCCTAACTAGATCACGCTCAATAGAAAGAATTACCAAATCTATCTACTAGAATTGTTGACCCCAAGTAATTCTTCATTAGTTTGAGGCGCGAGAAGCTTCTTTCACAAGATTCCACAATTACGGGTATTGCATAATGCCGGTTTTTTTTTAAATAGCGCATATGATTAGCGTTTTCCTTATTGAATAACACCCCGAAATGACTATTTTTGTCTATATATTTCAGGAGATTTGTATGAGTTTTCAAAAGATTTTAATAATTTTCGGTGATTTTTAGGACTTTTTCGTATATTTTGCAATTTCTGGAGATTTCCAAGAGCTCATGGAAATCAGAAGGCCGTGGGAAATCTGTTATAAGTTATAAAATGTTTTAATTTAATAATTTATACACTTGGAATTAGCGCGGTTCCTATGAAATTGTGGGGCCCAGTACGGTCGCATAGGTTGCAGTGACCTAATGCAGGCCCTGCAAAATGTCGACTAGTACTCTATATTGCTTTTTGGTCGGAACCCTCCCCCCCCCACATTGATCTTTCGTTTTTTATTTCACCCTGCGCACCATTGGCCAATGATGTTTGTAGGCTTTTGTGTGTATTATTGACTGGCCAATGATGTTTGTAGGGCTTTGTGTGTATTATTGACTGGCCAATGATGTTTGTAGGCCTTTGTGTGTATTATTGACTGGCCAATGATGTTTGAAGGGCTTTGTGTGTATTATTGACTGGCCAATGATGTTTGTAGGCCTTTGTGTGTATTATTGACTGGCCAATGATGTTTGTAGGCCTTTGTGTGTATTATTGACTGGCCAATGATGTTTGTAGGGCTTTGTGTGTATTATTGACTGGCCAATGATGTTTGTAGGCCTTTGTGTGTATTATTGACTGGCCAATGATGTTTGTGGGTCTTTGTGTGTATTATTGACTGGCCAATGATGTTTGTAGGGCTTTGTGTGTCGGTTATCACTGAATGGCTAAAAACCATAGAGGGCCTTAGTGTTAAACATCATCAAAAAATGTTTGTAAGCCTTTATGTCTGGCCAACAATGTTTGTAGGTCTTAGTGTGTATGATTGTCCAAAGATGTTTGTAGGTTTTAGTGTGTATGATTGGCCAAAGATGTTTGTAGGTCTTAGTGTGTATCATTTGCCAAACACCAAGGGCCTATGTCAGACCTTTCCTGACGATCTGCACGTGGAGTGTTTATCTCAGTACATTTCCGAAGGGTCGTGTCCACGTCACGCTAAACCTCTGGAATACACTGGCCTTGACCTCATGTATTGGCCGGTCACTGGTCTATTAGTAGGTGTCTTTTTACCGATGTGCTCCAAGCAAAAGATAACTCAGACGGTCAAAGTCATTAACAGTTAAAGATTTATTGACACAACTTCATAAGATGTTCCCTTGTGTCATTAGACTTTTTATAAAAGAAAAAGATTTTAAAAGAAGGATTTCTGGACATTGGTATTGATATTGTCGAACTGTAGGATAGACTGATTTCAAAGTATTTCATTGATCAATACATTGTATTTCTTTCATTTGAATATATTTAAAACTGACTTTCTTGCTTTTCATAGGTATCGATCCTGTCCTGAACTGGCCTCGGCAATTTGTCAACAAGACTCCCCTGCATGTGACATGGCCCCAATGACTGACCAAGATGGGATTCTTATGCACATCACTCCAGTCGTACGTAACAGTCTGTGTGTTGACCTGCCGGAGATTGAAGTCAATAACTTCCGGTCAGCTGCTGCTACGCCCAGTCCACCGTCAACACCCGGAAGTCAAAGAAAAGATGTTATGACCACATCTTTTAACTCTCATTCTACTGCGCGACGTAAACTGGACAGTGCTGGGGTCATTATTGGACACAGTCTGACCGATGATCTCCCTTTGAAAGAAGAGAATCTCCGTCGCTTGGAAGAGTTACGTGTTCAAGGGGTCTACAAGAACAGGCCATTTGAGGAAGTTACCGACAGTGAGCGTCAGTGGCAGGCAGAGACAGATGACGAATCCTCTTTATGTACATACAGCAGATATCACACTCAAGGACTATCCAATGTCCAGAATGTGGACAAATGTACACAGTGGCTGCAAAGTATACAGCTGAATTCAACGGATAAAATTAAGTCCAGAAGTCAAATACAGTTGACACCGATTTAACTGTTACAGTCAAACATAATAGACTAGTAGAAAAGAATTTATTGAACTTAGGCTAGCGGATATTGTATTTAAATAAATCGACACTATAATGTCATGGCCAAATTGAATGAGATGAACCCTTTAGTTCTGCTTTGTTTATTTTGTACAATAGATATCTACTTTGAATATCAACTAGAAAACCTCAATGAAACAAAACATTTCCAAACCCAAAATATGTTCTTATAATTAATTTATTAATTTTCTTTCTGCAAACACCCCCGTCCCCATTACTGCTGAGGAAGTTTATATTTCACTAGCATTACCCACCAGCTACGCTCGTTGATTTGGTCCAAGACTAAATAGTGTACTCCTTTCATTCTTTTTCTCACCTGTAACTTGGACCGGCCCATAAATCACTTCTCCCCCCCACCCTTTTTTTTTGTTCCACGCTATGCCTTAGGAAATAGTCCAACACACAATCCTTCATTGACGTTTCAGCTCTAGATCGAAATAGTCCAACACACAATCCTTCGTTGACGTTTCAGCTCTAGATCGAAATAGTCCAATACACAATCCTTCATTGACGTTTCAGCTCTAGATCGAAATAGTCCAATACACAATCCTTCGTTGACGTTTCAGCTCTATATCGAAATAGTTCAACACACAATCCTTCATTGACGTTTCAGCTCTAGATCGAAATAGTTTAACACACAATCCTTCATTGACGTTTCAGCTCTAGATCGAAATAGTTCAGGGTCTCTCTGCATGAGCCATTTATTTAGTATTGCATCCTGTGCATCGAACGCTCAAATACTATTTTGGCCGAACCCCTCTCCCCATGTTAAACCTCCCCTAACATAATGTTGGCCTATGATTGGTCGTTTGGTACGGCCGGCTTACCTCCCCCACACAGACTTCTGGCCTCAGAATTCTAGATTCACATTTCTACATGTTCCCGATACCACCCTTGAACTATTTGACACTGACTTGTCTTCGGCTTCTCTATTCAATAGTCAAGTATTCATCAGCTTTATATTGATTAGGGTCGGTCAACTTTATTTGTTATCAATCTTGCTCGGAACGCTCTCTCACCCAAGAATTCTATTATCTTTTTTTTTCACTCTCAACAAAGTAATATTGTTATACTAACATTTCATTTTGTTTTTATAGATGTTTACACAAAAAAAACAGTCATTCAATGTCGTCTTCACATGACAAAGATATATGTCTATGCAAGTTTCGCGCCAAGGACAATGGTAGGGCCATGGATAGGGCCTACGCAAAAAAAAAGTTTATTTCATTTTGTTTTTATAGATGTTTACACAAAAAAAACAGTCATTCAATGTCGTCTTCACATGACAAAGATATATGTCTATGCAAGTTTCGCGCCAAGGACAATGGTAGGGCCATGGATAGGGCCTACGCAAAAAAAAAAGTTTAAATAAAACCCTAACGCTTAAAAGTGGAATAAAGCTGAATCTTGTACTTTTTAATATGACGGCTTTATAAAACCGTGTTGGGTCTAAATTGCAAATAAAGAATAGCTTTTGGTAAATTTCACCGCCGTAATTTCGATCGTGAAAGGCTCTTAGTTTTCTTGGTACAAGGAAAGTAGTAACAGGTGAAATTTTCGTATATTTTTTCTTTGTCCACGGCAATGCTAGAATTAATCAGTCAGGACCTTTGCTTTTATAATATATGGGGGTTCCAGAAAGCGAAAAGAGAGGGTGCGCCTTGTGTAGAGAAATAGGCGATACGAAGTGCAAGATAGCTCGAGTCAAATAAAATATTCATCAATTATAAAGAAAATTGTGTATAGGATTTGTTCATTTCCCTGCTTCAACACTATATTGACATACTTCCCCACAACTGACATCATTTGTCCACAATCCTTGTACAAATAAAAAGGCTGAAATAAAAACGCTTGTATTGAAATGCATTAAAAAGAGTATTCATAATCGATGACAATACATCAAAACATTAACCAATTAGTTAATCAATTAGTGGTAATTAATTAATTTTGCTTTATTTAGGAAGAGGCAGGGGGCCGGCCTTAGGCCACTGCAACCCATGCTAAATATAGGTAAATTCATGTACATACTATTTGCGTTATTATTTCTGCATTTTGTAATAACATGATTAACCATTCTATTAAATGATAGTTGATAATCAGATGATACACAAGCACAAATGAAATATATATATACTAGTCGACCGGCGGCGTAGCATACGTCGCTATTTTGCATGGCCGGCCTTTTGGCCACTGATACCTATGCGACCGCAGTGGGGCCCGCGTTTTCATAGGACCCGCACTTTCTTGGGACCCGCTCTAATTCAAGGTGTATACATTTTTCATTAAACCATTTCATTTTATAACTTAAAACAGATTTCCCGCGCCCTCCTGTCGATTTACCAGTAACTCCTGGAATTCTCCCGAAATCGCAAAATATACGAAAAATTCATTAAAATATACGGAAAATATTTTTAAAAATGTCATTTTGGGGTGTCATTCAATATGGGAAACAATTCTCAAAGATAAATTGAAACATTTGGTAATTATTGCTGTTGAGTGGGATCTATGTAGGAAACAGAATTATTATGAAATATACTGTATGACTTTGCTACACGCAGTGGGCCTCACTTTCAAAGGATCCGCACTTTCATAAGACCCGCACTAATTCAAGGTGTATGCATTATTAAATTAAACCATTTTATAACTTAAAACAGATTTCCCGCGCCCTCCTGTAAATTTACCAGGAACTCCTGGAAATCTCCCGAATTTGCAAAATATACGAAAAACTCCTTAAAATATACGGAAATACATAGAAAAAAATTGTCATTTTGGGGTGTCATTCAATATGGAAAATGTCAATCCTACGCGCTATTAATAAAAACGGCATTTTGCATTAGCCGTAATTGTGTAATCAGGTGAAAGAAGCTTCTCGCACCTCAAACTAATTAAGATTACTTGGTGTCAACAATTCTCAAAGATAGATTGAAACATTTGGTAATTCTTGCTATTGAGCGGGATCTATGTGGGAAACAGAATTATTATGATATACTGTATGACTTTGATACACGCAAGGCTCGTAAAGTAATTCTGTACGTAGTAAAGAATGAATAAATGCATAGACGAATTTATTTTCTAATACAAACTCTTAAAATTTGACTTATTGTCCGCTTCCCTACCCAAACTTGGCCCCGCGAAATCCGTTTCGAATAGGGCCCCACAATGCTTAAGTCCGGCCCTGTTATTTAGTGTTTGTAAAATGTTTTACATGTTTCGAATGTTCCTTCAGAGTTGACGATAGTTTACTTCCTAGTCCAAACCTCCCGCATGGGATGGGAGCGGGCAGGTTTTGACAGTCCAGCGCGCAGCCAACCGTAGCGAGCTGTGAAAACGTGTTCTCCCCCCCCCCCCTTGTTTTTTTTCGTGGGGTGACTATCCGCAGAAATAAGAGAGTGATCTTCCCATTTATTTCTCGTCTGACCTGATTAGGGAAGAAGAGAATCATGTATGAAGAATATATATATATATAGCCAGGGTTTGTTTTAGGGTGGGGGCGCATAATTAATCTTTATTACATTCTGACCCTTCATTCTTTCGGAAGACGTTTATTGTACCATAGAATAGTTTCTTCGTGGAAAAAATGTAGAGCCCCGCTGCCAAGCACCATTGCTGATAGTTGGAATTAACAAAATGCATATTCATTATCCTGCTATTTAAAAGTGTTTTTTTTCAAAACTTAATCTGCAATTCTTACTTACTTAGATCCGTTCGGCGCATTGAGCGGCAAGCTGCTTCCACAAAAATCTGGCAATGTCTGAAGCCTCTTCCCACCTGCTCTAAGGTCCTCCATGAAAGTGTGGCGCCAAGTTATATTAGAATGTCCCTGTTTGCACTTTCCTCGTAATAGCCTCCATGTCATCGCAACTCTTATTATGCGTAATGCGTAATTCATTTTGTCGGAGAACATGTCCCGCAAACCTCATGCGACGCTTTGTCATAACCTTACTAAGGTTTCAACTCCCAGTTCGACATATTATTTCCTTGATTGATACCCGATCTCTATAACTTACTCCTAAAATCCGTCTTAGTCATCTTTGTTGAGCCACATTTAGTCTTTTTCAATTTCGGCAGATGACTATCCGCTGCACTTTATTAATGGAGTCCAGCCACTGGTAGAAATTTTGTAACCTCTCTTGGCTACGCTCTTGGAATTAGGTGACTGTAGTTTGCTTTAGATTTTATATCGAAAATGGAAATTTTATCATCATAATCATTAGTCGGGGAGTTTTAAACTACAATATCTCTGGAGTTTTTTTAAAACTAATTCAAAACCCCCTTAGCTACGCTCATAGAATTTGGTTTCTGTAGTTTGCTTTAAAATAATATTGAAGAGAGAGCCATTTGACTAGGCTTATTTTTTAGTGTCTAATTTGCTTTTTTAATATTAAAGAGGGGGTTTTTAAACACAAAACCTCTCTTAGCCATGCTCATAGAATTTTGAGTGTGTAATTTTTTTATTTTTTTTTGTATATTAAAGAGGTGGTTGTTAGCTGAAAATCCCGCTGGAAGGGGGTTTTAAAGACAAAACTCCTCTTGGCTACGCTCATAGAATCTGGTTACTGATGTATGGATAGTCTTATATTGAAGAGGGGGTTATATCTTTAATTTCGGAGGGGGTACAAAAATCAAAATCTTCCTTATTTATGCTCTTGGAATTTGGGGATTGTCGATTGCATTATTATTTTTTGTTTTGTTTCATAGAAGAGGGGGATTTAGCTGCAAAACCCCTGGTAGGGGGGTTTAAACTCAAAACCGCCTTGGCTGCGTTAGGGCACGTGGTGGTTTATTATTAAAATATTTACTAAAATGCAGAAGACGAATCCAGATGCAGTCTTTTATGCATCATGCCACTAAACTATCTGATAAAGCTGGCCTCTCCACCAACTGACAAAACATTCAACGTTTTCATCCTCTTCTCCCTTGGTGTCGCCCAAGACCTACGATTGAAACTAGTAGACCCTAATGCCACTAAACTAAGTCATTTATCTAACGACCTTCAAATGCTAGCACTGGAGACCATTAATGCCTTCAAGCCCAGTGCTATTTTTGCATACACTGATGGGTCGGCATTGATAAATTCTGGAAGAGCAGGCTATGGAGCCTACATCGACTTTCTTGGCTCTTACTCAGTAAAAATCTTTAGACCATGTGGTAGTGTTGCAGTTTTGATGCCGAGACCTGGCAGTCTGTGAAGCCTTAAAGGTCATTGACTCTTAACTCGGCAAGGGACATTTGAGGGCAACACAGATTGTTGTGGTCACTGACTAAAAATCTGTACTACAGGCTTTGCAAAGCCCTGAACCATGGCCCCCCAATATCGACACTGTCATCATGGCCTTACACAACATAAAGCAGCGCTATGGCACCCCTGTAATAATGCAGTGGGTACCGAGTCACATAGGTGTGACTGGCAAAACTATTGCAGACTCCTTGGCCCACCAGGGAGGGCAAATTCCTCCAACTGAACTGTAAGTTTTCATCATGACCTGGCTATAATTTAAAAAAAAAACAGAAATGGAAAAGTGGTTTGAGTGCTGGGACAAGTACCAAAAAGCCAGTGGAGTCTGGGAGCGTATGAGGCGCCCTGACCGCACTTCCCCGTGGTGGAAGCTGTCCAGGCCTGAGTAAGCTGTTGTAGCACAGTGTAGGACAGGCTACTGTCCTGTTGGCTCATATTTCTCACGGCTATGGCCAAATTTTGATTCACGGTGCCCCCGCTGCGGGGAAGAAGAGGAAACCGTGCCTCATATTCTGTTTGACTGCCCAAGACTTGCTGATCTCTGTCTCGACAGGTCTGGGAAACCAAAAACTTCTCGACCTGTATGGCGACGCGTACGCACTACCCAAGACAGCAGGGTTTCTGTCCAGGGCTTTTGTAAGAGAGGATTTAAGCCTCTCAAGCCCTCACTCAAATGGAGTTTGATGATGATGATGATAATGACTAAAATAAACAAAATCAAAGCAAAAAAATCAGTCCCTAAATTCCGACCATTTGAGGGGGGGGGGGGTTGAACCCCAACCCCCCCCCCCCCGGCTACGCCCATTATATAGATATATATATATATATTTATACGGCTTTTCTTCGTTTTCTTCGAGTCCGAAGATAAATGAGGAATGCCGCATTTCCCGTGGCTACGCAGCCCCAGCTGAGGCCTACATATTTTGCCACAACAGGTCAAGCATAATCATTGTCCGCCGGTGGTCGATTAAGATTTTCTTTTCGCCGTCTGCGTCTGTCGTCGGCAGCAGATATTCTTTTGATCTCCAATGAGTATCCCTCGGCCGTTCTGAATGACCTACAGCTGTCTTGTTATGATGCAACCAGGTGCTCTCTTCTAGGTCAGCTAAGGCAAGTTGGCGCTTAAGATGGTCTTTAAAGCGTTTCCTTGGGGCACCTCTTTTACGTTGGCCCTGCGTAGCGCACTATCATTAGGCGCGAAATTGTGCACCTTGGGACACAATAGAGAAACAGGAGAGAGAATAAAAACAAGGACGCTTGAGCTGTTATTAGTTTGACTCTAGTTTCTTATTGATGATTATATATATATATATATATATATATATATATATATATATATATATATATATATATATATATATATATATATATATATATATATATATATATATATATATAATTATTTTGACAATTGACAAAATTGTATGCTCAGGTTTTACCAGAAAAATAGGCAATACTTATCTTTATTACATCATTTGCCAGAAGTGTATTCTATTAATAGAAAAAACTACCATAGTTAATTTAATGGTTCGCAGATGTAGTAATAAGTTTCTAAAGAGCTTTTTTTTTTAGTTTTTGAGATCTAAACGTGACAGACCGACAGACAGACTATAAAAACGCAGGGCTTTTTTTGTGACGGTAGGCAACGGTACGGAGTACCGGCACCTGTTTGAAAAAATTATTACTGTTCTAATATTTTAACATATATTATTAATTTTTAGTAGTTAAAGTTAGGCAATCAAATATTGAGTACCGGCAGCTAATCACTGAGTACCGGCACCTATTTTTTTTTTAAAGCACTGCAAAAACGTAATAACGGCTTTTCTCCTTACGGTGGCTAAATGTCAACAAAGAGAAGATATCTTCTATGAAATTGAATAAAGAAACTACCCAATCAAAATATTCAATATACTGTGTTTAAAATGTTGTAATATTTGGACAACAGTCTAGGATGAAATAATGACTTTGTATTCATTTTGTGCTCACCTAAGAAGAGAAACATTTCTTTGGTCTGTTGGTTGTTCTGCCTTTTTGTTTGCTAAAGTACAAACATTCTCTGTGATCAAAGAAAGGCTTTTCTTTTTTTTTAATACTAACTATTGTGAAAAGTTACTTGTATGAATTTCATTACATGTAACCAATCATTCATGTTTAGAATTGTATTTCTTTACATGTAGTCTGCAATTTATGTTTTGAGTTATATCTGCTGCAGTGTCAATCAAGTGTTAATATATTTTTTGTTGGGGTGGTGAGGGCAAGGATCAGTCACTGTCAACATTTAATAGAATGTCTGCGTCATTTCAAAAAGTTTCCTCGGAAAACATCTACTTAACTACCTTCACAATAATGTCAAGACTCGAGTAAACAGCTCCACAATGTCAAGTAAACAGCTCCACAATGTCAAGTAAACAGCTCCACAATGTCAATTAAACAACTCCACAATGTCAAGTAAACAGCTCCACAATGTCAAGTAAACAGCTCCACAATGTCAAGTAAACAGCTCCACAATGTCAAGTAAACAGTTCCACAAAGTCAAGTAAACAGCTCCACAATGTCAAGTAAACAGCTCCACAATGTCAAGGAAACAGCTCCACAATGTCAAGGAAACAGCTCCACAATGTCAAGTAAACAGCTCCACAATGTCAAGTAAACATCTCCACAATGTCAATTAAACAGCTCCACAATGTCAAGTAAACAGCTCCACAATGTCAAGGAAACAGCTCCACAATGTCAAGTAAACAGCTCCACAATGTCAAGTAAATAGCTTCACAGTGTCAAGTAAACAGCTCCACAATGTCAAGTAAACAGCTCCACAATGTCAAGTAAACAGCTCCACAATGTCAAGGAAACAGCTCCACAATGTCAAGTAAACAGCTCCACAATGTCAAGTAAACAGCTCCACAATGTCAAGGAAACAGCTCCACAATGTCAAGTAAACAGTTCTACAATTTCAAGTAAACAGTTCTACAATAATGTCAAGTATTTCCATCATTATTAAATCCTAGTTTAATCTGTCTGCATAAGAAATTTTACAAGATGAGAATACAAATGAACTAGATCTAGATCACAAGCATACAATTGATTTCTCTTTCAAGAACAAAATGCATATATATCAAGTCAGCAAATGGGATAAATAAAAGGAGTGGATTGACCTCTAGCAAACATCGACAGAAAAAGTCCAATACAAATTAATCAGTTCAAAATGACCTTCATACGTATAGACTATCTACTTCAACTACGTGACATAGAACTAATTCAACTACGTGACATACATCTACTTCAATTACGTGACATACATCTACTTCAACTACGTGACATACAATTACTTCAACTACGTGACATACATCTACTTCAACTACGTGACATACATCTACTTCAACTACGTGACATACATCTACTTCAACTACGTGACATACAATTACTTCAACTACGTGACATACATCTACTTCAACTACGTGACATACATCTAATTCAACTACGTGACATACATCTACTTCAACTACGTACATCTACTTCAGCTACGTGACAGACACATCTAATTCAACTACGTGACATAGATCTAATTCAACTACGTGACATAGATCTAATTCAACTACGTGACATAGATCTAATTCAACTACGTGACATACATCTAATTCAACTACGTGACATACATCTACTTCAACTACGTACATCTACTTCAGCTACGTGACAGACACATCTAATTCAACTACGTGACATAGATCTAATTCAACTACGTGACATAGATCTAATTCAACTACGTGACATACATCTAATTCAACTACGTGACATACATCTACTTCAACTACGTGAGATAATATATTCAACTACGTGACATGCATCTACTTCAACTACGTGAAATAGATCTAATTCAACAACGTGACATAGATCTACTTCAACTACGTGAAATACATCTAATTCAACTACGTGACATACATCTACTTCAACTACGTGACATACACCTACTTCAACTACGTAACATGCACCTACTTAAACTACGTGACATAGATTTACTTCAACTAAGTAACATACATTTAATTAAACTACGTGACATACATCTAATTCAACAACGTGACATAGATCTAATTCAACTACGTGAAATACATCTAATTCAACTACGTGACATACACTTACTTCAACTACGTGACATAAATCTAATTCAACTACGTGACATAGATCTAATTCGAATACGTAACATACATCTACTTAAGCTATGTTACATACATCTAATTCAACTACGTGTCATACATCTACTTCAACTACGTGACATAGATCTTATTCAACTACGTGACATAGATCTAATTTAACTACGTGACATAAATCTACTTCAACTACGTGACATGCATCTACTGCAACTGCATGACATACATATAATTTAACTTCGTGACATACATCTACTTCAACTACGTGACATACATCTACTTCAACTACGTACATCTACTTCAGCCACGTGACATAGATCTAATTCAACTACGTGACATACATCTAATTCAACTACGTGACATACATCTAATTCAACTACGTGACATACATCTAATTCAACCACGTGACATACATCTACTTCAACTACGTGACATACATCTACTTCAACTACGTGAAATAGATTTACTTCAACTACGTGACATAGATCTACTTCAACTACGTGAAATACATGTAATTCAACTACGTGACATACATCTACTTTAACTACATGACATGCACGTACTTAAACTACGTGACATATATCTACTTTAACTACGTGACATACATCTAATTCAACTACGTGACATACATCTAATTCAACTACGTGACATAGATCTAATTCAACTACGTGACATACATCTACTTTAACTACGTGACATACATTTACTTCAACAACGTGACATACATCTACTTCAACTAAGTGACATACATCTATTTCAACTACGTGACATACATCTACTTCAACTACGTGACATACATCTACTTCAACTACGTGACGTACATCTAATTCAACTACGTGACATACAATTACTTCAACTACGTGACATACAATTACTTCAACTACGTGACATAAATCTAATTCAACTACATAACATACATCTACTTTAACTACGTGACATACATCTACTTCAACTATGTGACATACATCTACTTCAACTACGTGACATAAATCTAATTCAACTACATAACATACATCTACTTTAACTACGTGACATACATCTACTTCAATTATGTACATACAATTACTTCAACTTAGTACATCTACTTCAACTACGTGACATACATCTACTTTAACTACGTGACATACATCTACTTCAACTATATACATACAATTACTTCAACTTAGTACATATACTTCAACTACGTGACATAGATCTTATTCAACTACGTGACAGATCTAATTCAACTTCGTGACATACATCTAATTCAACTACGTGACATACATCTAATTTAACTACGTGACATAAATCTACTTCAACTACGTGACATGCATCTACTTTAACTGCATGACATACATATAATTCAACTACGTGACATACATCTAATTCAACTACGTGACATGATCTAATTCAACTACGTTACATACATTTTATTCAACTATGTGATATACATCTACTTTAACTACGTGGGCAGCGTGGTCGAGAGGCTAAGTGCGCTTGAACTTGGCTTGTCTTGGCTACCTAGAAGGGGGCTCGAGGTTCGACACCCGACTCAGGTAGAGTTGGGTTTACTGAGCGCCTGAAGGCAGCACGGAAAACCAACTCCTAGATACCCCCTCCCCCCCCCCCCCCACCGGTCCACAAATGAGATTGGACCAAAGCGCACTGAGCATGCTATAAGCATGAAAGTAGCGCTATATAAAAGCTATAATAATAACATACATCTAATTCAACTACGTGACATGATCTAATTCAACTACTTGACATACATCTAATTTAACTACTTGACATACATCTAATTCAACTACTTGACATACATCTAATTCAACTACGTGACATACATCTAATTCAACTACGTGACATACATCTACTTCAACTACGTGACATAAATCTACTTCAACTACGTGACATACATCTACTGCAACTGCATGACATACATATAATTTAACTTCGGGACATACATCTACTTCAACTACGTGACATGCATCTAATTCAAATACGTGACATACATCTAATTCAACTACGTGACATACATCTACTTCAACTACGTGACATAAATCTACTTCAACTACGTGACATGCATCTACTGCAACTGCATGACATACATATAATTTAACTTCGGGACATACATCTACTTCAACTACGTGACATGCATCTAATTCAACTACGTGACATACATCTAATTCAACTACGTGACATACATCTACTTAACTACTGTTATCTTATTCATGAGTGATCTTGTCTGAAAGGCACTGATAAACAGCTAGATTGAGGTGATAAATATTTCTTCTTCTACTTCTTCGCTCTCATTTTACTTGTCGGAGGGTTCAGATCAGTAATCCTATATCTGAGATGAACCGCGCAGTGGTTTCCAGATCAGGCAGTTCTCCGTATAGTATTTTTTCTATAGGAGGGTTATGGGGCCAGAGTCTTGTTCGGGCATCTTGATATAGTATGCAGCTCTGAAGGACATGGTCAGGATTCTCTGGTAATGATCCACAAGGCCAGGCTTCGCTAGCCCCGACTTTTAGCTGCCGGAACATATGTTGTCTCATCCTGTTGTGTCCGGTTCTGATTCAAAAAATTATGCGTTGGTCATGTCGAGATAGCTTATAAAAGGAGTCCTTTTTCTTGTAGTCGGGATGTGAGCTGGTCCAATTCTCATTTATTCTACACTATTATTTTCATTATTTCTTCTGGGTAGAGAGGGAGTTTCATTTGTTTGTTCGTTCTTTCATCTTTGGCCAGTATGTCTACTTTTTCATTGCCTTCTAATTTAATGTGTGCTGGAACCCACTGAAGAACAGTTTCCTTGCTGTTGATATTAATGTTTACAAAAGCTGTCCTGAGTTGCTTTATATAGGAAGTATCCGAGTTTTTCAAGCTTTGAAGGACTGTTATGGCATCAATCAGTAAGACAATTTTGGCTGTTGGTGTACATGGGTGGTTTATTAGTGTAGTAGCTGCTAGTTCCAGTGCTTGCCTTTCTGCTCTATGGCTGGTTTATTAGTGTAGTAGTTGCTAGTTCCAGTGCTTGCCTTTCTGCTCTATGACTGGTTTATTAGTGTAGTAGTTGCTAGTTCCAGTGCTTGCCTTTCTGCTCTATTAGTGTAGTAGTTGCTAGTTTCATTGCTTGCCTTTCTGCTCTATGGCTGGTTTATTAGTGTAGTAGTTGCTAGTTTCAGTGCTTGCCTTTCTGCTCTATGGCTGGTTTATTAGTGTAGTAGTTGCTAGTTCCAGTGCTTGCCTTTCTGCTCTATTAGTGTAGTAGTTGCTAGTTTCAGTGCTTGCCTTTCTGCTCTATGGGTGGTTTATTAGTGTAGTAGTTGCTAGTTTTTTTCTGCTCTATGGCTGGTTTATTAGTATGGTAGTTTCTAGTTCCAGTGGTTGCCTTTCTGCTCTATGGCTGTCTGAGAGATCGCCAGTTGCAATTGACTTTTCCAATCTTTCTCCATTGGGCTATTCAATTAGTATGCCAGCTCCTCCGTTTGAGTTAGATTTTTTAGATGATCCATCTAAATAAGCTCTGACCCATTGGTTGTTGGGGTAATGGGTTTTTAGAAATGATAAATAGTTAATCTGTACTCTCTACTCTTGTAATATTGCCAAGAGCGCAATCAGTTTTGCTAGACTTGTTTCGTTTCTTTGTACAAAACTAAGTATAAAGTACTTTTTTTCTTAGGCCTATATATCTTTTGCATTTTCAACTCTCTTTTTAAATTAAATTGTCATTAAAAAGCTGTGAATATCTAAGTGTAACTGATAGAGAAAACAATTCGCACAAAAATACGAAGAGTTGGGATGAAACCCGATAGATGTTATCAAAAGAAAAACATGAAACAGGGCATTTGAAACTACACATTTACAGTACATTCTTTTGCGAGTCTTTTACCTTCTTCTTATCTTATATAATACAGACGTTACTTCAAAAAAGAAGATGATTTACTCAAGATCTGTGTATTTTTAGGGCTAGCTTATTTGTAAATAACCGCATTTTCCGATACACAATTTCGCACAAAAAAATATTTTTAAATATAAAAAAAAATTATTATAGTGATTTTAAAACGTATATTGACCAGATCATTCGTAATATATAACTATAGACCTAAACACAAAAGTAGTTATTATCATAACCACCATTATGAAGCTACCGGCGATTTTTTTCGGACATTTCTCCTGACCCTAATGTCCTTTCTCGTCATTTCTCCAAGTAGCCTTTGTGAGACATTGCCAGAAAAAAAACTATTTATATGCTTCTGAATATATAAAAAAAAAATCGCATGGCTGCAGTATGATTAACGTGTTAGTTGATAATATATATTTTATTTTACTAGACCGTAACTTAAAATTTCTCTTTGTCTTACAGAAATTATGAAAATTATGTCCATTTCTGCAAAGAGAAATTTTATGAAAATTTTTTTTGTACAATAATTCTAGAAAATAATAAGTTGTTTTTTTTTTGTTTATATTCTGTTGGAGAGTTACACTTATAAGATTACAAAGAGATTTTGTGTTTTTCCACAACTTTAGAGAAGGCACACTATGGGTCAATCAGCCTCCTCCTGTATTTTTTAAGAAATGAATGTAAAAAGTAGGCTTCGATATTTTCAGCATGAATTTAATCTAAGAAGTTGTACAATTTTCAACAACTTATACAAATTACTCCTTTCATTAAAAAAATTATTTAAAAAATAATTATAACCAATTCACAAGGTCATGCGTGTAAACGTATGAATAAATCCGGCGTCCACATATAATTTTCGAGTTTTATACAAAGAGCTGGCAACATTTAGTGTAATATTTCCACGCCCTCGTGGTGGCACTCCTTATGAAAACTAAACCAAATGAAAGGACGAACAAAGCCAATCCAAAGCTGCAGTGAACTTCCAAAGAACTGAGTACATGGCACGTAGTAAAGAAAAAGCTTGCTAACCTTTGACCTGTCACGCTGTTAACGATGGCTTTCTCAGGTTTTGTTGCAATACATTGTAGGAATAAGAAGGAATCCCTTATGGAGCTCCGTCTCCGACTACGCTACAACAGGAATGGCTAGAAGCAATGACCCCGCAAAAAAGATTTTATTAAATGACAGTTGGTGAGAACTTTCACATACTGATGCTGATTAGCCAACCTTTCCTTCCTGTTTTAGGAAGGAGCTCCTTCCCTTTGATGAAGTGTCTTTTTATCATAATTATGTATCTGATAGAAGCGCTATCCACTATTACCTTATTTGGATGTATCGATATTGAATACCAATAATTGTGCCGTTTGTTGATTGTAAATAAAAATATGTCTGCTTGTAACAACAGATTTATAAAGACCTCAAAAAGTAACCCCTAAGTAAATTCGGCCATGTTTCAAACATATACTTTTAAAAGATCTACATGTACACACACACACACACAAACAGTTCAAGAAACGAGAAAAGGGAGCAACAAAGTAAATTACACACACACAAATTATTTAAGCGTAGCCAAGCCAATTGGGGGTTTTGAGTTTAAATCCCTCTCCTACAGATGGCTTTTTTATATTGAAGAGGTATTTTTTAGCATCGAACCCCTCTGAAGGGATGTTTAAACTCAAAGCCCCTTTTGGCAACGCTCATAGCATTTTGAGTGTATAATTTGCTTTTTTCTTACATTGAAGATGTATTTTTTTAGCTTCAAATCCCGCTTGAGGGGGGTTTAAACTCAAAACCCCTTTGGCTACGCTCATAGATTTTAGAGTGTGTAATTTGCTTTTTAGCGGTCCCCGAAAGGGGAAAAGACGCTATTAGTTTTGTGCTAAATGTCTGTCCGTCCTGTTTAGATCTCGTAAACTAGAAAAGATAGTGAAAATCCGACATCACAATATTTTAGACCATTCAAAGTTCTGATGCAATGGCTACTTTTTTTTTTTCTGAAAGCGAAAAATCTAATTTTTAAAATCAGTTATGCAAGCAGTTTTTTAAAGAGAAAAAGCTAATTAGTATGCATTATAAGTTAGACCTAATTTAAAACGAATAGTAATCTTGTAAACTTCATTTTCCTAAATTTTTTTTATTGCTGAATTTATTTTATTTTTTTTTTTGAGGATTCGAATAAGAGATTGATTCTGTGGATTACTTGTGTTTCTGTGTTTTTTTTGTGATTCTGTGGATTTTTGTGTGCTACTGTTTAGAGTGGACGGCGCGAGGGTTGTGTAGTAAAGTACTGTGTAGTTTGTAGTGTAGTTATCGTCTCTTTTCTGTCTCTACTTGTGATAAACCCTTGTAAAAATGTCAGTTAAGACATTTTTTATTGAAAAAAAGGACCTGGATGGTGGACTTGTCCACGCCCCAGGTACCTTGCTTCTAAAGCTGTCAGGCCAAGGGGCTGTTAAGGCCACTATGGCGAGCCTAATAGAGTGCCTGAAACTAACACCGGACGAAGTGAGTTCTCTCTATCGCTTCGAGAACCCCTTTGTCTGGTTCCTGTTCCCAACATCCGCCCGAGTGAGAACCCGTATACTAGGGAAATCATTCGGAAATGATAAGGACTTCAAGGTAGATGTCTGTACCTTGGAAGACGAAAAAATCAGGGTTACCCTTCACTGGGTAGCACCAACCATAAACAAATCAAAGATAGGAGAAATCTTTGGAGCCTTTGCAGAAGAAGGCTCCAAGATAGAGCCAATCAAGCTAGGCAACTCAGATAAGTGGGCGGCTTGGATAAAAATCCGCAAACAGACTGAACTCCCCCATTATATTCAGTTACGATACGAGGACGATCCGAGGACCTACAAGGTCCTCGTGACCATCCCGGGACGTAGACAACAGTGCTGGCATTGCGGACAGGATCAGCACTGGTCAAACCAGTGTCCAAATAGGGCGAACCCCAGACGGGACCTAAACCCCACAGAAGGTGCAAAGGAGGTAGGAGGGAAAATCTCCTATGCCATGGCCCTTAAAGGTGAGGGAGAGAAAAAGCAATCCGAGATTGATCAACAGCTAAAAAAAGATGGGTTCACGATGGTTGAAAGCAGCAAAGGAGGGGGAAAAAAACAAATAGAAGCTATGGGAGCTACTCCAAGTGGTCTCCCCCCACCAAACAGCCCTGAAAACAAATCTAAGCAAAGTAAAAAAATTAAAACATCCGGAGGGGCAAGTTCAGCACCCACCACCCCAACCAAAATAACAAGAAAGAGGGCCCTCTCTCTCTCTTCCTCATCAGAGGATCTAAACGAGGATCCCCGGGTAGAGGAGGAGAAAAGAGAGGAAGAACAGTTCAAGCTCGAGCTGAACTTTCCAGACTCCCCGTCAGTGCTAGTCATAGATGAGGGCGAGGACCCTAACACACATTCAAACACATAAACAACAAAGCAACTCTTAAAGATAAAATGCATACACACACAATAGAATAACAAACACGCAAACCAATCTCACACACTCATGGCAGACATCAAAATTTTGACACTCAACATCAGAGGGCTTAACAATAAACACACATACATAGCACACCTCACAAGGAAATACAAGCCAGATTTTATCTTTCTGCAAGAGACCAACACACAGTTAGAGTACAAGGCCAAAAAAGCAGTCTCTCTTATGGGCCTCCGGGAGGGTTATTTTAGTTTAGGTAGAAAGCCACGAGGGACAGCCATTTTACAAACATCCAATAGGTTTTCAATCACACACTCATATCAAGACAATAGCGGGAGGATAGTAATAATTAGGACAAGCTCACAAAAACACACATACACGTTAGTCAACATTTATGCACCCGCTCAAAAAAAAAGAGAAACACGAGTTTTTTGGAATGCTAAGTGACATTCTACACACTCAGTACGCAGGAGAAAATTTAATAGTAGGGGGTGATTTAAATTACATTGATTCCCAATTAGACAAGCAAAACACAAACACAGAGGGTCCTGCTCCTCATATAACAATTAAAACGCATGACTATTTGGGGGGAGTCATCAAGGCATTCCGGTTAGTAGATGCTTATAGAGAAGTAGAGGTCACGGGCCGGGTCACCACGTTCAGGGACAAAGCACATCAAATAGAAACACGGATAGATAGAGTGTATGTGCCAAGGGCGTGCAAAACAAAAAGTGTAACACATCTCGTAGAGACGTTACAATATACAGACCACAAAGGAGTCTTAGTGGAACTGCTGAACCCAAAACTAAAAAACAAAAAACAAAAAACACCGATCTGGAAACTTAACAACGACCTCCTAAATGACCCGCTCTATTTAAAAACAATCGCAAACCTCCTCAAAAATATAATACATGACTCAAACACACCCTATTTCAAAGTCACAGAAATATGGACGCTAATTAAAAGCTCCATTAAGCAGCAAAGCCAAATACTGGCCACACTAGTCAACTCAAAAAGGAAAAAAGAAGAGGAAAGACTTAAAAATTTACTAACACACGAAGAAGACGAAGCAGCCAAAACACACATACTAACACAACTAGAAGAACTATTTAACTATCAATACAAAGGAGCGGAATTGAGGTGCAAAAGTAAAAAAATAACCGAAGGGCCTAACAAACTTTTTTTATCAGCAGAACAAAACATTCAAATTGACAGAACTATTGACAACATTGTTGATAGTAAAGGAGAAACTATACACGACATGGACAAAATAACAGACACATTTACTAAACACTTTACTAATTTGTATGACAAGGAACAGACGGACGACAACGCACAAAAAGTATTTTTACAGAACTGCAAAGAAATACCAATGACAGAACAGATAGAGACAGACGCTCCCTTTACGCTAGACGAACTGAGAGCTGCTTTAGATACAACACAAAACAACAAATCCCCTGGCCCAGACGGTCTGACGTTTGAATTTTACAAAGCCTTTTTTCCCCAAATAGGACCCCTACTATTAAATCTATACAGCGACATGTTAGAGACAGAACAGTTACCTAGAGATTTCAACTTAGCATACATCACACTTCTACCAAAAAAACAAGAAAACAACACCTCACCTAGCGACTTTCGACCGATCTCACTTCTAAACACCGACTACAAACTCCTGACGAAAATGATTTTTCTAAGACTAAAACCCGTCATACCACACTTAATAGGACAGGATCAATACTGTAGCAACCCAGACAAAAACATCGACGAACTTAACCATTTTTTAAGAGACATTATATATTACTGTAAAGACAAAGACTTGAAAGCAGCCCTCTTTTCTATTGACCAGGAAAAAGCCTTTGACAGAATAGACCATGACTACCTTTTCAAAATACTAGACAAGACGAAGACAGATGGAAGAATGAAGAAATACATAAAGCTAGTTTACACTGATGCCACAAGCAAACTCATAATAAACCAAACCCTTAGTGGCAGTATCCCTATTAGAAGATCTGTAAGACAAGGGTGTCCCCTTTCTCCCTTTTTATACACCCTTTGCCTAGAACCCCTTTTAGAAACCATCAGGCTAGAAAGTGGAATCACGGGGATAAGAATCCCAGGCCCCACGCCCGTAGTTAAAGTTAAAGCATACGCTGATGACACCACCCTTTTTCCCTCCTCAGAAAAAGACATAGCCGCAATCATAGATAAGTTTATTCAATTTGGGAGGGCAAGCGGGTCAAAAATCAACATAAATAAATCTTGTATTATGGGATTGGGCAGTTGGGAAATCCCCTCAAACATCCCCTTTAACCTTAAAATAGAGAAGGAAATTAAAATATGCGGCATCACGTGGACAAGCAACCCAACATATTACCACACACAGCAGTGGGAAAATATTTTAAAGAAAACCAAAAACACACTTAAAAGATTTCACTATGCAGCAACTACTATATTTGGTAGAGCAATACTAGTAAACAACCTGGTCATCCCGAAGATAGTTTATTTAGCAAACATCACAGAACCTCCACCAACTTTTATACCAAGCATAAACACAATCATTAGGAATTTTATATTTAAAAGCACTATCAGAAACATTAAACACACAACACTTATACAAAACAAAGAGGATGGGGGGATAAACTTACAGGACATCAGAACCAAAATACAAGCACTTAGATTAAAATACATAGGACAAGTAGCCAAGAACCCAAACAATTTTCCATTAACAATATACTACTACGGCTTAAGGTTAAATAAAATAATTCCAATAAAAAATGACACCCCACACCACTTTGGTACAAACACACATCCATTTTACAGATCCATATCAAGAATACTCCCCGGCAATGAACATCTAATACACAGTAAATTAAAAGACACATATACAACACTTAAGAAACAGTTACAAGAAAGATTATTCAATAGGATCAAATGGAGTAGAGAGTTAGGTGTAATAGATTTCAGAGACACTTTTATAAATCTACACAGCAAACACATTACACCCAAAGCCAGAGAAATAACATACAGACTAATCTTCGGGATGACCCCTGTAGGAAGGAAGAAAAGAAATGTACACACATGTGTTTTATGTCACACAGATAATGGTAACAATGAAAGCCATATGTTTTTAAAATGTAAAATATTTGATAATGTTAGATGCACTATGAAAGACCTACTAGAGGCAAACTGTAACACCAATGTTAATCTTAACCTAGCTATTGTTTTAAATAAATTGCCTAAAATCAAAAGTAAGATGATTCATAAATTTAATCTAATAATAGTGAGTGAATACAGAAGTCTTGTGTGGCACAGTAGAATTAAAGTTGTTAATAACAATGTATCTTTAAATCCTTATAATCTAGAGTTAATATTTAGAAAAATAATTGAACATAGAATTGATAACTATACTGGTTAGATAGAAATTGCAATTATTGTATAATTTATTGTCCTTGACTAAATTGTCAGACCTCAGATATAAAAATCTAAATACTGTAATCAATCTGTAAAGCTACTCTATTGGTATTATGTCAATTAGTTTAAGTGGTTATGCGAGTGTGTGTGTACCTGGGTTAAAGAGAGTTTGGGCTGAGAGATGCGGGATAGGAATCAAATTGAACTTTATTTATCTATGGAAAACTACTAACTACAACAAATATAAATATTAGTTAAAGGTGTTTTTTCTGTTCATCTAGCTGCTAAAATTAAAAGAAAATATTTAGGTTTGTTTATAAAGGCTAAGAATGCATGTAAATATCACGCACATTTCTTTATACATGGGCGTAGCCAGGGGGGGGTTGGGGTTCAACCCCCCCGAAATGAAATCCCCCGGGGGGGGGGGGAGACGGACTTTACTGCTTTGATTTTGTTTATTTTAGGTGATATTTTAATACTAAACCATCACTTGCCCCAGCGCAACTAAGGGAGTTTTGAGTTTAAAACCCCTACTAGGGGGTTTTGAGTTTAAAACCCCTACCAGGGGTTTTTGCAGTTAAATCCCCTCTTCAATAAAACAAACACACAAAAATGCAAACGACAATCCCCAAATTCCAAGAGCACAGTTAAGGAAGATTTTGATTTTAAAACCCCCTCCAAAATTTACGATGAACCCCCTCATCAATATGAAAAAAAAAAAAGCAAATTGGAGTGATCGTTAAATGAACTTGTGTGTTACCCGTGCTTGTAATCGTGCTAGTATTTGTAATCGTGTTCGCATTATCGTAGTCTGTGAATCGTGACCAGTCTGTACTGTGTTATTGTGTGTATCAGTCGTGTTTGATTGAAATAAAGCCTTGTTTCTAAGGTTATGAATTGATTTAGTATATTACACTTTATTTCAATAAAACCATTCTTAAAAGGACAAGTTTTTGCGTCCCAATACACTGGATGCTGATCCTAGTTCAACTAATGCTTCAGTTACATGGAAACATTGGATTTCTTGTTTTGACAAATTCGCAACGAAGGTAGGGGCTAGTGAAAGCGAACAGTTTGACCTGCTATGCAACTTTGTGTCTCCATCCTTATATCAGTATATTTCTACCTGTTCTAAATACTCAGAAGCAAAATCTATTCTTGAGAATTTATTTGTGAAGGCCCCTAATGAAACATTGGTCAGACATTTGCTTGCAACTTGCAAACAAGAAGTCGATTAAAGTCTTGATCAATTTGTACACAAGCTGAGAGTGATGGCCAGAGATTGTCAGTTCCGAGCTGTTAGTGCTGACAAAAATGAAGAGGACGCCATTCGCGATGCCTTTAATAGCGGCATGCGTTCGAGTGTAATTAGACAGAGGCTACTTGAGAAAAGATCCCTTGACTTGAAAATGGCTTTAGATATTGCCAAGACACTCGACATGTCCCAAAAAGAATCCAGTTCGTTGAGTACTCCTTCTCAATTGGTAGAGTCATCTCTTTCGTCATCGGCAATCTCAACCGAAGAAATGGTGGACTCAGAAACAATCGCAACAGTGAATACTAAATGTTTCTTTTGCGGAGGTAGTCGGCATCTCAGAGCGAAATGCCCTGCCAAAGACTGCATGTGTCAGTCTTGCTGGAAAAATGGACATTTTTCGAAGGTTTGCAGGTCTCGCAACACACCTATAACCAAAACAAAAGTCAAAACATCTCCTAGCCACGAGATTAAAAGACAATCTTGTAAAGATTGTAGCTGCATTAAGGACTCTACACATCTAACATCACTAATTGCTACTTCGTCTGTACCTGGTTTAACTAAATCAACAGTACACATCTCTGTAAATGACATGAACCTAAAAGCCCTAATTGATACAGGTAGCGGGGAAAGCTACATTTCTTCAAACATACCAAGAGAGAACGATTGGTCAGTGACACGTTCAAAGCACAAAATTTATATGACGTCATCTCAACTGTCAAGCGTCACAAGAGGCCACATGTTTGCATCGCTAAAATACAAAGGGGAAGTTTACAATATATTCAAACTTTCGTTACTAGATGAATTGGGTTAGATTTCCTCGCATTACACAAAGAACTGATAATTCCATTCAACGGTGGTCGACCTGCATTTCATGTTTGCTCGCTCAATGCTGTTAAGGTAAAGGCACCACAATTGTTTGCAAATTTATCCCCTGATTTGGGACCTATTGCTACTAAATCTCGTCGTTACTCCTTCCAAGACACACAATTTATTAAAGCTGAAGTTGAGAAATTGATACGAAACGGTATCATTGAACCTTCCAAATCACCTTGGAGAGCTCAAGTCCTTGTCATGACCAATGAGCGGCACAAAATACGAATGGTCGTTGATTATAGCCAAACTATAAATAGATTTACTTACCTGGACGCTTACCCCATGCCAAGAGTGGATGAAATGGTAGAGAAAATTTCCGGGTTTTAAATCTTTAGCACATTGGATCTGGAAAGTGCTTATCACCAAATACCTATCCAACAGAGCAAAAAGAAATACACAGCTTTCGAAGCTTGCGGTAAACTCTACCAGTTTTGCAGAATACCCTTTGGGGTCACCAACGGTGTAGCTTACTTCCAGAAAACAATAGACACTATTATAGAAAAAGAAAAGTTGTCTGACACGTTTGCCTTTGTCGACAATGTAACAATATATGGTACAGATGTAGACTCTCATAACAAAAATCTGTTGCATTTTCAGAAGGTAGCTCTGGAATACGGAATAACTTTCAACGAAAGTAAAAGTGTATTTGCTACTAAGAAGGTAAAGCTGCTTGGATATGAAATATCCAAAGGACATTTGAAGCCGGACCCTGATAGATTTCAAGCTCTGCGAGATTTGCCACCTCCAAAAGATCTGAAGTCTCAGAAAAGGATTGTATGACTTTTGGCATATTATGCTCACTGGATGCCCAATTTCTCCGACAAAATGTATCGTATAATGAAAAATCAATTTTTTCCTGTACCTACAGAAGTAAAAACAGCGTTGGAAGACTTGAAAGAAGAATTGCAGAAAGCAGCAATTTTCACCATAAAGTATGACCATCCTCTAATTGTGGAAACTGACGCTTCTGACATCGCAGTTGCAGCCACTTTAAATCAGGATGAAAGACCTATTGCATTCTTCTCTAGAACTCTTTCACCTAGTGAAAGACATCAATCTGCCTTAGAGAAAGAAGCAACTGCAATAATTGAAGCTATACGCAAATGGAAGCACTATTTGTGTGGCAATCATTTTACCCTTATTACGGACCAGCGGTCTATTTCATACATATTTAAAGACACTCATGACAAGAAAATTAAAAAACGATAAGATACAAAGGTGGAAATTGGAACTGGCAGGCTTCAAGTTTGATATACAGTATAGACCTGGGAACGCCAACACAGCAGCAGACACCTTGTCTAGGGAGCACTGTGCAACCATGACGAAACAAAGTAGCCTGAAGACGTACCATGACTACCTGTGTCATCCAGGTGTCACTAGACTTCTACATTATGTCAGGTCAAAGAACCATTCAACAATGCAGAACCTGCGATAGAATTAAACTAGAATTCTATAAGGAATTTGCAGGTACGCTCATAAAGGCCACACAGCCGTTTGAAAGAATTAGTGTTGACTTTAAAGGTCCTTTGCCATCAGCTACTCGGAACAAGTATTTATTAACAATGATTGACGAATATTCGCGGTTTCCATTCGCTTTTCCCTGTCCTGATATGACATCTAAGACAGTGATAAAGTGCTTCGACCAGTTATTTTTCCTCTTTGGAACACCCAGTTACATCCATACTGATCGTGGCACATCATTTATGTCCACAGAAACTACAGAATATCTACATTCTAAGGGCATAGCCACTAGCAGGACAACGCCCTACAATGCAAAAGGAAATGGGCAAATAGAAAAGTTGAATAAAACATTGTGGCAGGCTATTTTATTAGCATTGGACTCAGGGAAGTTGGAACTATCACAGTGGGAATCTGTGTTGCCTCAGGCACTTCATTCAATTCGATCATTACTGTGTACTTCTACTAATGAAACTCCACACGAATTCAACAGAAGATCGCCAACGGAAACATCCTTGCCTACTTGGCTACAGAGCCCTGGGAAAGTATTACTAAAATCACCTGTAAGATCTTCAAAATTTGACCCATTGGTACAAGAGGTTGAACTTATTAGCTGCAACCCACAGTACGCCCATAAACGATTTCCAAACGACAGTGTCGCTTAGGCATCTGGCGCCGAAGGAAAGTTCCACGAACGACTATTTCGAACGAGAGAACGGTATTCTGCCTCAAGAGGTCGGTGACTCTTTGGATCCGTCACGTACACAGTATCTATATTTAGCTCGTCAACGTCCTCGGGAAATTCCATCACGCGGAGGGCTATGTGTCAGAATAAATATGATTGGTTTTGAAATATTAATTTTTGTACATTGAACTGCATTTATTGGTTGGCATTGGTTAGACACGTGACAACGCTATACCCAGGGAAAGGTTCTAGATTTTTGGTCAGTCTTGTATGGAACGTGTTAGTGAGAACATGTACTAGAGTTTTGTAAAAAATGTTTTACATATTTCGGATGTTCCTTCAGAGTTGAAGATAGTTTACTTCCTAGTCCAAACCTCCCGCAGGACGACGGGGGATGGGAGCGGGCAGGGTTTGAACCCTCGACCGTCGATAAATCCGAACGACAGTCCAGCGCGCAAACCGCACGACCAGGCAGCCATCCACGAGTTTTGGTATTAGAACTCAATTATATTTTTGTGTAGATCAGTTATGTTATTCAAGTACATTAAACCATTGTAATTATTTGTGAATAGCTTTTTCAAGTTCTGAATTAAAGCAATTGTTTTAGACGAAGAGAAGTTTCTTTATTAAATATAATAAATTACTTAGATCGACTTAGCGATTGGCAACTTCTAGATGATCCTCTTATCAACTGGCAACATTCTGAATGATCGTATTATCAACTAGATCTAGCTACTTCTATACGATCATCTTATTAAAAGACGATTTCAAGATCCTCGGCAATCATGATCATTGATGGTGTGATATAGATCAAGATAATCTTCAACGTGACATCTATCATAGCATCTTCATAGATCTTGACATCTGACATCCACAATTGATGATTGTGACAGGATCTCTCACCAGGGAGTCGCTACGTGGCTGAAACTATCAGTAATTCACAGAGTTCCACCCAAATGATGTACAACCAGCCCGAAGTCATCAGTGACTCACAGGGGAGCCACCCAATGCCAGAGGCCAATATTGACTCGAGTCCCGTACAGGACAGTTACGACTTGCAATGAGAAAAGTCTACGCCAGAGATACCTCCGGATCCTTCCCTTCATACGCATGGTTATAACCTAAGACCCAGAAAGAAATAAAGGAGGGGTGAATGGAGAGATCGTTAAATGAACTTGTGTGTTACCCGTGCATGTAATCGTGCTAGTATTTGTAATCGTGTTCGCATTATCGTAGTCTCTGAATCGTGACAAGTCTGTACTGTGTTATTGTGTGTATCAGTCGTGTTTTATTGAAATAAAGCCTTGTTTCTAAGGTTATGAATTGATTTAGTATATTACACAAATTATGCCATAAAAATGTTATGAGCGTAGATAAGTGGGGTTTTGACTCAGTTTTAAGTTTAAACTCCCCTCCAGTGGAGTTTGAAGCTAAAAAAAATACATCTTCAATTTAAAAAAATTACACACTCTAAAATCTATGAGCGTAGCCAAATGGGTTTTGAGTTTAAACCCCTCCGCCAGCGGGGTTTGAAGCTAAAAAACACCTCTTCAATATAAAAAAAGCTAATTACACACTATATATATATTCTTGCTTTGTCAGGTACAAGAAATAATTGCGCAAAATTTCACCATTTCCGAGATTGGGTATGGGAAAAGTAACGTGTACAATCTTTTTACCAGACAGACAGAGAGAGCTGATAAAGTGGCGTCACTATAGGGTTGGTGTCAGTGCGGTTAGCTCAGGGTGTCACCCACCTATCAACTTTCTCCAAACCTTTCCTAATAAACTCTATCGTTATTTTTTTTGTACCAATACAGTGAGCTAATTACCTACTTACTTTCTTGGATTTTACAGAAATGTAAAATAAGTATCAATTCTATGATAAAATCCCATTGTTTATGACATTTATTCAATAGTTATTGCATATTTTACAATGCAAGTTTATTAAAATTAGAAACAGATTGAACATCACGTGAACAAGTTTCATAGTTAGACTTTTAGACGGATACAGTATAAAAGTATGATTTGTCGTTCAAACTTTGACTACCATCTAGACCAGAAAATTCACGTTTGCTGCCTCCTTAGTTAACTTAAAGCTCCCACAGCCCCAAGCGCTTTTCAGAGCTTCAGAAACTTATTCTACTTAAAGTCTAGCTTGCACTATTTCTAAAAGTAAGAAGATTGCAAGTCACATAAAATTAAATTAAGAAATGGTGGCAATGGCCGTATCTGAAATGTTAAAGACATCCGAGGAAAATTAGCTGTGTTCTCAAATTTTTATCGTAGGCGCTTTTTTCTTTTCAGAAACAGTGCTTTGTACATAATTTTAAAGTGTTTTGTATAGCCGGAAAAGTTCTATTTTGCGATAGTATTAGAATGGCATTTGGTTCACTCTCAATACAGCAAGTTAGTCTGTGAAGTAGCTATTAGCTCCGCCAAACGTATTCTTGCGTTCTAACTTCTGAGCTTGATAAATTCTTTCTCTGACGTGTAGGCTTCACGGCATTTTTCTTCCCGTGGTAAGAACAGTCCATGTCAATGTTTAAGAATAACGAAGTGGGATGTTGAAATATTTTATTGAAGCCTGATGGCAATATATTCATTCATTCATATATTCATTTTTTTTTTATGTGTCTAATCAACTTTTGCCTAAATATGATTTTTCCCTTAACTGTGTCACCCGGTGCGAACCGCACCCCCTAGTTACGCCACTGAATTTATATAAGCTTTGTGGAAAAAAAAAGAAAGAAAGAAAATGAAATGTTCAACAGTAGCCTATATTATACTTATTTTTTTTAGTGAAAGGGGTTTTTAACCTCAAAACTCATTTGGCTATATTTATGGAATTTAGAGATTATGCCTATATTATAGTTTTCCTTAAGTATTTATTTTAACGCTAATAGAATTTTGTGACTATAGGCTGCTTTAATTTTTCTTTATTGAAGGGGGAGGGGTTAACCTCAAAACCGCAATGGGGTAGGGTTAAACCCTCAAACCCATCCTTGTAGGTTTTTAAGTCAACCCCCTGGTCTACATTCTTGAAATTTGCTGACTATGGTTTGCTTTAGTTAAATTTCTTATTGAAGAGGGTTTAAACCTTATCCTATAAACAAAGCCCTATCGAAACCATTCTGGCGCGGTGTGTGGTAATAAGGTTTCATTAGGTAGATTGCCTTACTTACACTCGCCCCTTTAAAAACGTTAACGGATCGGTGTGGGATTTTAGTTATTGGGCCGTTAACGTCTTTCCGCTTTCGTGCCAGTGTGGGATTTCCCCAATCACGCCAGAACCAACATGATGAAATCTTTATTATAAAATAAAAAACAATATTATGATGTTTTAAAATTTAGTATTAATTGTCTTAAAGCTAAATTTTGCTTTACTAAAAAAAATATATATCTAGTAATATTTAATCACACATATAATCTAAAGGAGAGCATATTCGTTGTTTTTTTTTCTTTCTAGATTTAGATTTTTAAAAAAAGTTTTATACATGTTAAAAATTTTTTCGACCAATGAAAAAGAAGCTTTTATTTCTTTTAAGCTCGCGATATTCGGCACAAACTGAATTATTCAGTCTTCACTCTAGAACGTACACACGTGGATCAAATTAGAGCTAGCTAGATCTAGATCTGTTTAGTTATTAGTATAAAATACTCTGAAAGACACAAAAATAAAGGCACATTCCTCGTCCCATATGCTAGGACAAATTTGTACAAATACTCCTTCTTCCCTAGTGCTATTAGAGCATGGAATGGGTTGCCTGAGCTAGCCAGAAAAACCAGTGACTTGGCAGAATTTAAGTCATTGGTTAATATGCATGACTAAATGCATGACGCGTAGGACGTACAGTAGAACGTCGTTTATCCGACTCAATTGGGACCGGACACCGTTCGGATACGCGATTGTTCGGATAACCGAAAACCGAAGCGATCCATGCAGTATATGCAACCGGACACTATACGAATATTGAAAATCATCACATGCGGGACACGTGCGTGAAGAACGAGCAAAATAGGTGACAAATGTTCGAAAATGTATTCATACAGTATATGTGCATTACAGTACATGTGGTTGATAAAAAAAAAATAATAAAAAAAACTGGTCCGGATATTTGACGCTCCGGATAATAAACGTTCGGATAAACGACGTTCTACTGTAATCATCTTCTTTTTTGAAGTAACGTCTGTATTATATAAGATAAGATAAGATCTAGTTATACTACAAGTTATAGAGCTATAGATCTAGGTCTAGTCAATCTAGATTTTCATTAATTTAATAGATCTATTATATGAGCTGTACTTCTTGATATCATATGTTCTTCAACTCATGCCAGCACTGGCAGTAGCCATGGAATGGTCGTAACTTTTAAGTTAAAGTCTTAAGCCTATCACACTGTTCACAGGTACAGAGGACGAATCTCTAAGTACACTACTAACAGATCTAATCTAGACTTAGACTAGATAATCTAGAATGCTAAGAATCTAGAGATAGATCTAGATCTTTCTAGACTAGTTTTATTATAATATTTAAATATAGAAGGCTACTAGATCTAGATTAGTCCGATATAATATATATATATTAATCTAGACTCGTGACCCCAGGGCAGCATTCTGTCAGTCACCCTGTTCAACATTAAAATAAATAGCATCATAAATGCTCTGTCCCCTGGCATAGAGTGCTCTTTGTATGTTGATGACTTTGTCATTTTTACTAATGGGAAAAACATGAACACCCTAGAAAGAAAATTACAGTTATGTTTAAACAAAATTCAAAATTGGGCAAACAATAATGGTTTTAAATTTTCGGACTCCAAAACAGTTAGTATGCATTTTTGTAATTTAAGGGGACTCCACCCAGACCCTGAACTATTGATACACAAAAAGAAGATCTCTGTCGTGAAAACTACAAAATTTTTAGGCCTCACCTTAGATTCCAAATTTAATTTTCTCCCCCATATTAAGGAACTTAAGAAGAAATGCCAATGCTCCTGCTATATCGGAGTCTAATTCGATCCAAACTAGACTACGGATCTATAATATATGGAGCAGCAAGGAAGTCGTAAATAAAAATACTGGAACCAATACAAAATGCTGCCTTGCGTCTCTGTCTCGGCGCGTTTCGTACATCACCTATCCCAAGTCTCCATGTGGAGGCTGGAGAACTCCCCATGGATATAAGAATGAAAAAGCTTGCAATGCAGTATATAGTCAAGCTAAATTCCAACCCCACGAACCCTGCTTCGACTCCATATTTAACCCCACAGAGGTAGAATTATACAATCGAAGGTCTAACGTCATACAGCCGTTGGGCCTTCGATTGAGAGAACCCATCCAAAATTTAACCCCACCCATTGACCAAATCTCTAAAATAGAAACCCCTCAGAATCCTCCTTGGCTAATGAATAAGCCCAAATTAAATTTATCCCTCCTTAATTTCAAAAAAGAAAATACAGACCCAAGCATACTACAAGTCCACTTTAGGGAACTGCAGGAGAGCTACGGAGACTGTGACACCATCTACACAGATGGATCCTAAATGGGTGGAAAGGTCGCGTGTGCCTGCTCCTTTCGGAACAAAACAATCTCCCGTAGACTCCCCGATGGCTGCTCCATCTTTACGCCGAATTGCATGCAATATCGCTTGCACTTATGGCCGTCAAAGCATCAGAAAGGAGGAAATTTATAATCTGCTCCGACTCCAAATTTGCATTGCAAGCTTTGGGGCGGATGAAGACTGACATCCCATTGGTACATAAGAGCCTGAAGCTGTTAGACCAAATAACAGCCGACCGTAGGGATGTAATCTTCATCTGGGTCCCCTCCCATGTTGGCATTGAGGGAAACGAAGCCGCAGACAGAGAAGCAAAGAGAGCCCTAAATCATGCGGTGTCAGGAACCCAAATTCCCTGCTCGGACCTGAGACAAAGTATTGCCTCTGCCACCTATCTAGATAATTCCCTGCTCGGACCTGAGACAAAGTATTGCCTCTGCCACCTATCGAGAGTGGCAGAACCGATGGGAGGCTGAGACTCACAGTAAACTCAGGCAGATTGTGGCGGATGTGAGGTGGTGGCCCACATCTAAGGGTCAGACAAGGCGTGGTAGCACGACCATGTCCAGACTTAGGATTGGCCACACCTACAAGACGCACTCTTTTGTTCTAAAGAGAGAGGAGGCCCCACTTTGTGAGTACTGTGACTCTCGCCTCACCGTGGAACATATCCTCGTTGATTGCCCCAGATACCAGGATGTCAGGGAGAAATATTTTGGAGCCACTAAAATGTTTGTTTGTAAAATGTTTTACATGTTTCGGATGTTCCTTCAGAGTTGAAGATAGTTTACTTCCTAGTCCAAACCTTCCGCAGGGTTTGAACCCTCGACCGTCGATAAATCTGAACGACAGTCCAGCGCGCGAACCGCACGACCAGGCAGCCATCCTGTGGCTCTAGTCAAGTAACCGTAAACTAATACTTGATATACTAAACTAATACTTAGACTTAGGACTTTGGTATATTAATATAATAATTATTATACTCATGTAGATTTTAATTCTATTCTAATTCAAATATTTTGAGGTTTAAAAAAATTGACCTAGACCTATAATATAAGATATACTAAGACTTAGTAAACTTAGATCTAATAAAAGATAGTCTAGAATAGATGTTAGTTGTTATTAGAAAATTTAGTAGATATAGAATAATATTTAATATATTGTTAATATAGACTCCTAATCTTTAATTTTTTCATTCCATAGAGTATTAAGTATAGGCGAAGATTAAATAATTTTAGATCTAGTTATAGTCATAGACCTAGAGACTTATAATCTTATAATATAGATATTTACTTTGTAGAGACTAATGTACAATAATAGGCCTACACTCCAGATCTTGACAATCTGGGCTAGAGTTTCGATTGTTTAAATTTACACAAATAAATAAAATCGTTTTATTTGGTTTTAAAATCAGATATTGAAATATGTCTAGCTAAATATGTATATAGTATATCTATATAATAGACTAACGGCTAACCCTATAGCCGCTATAGACTATAGCCCTATATTGACATTGTTTTTGTTTTTTTTAAATGTTCCTTCAGAGTTGAAGATATCTACTTGGTAGTCTAAACCTCAAAGGAGCTTAGGGAAGTGATGGCAGTTGCGGGGTATGAACCAGACGACCATGCAGAGACCATCGAGGCGACCAAACAGTCCATCTTGCATACCACATAACCAGGTCCAGGTAGCATTAGATCTTTATTCACCAATACTCAATACATGTTAGATTTTATTTTTTGTAAATTTGAAAGACTCTAGGTAATAGAATTAAATAGATCTAGATACAGATCTAGAAATTCTAGATCTATAAACTTGACATAGATCTAGATTATCATATTTAGATCTAGCTAGAATATCTAGAGGTCTTAATACTAATTATTATATTATACATTTTTCAACAATTTGATCTAGGATTCATTCTATAGGCTTAGCTAAGGCTTAGGCTTTTTAAAATTTCATTGTGTGGATACTGTTAAAGAAAAAATAGTCTCATCATTAGGCTATAGCGACAGTTTTTCTTATACACCATTCCATAAACATTTCAGGATTTGTCTTTATTGTAATTTTATTTTGTTTGTATTTTTTTTTTTTTTAGAATGTCAGTTTTCTTTAAGGGCAGCTGACAATAAGAATTGTCTATGTATTTATGTATGCACTACAGATGCTGTTTAATATCTTTTCATGAGGAAGCCTGCTCAAAAAGGTACGAAGAATAAATTTTTCTTTAAGATTACTGATCAGTGACCCCCCCCCCCCCAACCAAATGAAAATTTTAATGAGATCATATCAATTAAATTTAAAAAATGTAAAATAAATGTTTATCTTATGAAACAATGGTCGAGACCAATATCTTCAGCTTTTAGTCATTTACTGAGATTTAAGTTCATTATTAATTTGCATAAAAAATTATAATGAACATTTATACAATGAAAATAGGGCCTACATAGAATTGTTTTTTCTTCTTCTTCGTTCTCATTGTTATGTTGGAGTGTTCAGATGAGTAGACCAATACATGAGATGAAATGCGCAGTGGTTTCCAGATCAGGGAGCTCTCCATATAGTTTCCTTTCTAGTGGGGTGATTTGGGGCCAATGTCTTATACGGGCCTCTTGGTATAGAGAGCAGTTTTGGAGGACGTGGTCTGTATACTCTGGTGATACTCCACATGGGCAGATTTCACTGGTTCCAATTTTGAGCTTCCGGTACATGTGTTGTCGCATTCTGTTGTGTCCGGTCCTGAGTCGAAAGATAAGACGTTGGTCTTGTCGGGATAGCTTATAGTAAGCGTCATCTTTCTTGTGATTTGGATGAGAGCTCGTCCATTTCTCATTTATTTTATTTACTATTAATTTCTTCAATTCTTCTGGATAGAGTGCAGAGTTTATTAGTGTGTTAGTTCTCCCACTCTTGGCGAGTGTGTCAGCCTTCTCATTTCCTTCTAGTTCTATATGAGCTGGGATCCATTGAATTACAGTTTTTTTGCTGATGTTGTTGAGCTTTATAAGTGCTGTTTTGAGGTTATTAATATATGAGGAATCAGAGTTTTGCAGGCTTTGGAGGGTTGTTTTTGCATCGGTTAGTAAGACAATATGACTGTGTGGGGAATTTGGATGATTTGCTAGGATGGTAGCAGCTAGTGCTAGTGCTTCCCTTTCTGCTCTGTGACTGTCAGAGAGCTCTCCAGTTGCAATAGATTTTTCTAGTTTTCCTCCATCTGGCCATTCGATAAGTATTCCAGCTCCTCCATTTGTGGTGGCTTTATGGGTTGAGCCATCTGTGTAAACTCTGATCCACTGATTGGTAGGATAATTGGTATGTAGAAAACAGTTCACTATTTTCTTGAGCTCTGTTGGTCTGTAATCAGATTTTCTTTTAATGCTTTCAATATGGTCCCTTATAGTAGGAAGAGGGCTTTCGTCCCAGGGTGGAGATTCATTATAGTGTATCGAGGATTCCAGGGTAATTTTTTCAAGTTGGTGTTTCTTTTTTAGGTTTAGAGATTCCTGTATGAAATTGGTCCTTTTGAGGCGTTTTTTGATGCCAGTTTTATGGATTTTTGTTCTGAGTGGGTGCCTCTCCATGGTTTCCAATTTAGTGAATTGGGAAAGGATTTTTATTTCTCTTCTTTCATCCAGAGAGATCAGGGCAGCGGTTTCCTCCATAGCTCTTATGGGTGTTGTTTTGATAGCTCCTGTCATTATCCTTAGACCAATATTTTGAACCTTGTCTATTTTTCTTAGGTTGGTTTGGGCTGCTGAGCCCCATGCTGTGGCACCATATTCTAATACAGGTCTCACGTAACTGGTATAGGTCTTTTTCAGGATGTTGTGATTTGCTCCCCAATCTGAGCCAGCTAATTTTTTCAAGAGGGATAGTCTCTGGATGCCTTTACTCTGTGTTTTATCTATTTGGCTTTTCCAGGTTAGTCTCGGGTCATAGGTGACTCCAAGGTATGTAGGGCTGTCATTTTTTTCTAAAGCTTCCTTATCTAATGTTAATTGTATTGTTTGCTGTTTTGTTGACAGTGAGAATAAGGTATATGTGGTTTTTTTTGTGTTGATGGACATGCCCCAGTCTTTGGACCAATTATTGAGTATATCGAGAGCATCTTTTAATCGAAATTTCGATGTTCCTACATATTCTTCTGTGCTAATTAAGGCAAGGTCATCTGCATACATGCTGGTTTAAACTTTTCTTGGTAGGTTTAGATTTAGATCGTTTATGAATATTAGGAAAAGTGTTGGGGATAGGACTCCTCCTTGGGGGACACCATTTTTTATACCCACTGTGTGGCTTCTTTGTCCTTGCATGCAAACTAAGGCTTTTCTATTATTTAGATATTCCTTTATCCTTTGTTTTTGACCTAATGTCATTATATAGTAACAATCCTTCTTGTAAACCATACCTTAAACATTTTGTGTTTTGCGTCTAGTGTAATATTATTTTTGTTTGCATTCTTTAAACATTTTTTAGGTTTTTATTTATTTTTTTAAACAGATGGCCACATTTTTCTTTAGGGGAAGTTGACATTAATCTTTTAGGTTAATAATAACCTATGCATGCAGTACAGATGCTGTTCATCATCTTTTCATAAGTAAGCCTGCTCAAGAAGGTAAGAAGAATTAAATTTTGCTTTTAGATTACTGATAAGCAATCTGAAAGAAAATTGTTAATGGGATGGAATTGATTAAATGTAAATAAAGAAATGCTATCCTAGTTTTGAAATATGCTGGTTGTGTTTTTTGTTTATTTTAATTCTAGAATAACTTTTCAGCCAACTTACTTTAAAATTACCATCGAACTATAATTACAACAGAATATAGTTGTATTAGTAAGAGCCTGTGATAAAGTTAATATAAATAAATTGGACAAAATATAATATTGAATGCATTGAAGCCTAGCTAGATCTAGTCTGCCATTGCACATTTAGCATAGTCAAATACCAGTGCCACATGACAGCAATTCATAACATTTAATTTAAGAAGATTGAACTCCAAATTTTGAAATACCATTAATTTGTGTGTTGCTTTAGAAGCAACCTAATTTTTTAGCACCATTTATCATCAAGGGCTGGAAATATAACTGTTAGTATGTCCACATAGATAAATGTAAGGTCTTCTGATGTTTAATTGTTAGATTTTTTTATTATTAATACAGCTTGAAATAAGTTTTGTTACATGACTATAATATTTTTTTGTTTGTTTGTTTGTTCCAGCTGCTGCATGGAAGTCAAATTATGAATTGTTGCCACCGGTCTTGAAGTCATCTTGTAAAGAATGCTAAGAATTGAATGAAAATGCTGTCTTGATATCTTGTTTGTGCTGTTATATTTGTCTTTTGTGTTGGTTAATTTTTCCATGAATAAAAAATTTAAAAAAGTTAATTGTGTAAGTTTGATTTAAGAATGAATGATCAGAGCATGCAAGTCTTATTATAGTACATTACCAAAAATTGTATTGTTTGCTAGTGTTCAAATCCAAAAATGTAATATAACATGTCCATTACTTTATAAATATGTTGACATTATAGCTAGATGTATGTAGAGATCATGCACTGATTCAATTATTCATTATAATTTCCAAACAATTATGTCAAATAATTCTATTGCTAGATCTAAATCATCAGTGTGAAAGTAGACCTATGTTAAAGGTTAAAAATCTCATACTAAGCCATTGAACTGCATCTGAACAAAAAAGGCATTATAAACAAAAAATCACTAATGAATTTGTTTTAAACCACAGTATTGAAAAACATTAAAGATTATCCCTAATTAAGCCATAATAAAATTTAATGACTGAACCATCGGAGACAGTATTTGCATGATAATACCTAATTGAGCCCTAATAAATATTTCAGTTACTAAACCATTAGGGCCAGCATCAGACCGATAATGGCACAATAAGGGTTATCCCTAATTGAGCCCTAATGAATATTTCAGTTACTAAACCATTGGGGCCAGCATCGGACCGATAATGGCAAAATAAGGGTTATCCCTAATTGAACCCAATGAAAATTTCAGTTACTAAACCATTGGGGCTAGTATGGGCTTGATTATGGCGCGATTCTGGAAATCCCCAATGAATCCGGAAGTGGGTTTACCCATTCTGGGCCGATATTGGCACGATTAGGGCGTCACTCGGGCTATTTAGGGCAAATGGGGGATAATCCTAATTAAAACTGATACTGGGCCGTAATGGGCATGTTTATAGGGTACCCTCCCCCCCCCCCTTTTTTTTTTGCAACGCTGGGGCAAGTGGTGGCTTAACGTTTAAATATCCATTCCAATTAAAAAATTATAATAATAAAGTGAAATAACAGTCACAAAATTCCACCCCCTCTATGCGGGAGGGGGAGGGGAATTTAGTTTTGGTGGGGGGTTGAACCCTTAAACTCCCGCTGGCTACGCCCATTCAACTGTCTCTTTAGCTCGTATCAACATGTCGCCTGTCATTCGTGTTGAATAGTGCACTGGTGCACACCAACTGCGTTACGTTGAAATAGGGCCTACGTTAAAAAATTCGAATTATCTTAAAAATTATTAAAGAGTGCCCATTTTGCCGGTGGCCATTGTTGTTAGGGTGTTTGTTGACTAGTTTGCTTTAGTTTTTCTCCGGCTGATTTTCTGGTACAAAAACATATTAATGTTTTAATTTTTCAGAGGGGAAGAGATTGTTGTTATAAGAAATCTGGCAACTCATCTTTTTGTGTGCTTGAACAACTTCCGTTGTGTTGATGCACATATTAAAGAGTAGACTTTCTATAGTCTAATATAATCTAGCTAGATCTATAGTCTAATGCTAGACTAGATCTAGAATCTAGATCTATCATTAAAAAGTTTTTTTCAAAGTAATGTAATAATTAAATACATTATATATATAATATTCGTATTCGTAATTAGGTCTAGGTCTAGATTTAGAATCACTTCAATCTATTCATTTTTTAGTTGATTAGATCTAGTATCATCTAGTAGCAAGTAGATTATACTAGATAATAAGTAGATAGATTATTTATTAGAATTTAGATAATATATTATATAGATGCTGATGAGAGTAGCAGTAGGCTTAGCCTTAGGTCACTAGATCATAGATGATAGAAGATCTACTGGTTTATTTAACTGATCTAGCAATCTACTATTATTAATTAGTATTATTACTATTAATTTATAATTAATTATCTATAATTTAGTATAATCTAGTGTGCAGTCTTTCTGAGACTTTCTCTACTCTAGTCTCCAGCTAGACTCTCTGACTCTTGACAGTCTTGACTCTCGACTCATATGATAATGATTAGTGATCGTGTCTTGTATTTTAGAATAGTCTAGATTCTAGACTAGATCTAGATATATATAATATTGACATTATTGAATAAATAATAGATAGTGACAGTCTAGATTAGATCTAGACCTAAGTTTGTTTAGGTTACTTCTAAAATCTAAATCTAGCTTTCGGTAATCATGAATGTGAGCGTAAAAAATTATTTTTCGCGACATTCCTTGTTGTCTCTTCCTGGCCAAAAACAAATCCAGATCTGTTTATCAAAAATAATTTTGGCATCATTAAGTGCTGCCAACTAAAAATGAGAAACACCCATTATGTACAGATGTATTAATGTTAGACAAAATAATTTAGACCACAATAAAATAGTTCTTTTTTTTTTTTTTTTTAAAGATTTATTGCAATCATTTTGTGTGTGTGTGTGCTAAATAGATGTTACTTTTCATTGTCACTAAATTAATGAATTATTACAATCTCTGAGTAAATACTTTTTTGTGTGAATTACCTACGTCTGTATTTTATAGGACAAGATCTGGATTGAGATTTTTTAAAAATAGCTTTTATGAATTGCTAGACCAGATTCCATTTTTTTTAAAAATAGTTTTTATTTTCATAAGGAGCATTTTTCATGCTTATAGCATGCTCAGAGCACTATGGTCCAATCTGTTTTCAGGATCACTGGGGGGGGGGGGGGGGGGGGAGGTATCCAGGGAAAATGTTTTTTACACCTTCAAATCAATTAACTTCTGATACGAAGCAACTTAGCATATAGTGATTTCCCTGAAATAAAGTTTATGAGGATAAGCTCTATAATTGTAAAAAAATGGAATAAGCTAATCTGTAGTTCATGTCCGACCATGTACGCTTTACTATGGGCTTGCAATTCAAAATTCTGTAGCACGTAGTCGTGCCGATTTTTTTTTTCATTTGCACATAATTATAGCTATCATTATATTTAGTAAAGGCCTAGAATATGATAAAATGTTATTTTCTTTTTGTCTTGGAGGAAAAATTCTAGTCAGCTGTCAATTTGAGAAGATCTTTGAGTTGGATGGCTGCCTGGTCGTAAGGTTTGCGCGCTGGGTTGTCGTTCAGATTTATCGATGGTCAAGGGTTCAAACCCTGCACGCTCCCATCCCCCGTCGTCCTGCGAGAGGTTTGGACTAGGAAGTAATTATCTTCAACTCTGAAGGAACATCCGAAACATGTCAAACATTTTACGAACAAACAAAACAACATGTTTGGTGCATTTTAAAATAGTTAGGCCTACTATAAGTGAAATCAGACAAACTGCTTTATGTGTAATCAGTGCCTGCTTCTCGTGTGCTTCTGATGTGTGTTTTAATTGTAATCAATTATTCATCTGTTCTTAAACCAGTTTCTGTGTTGTACGTTGCAGTCTGTCCATCTTAGCATAAGTGGCCGCTCAAAAGCACACCAGCAGTCACATTAATTACATAATTACATAATCAAAAACCAAATTGACCATGGTTAGGAACACTTCAGGGATTGCATCTTGAGGAAGGCGAGACTATTGGCAGACAAACTAGGTAATGAATTAGTGCTGGCGATAATCTGTAGTCAACAGACACACCAAGCAAAAAATATTTGTTTGGATTTTGGGATTATTAAAGAACACTGCTTTACAGTCCGTATCTGGATTCGTTAGTTTCTTCGTTAACGTCTCTCTTTTCAAGCAATACTAATGCTCAGTTCAACCTGTTTTGTTTACATCCTAAAACGAAGCATTAAACAAGTAGACCTATTTATCTACTTATCTTATATCATACTTAAAAAAAGAAGATGAATACGTCCTACAGTGAAATTAATATTGTATAGGTAGGGGGGGGGGCGAGGAAACACCAGTTCTTTTCTTTAATATGCTCGGGGGAAAAAATTGAAGCTACGACTTGGAGCCATAGGTGGTAACTTGCATCCCCCTGCAAAAAATCCTGCGGGCGCCCATGAACACCTTGAATATCTTGTCTATGAAATATACAATGAAAATGTCTTGATGTGAAATGAAATCTACCTGTTCTTAGCAGCTTGTTGCCCAGATACTTAACTACTATTAAAGACGAGCACATCAATTTCAACACATAAAACTAGTCAATTACTTCATACAGACTTTTATAATTGCTTAAATTCTCACGTGACTTCTACTGTGACCTAATCACTTCTCTTTACATCGCTACGTTTCTAAAATCTTCTAACTCTCAGGTCGACCCACTACAAGCCTACTTAGTTACTAGACTTGGATTTCCTTCTACGTTTTTTTTTTTACACGGCCACTACAGCTTGACTTTTTTCTTAAATGGCTTATAGCCTGGCCGATTCTTTTATCCGTGGTTCAATAGAAGCGGGTCACAATGTCATCCTTTCACGCTCTATATTGGCCAAAATCACCTAAATATTAGAAACTGCCACAGGATTACTATTTTACCAGTGACTCAAACACAACAGAACAAAACATAATATTGATCTTATATTTAGATCTAGGCTATAAAGACTTAACAAAAAAAAAAGCAAATCAACACAAAAAAAACAAGTTCAGCATATATTTGTGTTATTGCAACTTTATTAATATAATTGTTAGAAAAAAAAAGAGTTTATATAGTTTATTATATAATTTATGCCTACAAACAATTAAGCGTGCATCACTGATTTAAGCAAGTGTAACAAAAAGAAAATCTCAGAATACTAAGTTGGCAACACCTCTGTAACATCATTGTAAACAAAATGGCAGCGTGCTGAGCAACCTTGACGTCGCTAATGATTTTTGTTGATGTCATATAAATATAAAAGTTCTCTTTTTTACAAGAAAATCTTTTAAAAACACTATTTAGTTTATTAATTGTATTTTTTTTTTTTAATTTTGAATTTTCGGTGAATCATTAATTTTTGACGCTCATCTTCATGATTACCTAGCTTTCTACTCTAGAGACTATACTCTACTCTACTCATACTCATATAGACTCTAGTTTACATACTCATAGATTGACATATATTGAATAGATGATACAATGATAGATCTAGTACCAAGAGCCAGACTCCCATTATTATTATTATATTCTGAGTTATCATTTTATCAGTAGATTTAACTAAGAAACAGACATCTGATGAGCAATAACTTTATGTACCAGTAGATAATGGCAAGTCATGCTTTGCACATGAGGGGTATATAATGGTGCAGGTTGAATTTTTTTGTATTCACTTAAATTTTGTGCGGGTAATATGCGTGAAAATACAGTCAGTATGCAGAGAAACATGTGCAATTAGTAGTTGCTAAAGAAGCTGTTCCTCTATTTCCAAACATTTCCCATCTCAGCTTCTGAAGTTATTAAACTAAACACTATTTTAATGCTAAAAATTCATATCAAAGGGATATAACTCAAAGAATAAGAAATATTTTTTTATTATCATTTTTTTTTTAAAAATAATGTCGTGCAAACTATAGATATAAATTATGTGTTGCTGCGTCATCATCATCTTTCCTTTGTATTCCTCATGGAACATAGGGCCTCAGTAAAAACATACCACTCCACAGTCTCTTGCTAGTTTTTTAATGGCTTCCCAGCTCTTCCTGTCCTCTAGGCTTCATTTAGTATACTGTGTCGCCACATTCTTTTTGGTGTTCCTCTACGTCTTGTCGGCGAGATAAACGGGGCTGGATTGAGCAGAAGGGACAAGAGGCACAAGCAGCTGCAAGCAGAAATGACACAAAAACCCTCCATCGTATTGTCAGAGATCTCACTGGAGCAAAGAGTGGACATGGGCACCGATAAAAGACAAGCAAGGCAAAACTTTGTTAACGAAAGAAGAACAGGATGCAAGATGGGTAGAGCACTTTAAAGAGACCCTTAACCAACTGTCGCCAAACCAAACTTACATATTCAAGGACCCCTCTCCAGACAATGATCTCAAGGTCAAGACAGACCCAATAACTGCTGAGGAGGTTACCATGGCCATTGCAGTGTTAAAGAATAACAAAGCACCAGGGCTAGACATGATATCAGCAGAAATGCTAAAATATGGGGGACAGTGCATTGTTAACAGAATGACTGATCTCTTAAATCTCTGTTGGCGAACTTCAAAAGTCCCAAAGGACTGGCAAAAGGGAGTGATTGTAAAGCTTCCAAAAAAGGGCAACTTGGCAGACTGCAACAACTGGAGGGGCATTACTCTCCTCTCTGTCCCGGGCAAAGTTTTCAGCACTGTTTTTTTGGGACGGCTTCAACAGTCTGTAGATGAAAGGCTCATAGAAGAACAAGCAGGTTTCCGAAGAGGCAGATCATGTACAGAGCAGATTTTCATTCTACGAAATATCATAGAACAAAGTCTTGAGTACCAACAACGGCTAACAATCAGTTTCGTGGACTTAAAAAAAGCGTTTGATAGTGTCCACTGAGAGTCACTATGGAAAATAGTTAGAGAATACGGTATCCCAGAAAAATTCTTCCAAATCCTACGACACCTTTACAGTCAATCTAGTTGCTGCATTAAAACAGAAGAGGGAACAACAGAGTTTTTTACACTCGAGACAGGGGTGCATCTTATCTCCCTTCCTTTTCCTCCTAGCCATCGACTACATAATGAGGAGAGCAATGAACCAGACTGCCTTTGGTATTCCATGGCATGAACAGCTCCGATTGACAGACTTGGACTTTGCTGATGATGTTGCACTACTCTGGGCTACAAATAAATGCATTCAAGAAATGACGGAGAGCCTAGACAGAGAGGCACCCAAAATTGGCATCCGCATAAACTTGGATAAGACTAAAATTATGCGAGTGGGATATAAGGCAAAGGGTGTCTCCGTCAGACTTGGCGAGTCAAAGCTTGAAGAGCTGGACAAGTTCACATACCTTGGCAGCATCATAACAAATGATGGAGATGCTTACCATGATGTAGAGTGCCGAATAGAAAAGGCAGGGAGCATTTTCCAAAGGCTGCAGCCTATTTGGACTAGCCAAGCCATTGGACTCGAGACAAAAATACACCTTCTTGGCGAGTCAAAGCTTGAAGAGCTGGACAAGTTCACATACCTTGGCAGCATCAGAACAAATGATGGAGATGCTTACCATGATGTAGAGTGCCGAATAGGAAAGGCAGGGAGCATTTTCCAAAGGCTGCAGCCTATTTGGACTAGCCAAGCCATTGGACTCGAGACAAAAATACACCTTCTCAACACAATCTCATTCCAACTGCTACATATGCATGTGAGACGTGGAAGTCATCTGTCAAAATTGAGAAAAGACTAAATGTGGCTCAACAGAGATGGCTAAGATGGATTTTGGGAGTCACTTACACAGATCGGGTCTCAAACAAGGAAGACCTGTGCCGAACTGGGAGTCAAACACTTGGTGTGGTTGTGACTGAGCGTCGCATGAGGTTTGCGGGTCATGTTCTACGTCAAAATGAATTACGCACACCAAGAGTTGTGATAACATGGAAGCCAAAACAAGGAAACCGCAAACAGGGACGCCCTCGTATTACTTGGCGACACACCTTCATGGAGGACCTCAGAACAGTGGACACCAGGTGGGAGGAGGCTTCAGACATTGCCAGTGACAGATCTTTATGGAGACAGCTTGCCACCCAATGTGCCGAACGGCGCGGGAGGACCTAAGTCTAAGTCTACGTCTTGTTCCATCGGGATTCCACTATAAGGCTCTGTTTATATGGTATCTTTTCCAAAGGTGTGACCAATCCGTCTCCATTTACTCTTAAAGAACTTCACCTCTATATTTTTCTTTTCACTCATCTCCCACAGTTTGGTGTTTTCTATTTTGTTGTAGTTCAAGTGGGACCATGCACTTCTCCCAGCATAGAGCAAACAAATCTGTTAGCCTCTCTGTTAGGGCGACACCACCCTTTTTAAATATTTCAGATGAAAGCCCATCAGAGCCAGGTGCTTTGTGTTTTTTTTTTAGTTTATGAATTACTACTTCAACTTCCTCAAGTGTCAGTGGGTTGTCGAGCTCCTCTCTCATAATCTTCTGACGGACATTTGCCAGCGATTCCTCCGATACATTCCTTTTAACACCAAATAGCAGGCTGTAGTGTTCTGTCCAGTGATTTAGTTTGTAATAGGGTAGTACCATCGACCTCTGGAATTTCATCAAAAACCATCTTAAAAGCATTATAGAAAATCATATACCAACTAAATACACATCAAACAAAATAAATAAATGCTGGTTTAATAATAGACTAAAGAAGCTTTGTAAACAGAAGGAAAACCTATATAGAAAATTTAAAGAAACCAAGGCAGAAAGAGTTTACAAAAAGTATCTAAAAATTAAACACCTAACCCAAAAAGTAAGCAGACAGCTGCAGAGTGAATACATAAACAATGTAATATCTAAAGATAACAACAAAAACCTATGGTCATACATTAAGTCTAAGAAAATGGAAACAACATTAAAAGATGAACATAACAAAATGCATAATAATAATGAAACTAAAGCAAACATCCTAAACAAATACTTTGCATCAGCATTCTCAGCCCTAGGAGACAAAGACATAATTCTTAATTTGAACCAAGTAGACAACATAGAAGATTTAGTAGTACAAGAAAATGGAATTCAAAAACTATTAGCCAACACCAAACCAAATAAAACGTCTGGACCTGATGGTATTCCAGCTAGATTACTCAAAGAACTAAGCAATGAGCTAGCCCCAGTGTTCAAAATACTCTTTCAGGCATCGCTTAACCAGGGCAGAGTACCAAAGGACTGGAAAGAAGCTAATGTCACCCCCCTATTTAAAAAAGGAGAAAAATCTGATCCAGGAAACTACAGACCAGTATCACTTACCAGCATCACATGTAAAATCCTAGAACACATAATATGTAGCAACATCATAAACCACTTAGACAAACATAATGTCCTCACCCCATACCAACATGGCTTTAGGAAATATAGATCATGTGAAACACAACTAATAGGACTAATTGATGATTTTTCAAAAGGTTTAGATAATAGTGAACAAATAGATGCTATCTTACTAGATTTTTCCAAGGCTTTTGACAAAGTTCACCACCATAGTTTGCTTAAAAAATTAAAATATTTCGGCATTAATGGTCCACTGCATCAGTGGATTAAAGATTTTCTGATAGGGAGAGAACAAACTGTAATAATAACTGGCTCTAAATCAACACCAATAACAGTAAACTCAGGTGTACCTCAAGGAACAGTCTTGGGTCCACTACTATTTTTAATTTACATAAATGATTTACCAAATTGCATTAGTTCAGGAACAAAAGTCAGATTATTTGCAGACGATTGCATAATATATAGAACAATAAAAACAATACAAGACACAGATATTTTACAAAGAGAATTAGATGAATTACAGAAATGGGAATCAAATTGGAGCATGTCTTTCCACCCAGAAAAATGTCAGTTGTTAAGAGTATCAAAAAAACTAAAACAAATTAATTCCACTTATCTTATATATGGCAAACCAGTAACACAGACTAAAAACGCAAAATACCTAGGTGTTATAATAAATGAAAAACTGTCATGGAATCCACATATTGATGAAACTATAAAAAAATCAAACAAAGCATTAGGGTTTATTAAAAGAAATTTCTATAAATCAAATAAGAACATAAAACTAAAATGTTATTTAACCTTGGTTAGGCCAATAATAGAATATGCATCCACCGTTTGGGACCCCTCAACTCAAGAAAACATTAAGAAACTGGAACAAACACAAAATAGAGCAGTGAGATTCATAACAAACGAATATTCACATTGGACTAGAGTAACACCATTAGTAAAATCACTAAATTTAGGAAGCCTTCAGGACAGAAGACTCAAAAGTAAAGTAGCAATTATACATAAAACACTGAACCATAATCTTCAAATACAAAAACAAAATCTAATAAAATACTCTGAAAGACACAAAAATAAAGGCACATTCCTCGTCCCATATGCTAGGACAAATTTGTACAAATACTCCTTCTTCCCTAGTGCTATTAGAGCATGGAATGGGTTGCCTGAGCTAGCCAGAAAAACCAGTGACTTGGCAGAATTTAAGTCATTGGTTAATATGCATGACGCGTAGGACGTAATCATCTTCTTTTTTGAAGTAACTTCTGTATTATATAAGATAAGATAAGGATCTTAGCGGCGCTGTAGTCTGGTAAGTTATAGGCACATCGGAGAGACTCATAGAAAGAGCGTGTGTCACAAGTGTCAGTATGTCTCTGCATGTTTATGGACAGCTCAAGCCACCAATTATTTTTTAGTTCCCTGACTTTTATCTGCAGAGTGTGACAAGAAGCTTTATAGAGAGTTCTGGCTGCGTTGTCATCAGGGTTCGCAAGAACAGAGCGATGGCATTTGTGCTTATTCTTTAACAGTTCTTGAATTGCGGTATTGTTCTCATCAAACCAGTCTCTATTGGGTTTACTGCAGTATCCCACAACTTTGGCTGTCACGTTTAGTAGACGAGCTGTTATCTGAGAGCCAATGTGGCTTCAGAGCCGGTAGAGGTACACTTGACATGATATTTGTTCTGCGACAATTACAAGAAAAATGCAAAGAGCAGAACCTAAACCATATAAGCTGCCTTTGTGGACCTCACCAAGGCTTTCGACATGGTCAGTCGTGATGGTTTGTGGAGGATTTTGGCTAGGCTGGGATGTCTGCCTACGTTCCTATCCATTCTCAAGCAGTTTCATGTGGGACAGAAAGGCCAGATCAGACACAATGGTGACCTGTCTGATCAATTCCCAATAGAAAATGGAGTGAAGCAGGACTGTGTACTTGCTCCTACTCTATTCACTATCTTCTTCTGTGTAATGCTGGGTCAAATGAGGCAGCTATAGCATGAAGGCATCTACATCAGGTTTTGTTCGGATGGCAATGTTTTCTTCGACGTCTACTATCCCATACTAAAACAAAGAAGATGGTCATAACGGAGCTTCTCTATGCCAAAGATTGTGCCCTGCAAGCTCACAATGAACATGATCTCCAGAACGCGGTTAACTAATTTGCATACCCGCTGTCGCCTCTTTCGGTGTATCCACAAACGTCATGAAAACAGAAGTCATGTTCCAAAAGTCACCCAATAAAACCTCAGCCCCTATGACCACGTAAACGGACAGCCCCTTAATGTGGTAGACCACTTCACATATCTGGGTAGTATGGTGTCAAATGACGCCTCACTTTCAAGGGAAATTGATAACCGTCTGGCCAGGGCCACTCGCGCTTTTGGGCGTCTTCAGGCAAGAGTTTGGTGGAATAAATTGCTTCGCCTGCCTACACAAATCAATGTCTACCAGGCGGTGGTTCTCTCAACCCTTCTATATGGCTCTGAGACATGGACATTGTACAGAAAGCAACTAAGACTACTTGAGCGCTTTCACCAAAGATGCTTGCGCTCCATCATGGACATGCGGTGGCAAGCCGCACTATAAACAGCAATGTCCTTGCTAACGCCGGTATGGGCACATGTCCCATATGGGAGACGACTGTATACAAAAGGCAGTCTTTTTTTGGTGAGCTAAATAGAGGCGCCCCATGGAAACGCTTCAAAGACAACCTTAGGCGCCAACTTGCCTTCATAGAAGAGAGCACCTAGTTGCATGCAGCCTCAGAATGAGACAGCTGGAGGTCACTCACAATGACATTTGAGACCAAAAGAAAATCCGCTGCCGAGGACAGACGATATGTAGGTGACAGCTGGGACTGCGCAGCCACAGAAAATATTGCATTCCTCACTAATCTTTGGACTCGAAGACAAGCCTTATTTTAATTTTGTCTTACCAGTTTACCACGACAGCTGATTTTTTTTTAAAGTAAATACTTCGTATGCACAAGTTCTACCCATTTTAAAATCATGATTTAATTGACTTTGAGGACATTAATGTTGTGTCCAGTTGTTTAGATGTGTCCATAAATGTAGATCATTGCTCAGTGAATACCTTCCTTTAGAAAAGAAGGAAACCATTTCCAATTTGTTTAAATTTGTTTATACTTCCAAATGCACCATTCTGTCTAGCTTTGTATTATGTATTAAAAACTAAATAGCGCACATAGTCTGTGATGGACATTTCATATGATCCTCTCGATGTTAAGTAAAAGGGATCACCATAACTGTCAGGGTTCAAATTATATATACTGCTGCTTGTCTCTTGTGGTTTCTTGACTTGGCTCGTTAGGGGTTTCACTTATACAAACAAATATTACTTGATTCTTTAAATCTTCAATTCTTAAATATTACAACTAAGAACAATTATACTTCAATACACATCAACTCCAACTCCAGATCTCCAAGAATATAACAATGATATTTTAATATCCAATATAGCTCAAATAATGCACAATAATTATTAATAAACAAACACCAGTCCAGGAAGAGACTATCCAACCTTCCTGGACTGGGAGCAAGACCTTACTGACTAACACACTGTCTCGCACATTCAACGAAGACTTAATCATTCAGTTCACAACACGTGCAACACTTTGCATTCATAACAAGGGGATATAACAATCATACCAAAATATCAAACTAACATTCATTCTCGCCATACCTCCCCCTGACAATAACAATATAAGACAATCTTGAGAAATTCAACCATTCTGGCACAAAACGATTGAGAAAAATAATGTGATCTTAACTTGGTGTGAAGAGATTTAAAAAAAAATGGGGGGGGGGGGGTTGCATGGTAGATATATTGTATTTTAATTTTAAAATGTCATGGGTAGATGATGGCGCATGGACATAGCCATAAAAGGTAGAGATTGTCAATTATTGATCGACTATGAAAATGTAATGTAAGCCACCAATACAAAGTTAGTTACAAACATTGCACTTCTAAACATGCTGGGACCTTGGTCTATTTTTTTTAAATATTTTACTTCAAAGCTGAATGTTACAAAGACAGTACTTTTAAATAAATTTAATGTAATAATAAAACACAAAAAAGACTGAAGTCATATATTTGCCTGCTCCAGGTAAAGCCTACTTGGATCCAAGCATTAAGGTAAATGGACAGGAAATAAATGCAGTGGACAGCACACTCCTGAAACGTAAACATCGATAATTAAATTGACTTGATATCACCAAAGCCAGTGCATCCTATGCTAGACTGTCTAAAAATGTTTGGAATAGACGAGGTATCGCCTCAAGGAAAAAGCGAGTGTGCTATGTAGCTGTCATCCTCCTAATTTCTATGCCTCAGAAATGTGGACAGTATATTTTATAAAAAACATGAAAAAAAAAACTGAAACACTTTCACATGATCTAAGAAAAATACTTAATGTCAAGTGGCAAGGAAAAAAATACCTGATACTGAAGTCCTTTGAAGAGCAGGACTGCAAAGCATTCACACAATCTTGATGCAGCCCCATCCCAGCTGTGATGGGCACGCCACATCTGCAGAATGGAAGACTCCCACATCCATAAATGACTCCTTATGGCCAAGTGAAGGGCAAGGTGGATACTTCATGGCTCACATAGGTCTCACCAGCCACATGAGGAAGCACAAAACCCAAGTCCAAAGTTCTCAGCCATCCTGGATGACTTAAGTGGTTATCATCGAACTATGGATGAACTATATCTATGCTATTTAATTCCTTTTATATTACTGATGAGTTAGTAATTTACATATTTTTTCTCTTTGACCCACTCCACCTTTTCTGCAGTGCTTTACTATTGTTCTCAATTTAGATTTGACTTACCCACCTCTAATCAAGTATTCATGCAACTTTAACACTAAGATTAGCTTTGGTCATACACATGGGCATAGCCAGGATTTGGGGAGGGGGGGGGGCGGTGATTTTTTTTCCCTTAGCACACACACATGTCTAAAAATAAGTTTTTTCACTGCCCTGGCGCCAAGCATTATTTTCTGTGTATTTGAAACTAAAAATATATGTATTGTCTGATGTGCAATATCCTGCTTCACCTTAGTCTGTTGGATCGCTGAGGCAGCACACAAGATCTTTCTACATCATTTCTCTTGTTTTTTACCTTGGATAGAGTGTCTTTCAAAGACAGACCTATCCATTGAGAAACGCTGATTTAGAGAGTCAATTTTTTAATGTAGCTATTCTGTCTAGTCTATATTTTGGATGTCATTGAAATTTTTAATTAGTTCATTGAGTTTTAATTTTTAGAATAGTTTACTTTCATGTAGATCTAGATGAAGATTTCTGGTAACAATTTATTTTTAAAATTTATTTGGTAAAATAAATATTTAAAACATTTTATTATTACCCATATTTCTACAGGCTTCAACTTAAAAATGGGGAGATTACGATTTCAGTATTGCAAAGTAAGATACCATTTCATTCAAAGATATAGATCATTATATAGATATTAGTTTCATGTACAAAAAAAATAGCTAAGTAAAACTTCGTAATGTTTAAGTTATGAATACTTGTAAACTACATTCTTGGTTTCCTAAACTGTGTTCCTGTACGATCTGAATACAACTTCTGCATATATGTTTGAGCATGTATTTTTCAAAAATATAAAAGACATAAATTTGCATTTAGTCAGATCACTGAAGAAGAAATTATTTTAAATTTTTTTTTTACAAATTCTAGTTTAAAGAAATAAGTTTCTTCCATGATCAGACCTAAATGAAAGTACAATAAAATTTATTTAAGCACATCTGCAATTTAGATGTTTCTACTGAAATACTCATTTTCTTGAAAAAATCCTTGTAAACATTTCTTTAACTGCACCATAACTTCATAGTCACTTAACATTTTTATGAGCAACAATTACTAGAAAAGTCCAAGTCCGCATAATGATGGGGGCAGTCCAAGAATGTGATTTTTTTTATAGGCTTACAATGGATGGGCCAAAGAAGTAAGTGGGCAGAATGGGTGTGGGAAAAAAATGTGTTTTAACTTTTTACAAAAGTGAGTTGATATTAGCTTTGTAAAAAAAAACTATGAAACACTTTGCAGGTACATTAAACTTGAAATACAACTGCATAGTCTCAGCAAAATGACTTTGGTTTCAAATCTTTATATTTACAAAGCTTATATCAACTCACTCTGTCTGAATCTTCTATACCTTATTTCTTCTACTTCCCATTCTTGGATCAAGTTGAAACAGCACAATTATTCATTGTTGACGAATCAATTTAAAAAATTAATCAATTATTTGTATTTTGTTTTTTTTAGAAATGTATTAAGTGTATGGGGAGATAAGCCTTATGTAGAAAATTTTGTTGTTCTCCAAAATTTTTAACTATAGACTTTTTTAGACTACAAAACCAATTTTTATAAGTACTTGTTTAGCTCTGGCTTTCCGTCATGCAGGCCTGAAAAAGCAGCATGGAATTCTTCTCTGATATCCCCCCCCCCCCCAAACTTATCTACGAAGTGATTGGACTATAGCACACTGAGCATTCTGTAAGCATGAAAGTTTTGCTGAACAAAAATTATTAATACAAATATTTCCAATCGCAAAAATGTATAATTTCTGGTCTATCCTTGTAAACATATTTGTACATGATTCATTCAAAATAATCTATGCAATTTCACTTCATAAAAAGTTTGTTTTTTAATTTAGGTATTTTTTTATATTTTACTTGTTTTAAAATACATTTGATGCATGTACATTCATTGATTAATATCTAATATTTTAACAAAGAAACAGTTTGTAGATGTCTAGCTTTTCAGTACTTTGATCAGCACTATAAAAGGCTAATAGTCAATTCATTTCATTATATATTCTTTTTGGTGAATGGTTGGCCTATATGCTTTAAAAAAAAATCAAATGTAAAGTAAAACGGAAATTACTTCATAAGAAAATGGATTTAGATTTAATAAAATAAATACATTTATAAAATTAATATTATCCTGTTTTGTTTTTTTATAGCAGACAAATTTGGGAAAGTTTTAGTGAGTAGAAGGATGGAAAGAACAGAAATTGATAATATTTCTGATAATTCCTCCACTTCACCAAATCTTTTTTGATTTGATCCAACATCCTACCAACACATTGTCCTTATTCTGTGATGGTCATACTCAAAAGTATGATTTAGTATAAGGAATAAAATTGATTTTGAATCTCATTTAGGGCACGACATGGCCTAAATTCTTCAGATGTGCCAAAAACCCAAAATATCAAAATAAATATATCAATCCTATTTTAATCATAGGTCATTATTGCCACATCAATGGTTTGGATCATGTTAGATGTCTTTCTACTTATGTATTTCACTGACTGTACTAATGGCCCACGATGTAGCCCTCAAGAAGTTTTAGTAACTGCCAAGCCTAAACCAGGTTTTTTGCATAAAATATTTCCTAAAGGTTAGTATAGTAGTATGTCAGTACATATTTTCTCTTTTTGATAGTATAATCAATGTTGTTGTTTTTCTTAATCATTTCATTTGAAATTAATTATATGTATTTGATAAGAAATTAAATACAAATCATGCAGGTTTACTACCCAATACTCAACCCATGGGACCGGGAGATGGAGGGAAGCCTGTAAAAGTACCAACTAATAAAGAAGAGGAGGCCAAAGAAACATTTAAAATCAATCAGTTTAATTTAGTGGCCAGTGACTTGATGTCTCTCAATAGAACTTTACCAGATTATAGAATGGAGGAGTGAGTAGTTATTCATTTTGTCTTCTTCTTTAGTTAGGGTTCAAACAATAAATGTACTTTATGTCAAATTATTAGTAATATATTTCTTTGAAACACACCATTTTATTTTTAAACTATGCATGTAGTCTATTAAATTATAGTGCTAAAAGTTTAAACAAAAATTTGCTACTCTTCTTCCAGATGTAAAAGAAAAAGTTATCCTCCTGTTAAGTCATTACCAAAAACAAGTATTGTCATTGTTTTTCACAATGAGGCTTGGAGTACTTTACTACGCACAGTCCATAGCATAATCAACAGGTCTCCACCAGAACTTTTGGAAGAGATATTATTAGTGGATGATGCCAGTGAAAAGGGTTGGTTTCCATTAAATCACTAATTTTATTTGAGATCAAGATGGTCATGAATTATTACTGACATTTATATAATTGTATTTATTTTATCTTGACAGAACATTTAGGTAAAAAGCTTGAAGATTATGTTGCCACTTTATCAGTTCCAGTGCATGTCATACGCACTGGCTCAAGAGTTGGATTAATACGAGCAAGGTTAAAAGGTGGGCATATTTATGTATTTGACAATAATTCTAAAATTGATTTGATCTTGCACAAACCAACCATTTTGATATTGCATCTTCAAATTTAACCTCTTCTTCTAGCCAACTTTTTGCTGCTGAGCTGTCATCTCTTTTGCAAACTGTGCCAAGGAAAAATAGTGTGTTGTTTTCTTCAGTTGTTCAGCACTGCCATACAGGGTGTTGGTTATGTTGGGCTGGAGTGGTAGTAGGATCTGTCTAAGGTGGATCAGAAAGGGGCATTCAAAAAGGATATGGTTTACAGTTTCATAAGGGTGGGTGCAGTGTCTACAAAGGGGGAGTTGTGTGGGATTTATTTTATTGAGATGGTAATTTAACAGACGTGTGTGTCCTTAGTTGGAAGATTCTCTTTGCGGGGGAGGAAGTTAATACTGTCCAGTTTGTTAGGCATGTTCATTTCTTTGTACACGGCTCTGCCTGTGTTTCCTGTTGTCCATTGGTTGAGCCACTCCTCTTTGTGGTTGTTGATTAACATTGACCTTAAGGTGAGTTAGTTAACAGGTCTATCTGGTTGTTCCATAGATGATCCTGCCTTTGAAAGCTTATCTTCCCTTTCATTTCCCATGATGCCAATGTGTCCAGGTATCCACTGTAATGTGTTGATGTTTAATTTTGTCATCATCTGGTGTATTATCACTATTAGTGTTGTCAACTCTCTTGGGCTTTTTGAGGTGCTGCTGTTAAGTGCTTGAAAAGTGGATTGGCAGTCTGTAAAGACAACATCTGATGGTGATTGTATCCCTTTAAATAATTTGTTTTCGACTGTCTGCAAAGGCCACCAATTGTAAAGTAGTATGTGGGATGGCCCTTGTAGAATACATAAACTTATATATTTAACTAATGTAAATCTTTCAAAGGTAAAGTGCTATCTTGGTTTTATCATGTAAATCTCTCAAACGTTAAGTACACTTTAGGTTGTATAGTGGGTAGATGTTTGTGTTCATGTATTTTACACCAACAACTTATCATTAGGCTCGTGTTTTAAAGGCCACAAACCGCTTCTGATCTGTGCCTGATACAGATAGTGGCTAAGTATATATCTTAAGTAATACCAGTAATAACGAGGAGTTATTTGACACTCTTAAATTATTATTAAGAATATTGTTATTCAATCAAGACACACCTTACACAAGAGTAAGATTTAAAGTTAACACGTTAGAAAAAGTAATTCAACAGCGATATTTATTTACATAATAATGCATAATGCTAATTTAATATAATAATAATATACACATCCTTTAAAAGTTAAAGCATTATAGAACAGCAAAATAAGATGAATGTATATGACAAGATCTAAGTTTCAACAGCATTCATTAGTTGAAAGTTGAATTTTATTTCAGAAAAATACGTTTTTCAGCATTGTCTGGTATAAGTTTTGTGGGATAGTCATTGATAATTTGTCCAGCGACGCTGAACAATCTTTCTGATGGCACACTGGTTGGAGGTGGTGCTAAGTATATTTGAGCAACTTTGTCTAATCCAGGAAATCTGCTGGCATTGACCTTCCACCATAAAACTGGATCATCTTTTCAATGAATCAGTGGCTAACTCAGGTATTTGGACAGCTTTTCATTAATCATATCTTGCTGGCTTTGCGCTTTGATGACCGTTGGTGGACTAGCTTCTTCCTGTACCACCAATTCATGGAAACAGTCCCACAAACTGGATTCAGATTTTTTGTTGGTGGTTTAACTGCTTCAGAGAAGACGTGTGCTTGTGTTGCAGTTTCTGTGACAGGATTTTGGTGACGTGTTGCACAAATTATGACTCCTGCCTTTGCTTCAGTGCATGCATTGTCATTTAGCACAACAGATTTAAAACGAGGGTCAAGCAGTGCTGCTATGCTGTACAGACGATTGTTGTCTAAGTCTTCAAACCTGCTGTTCAAGGATTCGAGTAATGCACTTTTCATATTTTAATTCCTTTATCATTACCCTCACGCTGTAGGAATGCCTTCAGAACATGTACCAATGGAATCACAATGGAAATAGAAGCTGCCGCTGCACTTACTTCACGGGTAACTTCCTCAAAAGGTTGTAGAAGAGCAGCCACTTTCTCACCAACAGACCACTGGCTTGGAGATAAATTGCTTAATGTTTCATTTTCTGCACAGTATAGTGTTATGGCTCGACTTTGCTCCAACAGCCTCTTTAACATAAGGAAGGTCGAGCTCCAGCAGGTAGTGACGTCTTGAATTAACTTGAATTAACAGATGTTGTAGAAGGTCAAGTTCACTCTGTAGGTTATGTAAACAGTCAGTTGCAGAGGACGAATGTTTGAAATGGCAAACTATTTTTTGTGCTGCATTAATCATGTCCACTACACATCGCAGGCTCAAAACACCGTCATGTACACAAAGTTGTATTGTTATGTGCAAAGCAATCAATACTTGCAAATTTACCATCACAAAAGCATTTGGTGATGTTTGCTGCATTGTCACGTAGAACCTAATGACAGTTTTCATGAGGAATGTTCCAATTTTCCAGTGATGTTTTAAATGCTGACAGCAAGTTTGCATCTGTATGTTTGCAACCCTAAAACCAAGAGTATATTATTAATAATTATTATATTTAATAGTTTATTAAGCCAGGAACTAATTTTAATGTAGATACAAGTAGAAAGGATTTGTGCATATTAGCTAGCATAGAAGACACTAACCAGGGGTACCTTTAAAGGGAGGGCTCAACACCCCCAACTTCTTATTAGTTTAGTCCACGACACTTAATGTAGCTATAAATACAATAAATATAAAATATAATAATTATTATTAATATACTCATGGTTTTAGGGTTGCAAACAATCACTCTTGTAGGTGTGTGCTTTATGTCCAGACCTCTGACCTCCAAATAAACAAACTCATACCAGGTTAACCTTGTAAAGGTGTGGCTTGTAGTCCAGTCCCCTATTAAAGATTCTTATCCAAGTAAACAAACTCAGTTCCCTCATAAGATGTGACCTCTAGACAGTGTCAACATGTTGACATCTGGCTTAATGTTGTCACTTGTCTATCTATGAACTCAATGTTATGGACTAAACAAACAAAAGGAGGTTGGGGTTGCTCATCTCTACCTCTGGAGACATACGCGCACATCTAGACAGATTGTCAGCGTGACATAGTTAAGGGATATTACATGTTAACTAGCCCACTCAAAGGTCAAGACAAACTTTAAAAATGTGTCAGACATCTCTGCTATGTATGTAATGCAAATTTATAATGTACAGTTTTATTTCTATTTAGATTAACACGCCTTGTCTACTAAAAGATGTATTGTGCATAGTCATAGTTTTAAAAGGACATTCTTTTATTTGAAACATAAATGTTAATGTTTTTCAGAACTAACATTATTGAATCATGTCCACTTTATGAATATTGGTATGTTTTTATTGACGTGTAGATTTAGTTTGACGACATTCAACATTTTCTTTCATTGAGTATTAACTTCTTGTCCGACATCATTTATCAGCGTCGTCTACCTTAATGTTGTTGACTTTTAGCCTGTGTTGTTTCAGTTGTGTTGTTTACCTCCATTTGACGTATCTGGAAAAGACTTAGCGCAGAGGCACCTAACAAAATTATTAGAAATAGAGGTAATACGGTGCAGTTTTTAACTATTGAGCAGTGATATTCGACCGGAGCCGAATATCGCCGAATAGTGAAAAAAACCAGAATGTTCGACAGAAGCCAAAGCCGGAATCTCACTATCCAGGCTCTCTGCAAACTGCACCATACACCACCAACTTAAAGAACTTGACGACTCAGGGCTCCAGAGTAACGTAACACTTTAATAGTTGAATAAATTACAGCCAATACTGTACAATTGGCAACACGTACACTGTTCAAATATCTCTCCGATAACACCATACCGCGTATCAATTCTTGCACTGGCCTCTCCGTCTCGTTCCGGGCTTGCACTGAGTTCAACAGTTCAGGACTGACTTCACACACTGGGCTCGTTGTGTCGGACTCAAGACGCCAGTCGTCTCAACTGTACTTTACAGTACTCCGCACTGAACCGTCGTAATGCTCCATACAGAACCACACCCTTGAACTGTGCTGTAGTCGACCGTGTTCTGAACCCCTGCCATTAACCGTCTTGACTGGACACCTCCGCTCTTTATATAGGGTCCCTACTGGCCTTCTAGAACCGGACAGAACATGGCTCGACGTTTCTAGCTTCGTCACATGACTACATCCCTCGTGACGCCCCTGAGCTCTGTTCACGACGGCGATCCTTCCCGAACCGTCCTGTTGACACTCGACTTGGCTGACCGCTGTAACTCGTCACGGTTGACCGCTCGTCTAGTGCTGGCCTGCGTCGATTTGAGTTGGCTGACTACACACACACCACTACCCCATCTGTGCCACCACCAGGTTTATAACAATATGTATGCAAATATGTATATATATTAGGGGTGCACCGGATAGAGCCTACATGTGTAGGCTCACTACGTCTATCTAACCAGGTTGTTGCAATCAGTCTAACACACTGTCATATGTTGGTTTTTTTTGGTAGGGAGGGTGTGGATGATCTATGCTTTGCAACATCTAAGGTTCAAGCTATAAATAGGTATAATTGATGTTCCCGCTGTTTATAAATTATCGTTTGCCGCAAATAGATTTATCTAAAACAATAAATAATTGACCTACTACGCTTATATTATTATTACTATTAACTAACAGCTACTATCAGTATTAAGCCCTTGAAACCAAAACCAGAAGCGGTCTTTGGACTTTAAATTACAAGTCTGATGACCAGTTGTTGGTCTGAAATTCATTAACACATACATCCAACTACTATACAAACCAGATTGCACTTTACTTATGAGAGATTTACATTAGTAACTAGTTAAATATATACTTACATATTATATTTTACATTGACCCTCCTCCACACACCCTTTACAGTTGGAGGCCTAGTAAATAAACACACGCTCATGCTACACAGATTAATTTGTGATGGGCCTATCTGTTTATAAATACTGTTAAGCTTGAATAATTCAATCAGTAACAGAGTTTAAAACAATAAGGTAAATTAAAGGAAAAAAATACCAACCAATATAGGTATGTTATTTAACAGTTTAGTAAAATGTTCAGCAACACAAGCTATTTACAAGATACTTAGGTATTTGGCTCTAGTTCCGGCCGAATATTATTTTTTACTATTCTGCAATATTCAGCTCCGGCCGAATATCAAAAAGTGCTATCTTGTGCACCCCTAATATATATATAATATGTTAAATGAACAAAGTAGTACTAAAACTTTTTGATACAATTGTGTTCATTTGTTTGAGTGGAGGTTTGAGTGGAGGTGCCATACATTGAAACAATAATTTTTGTGATTCCCTTTTTAAAAACACTTGTTCATTATTTCTTCAGGTGCTGACATCTCCAAGGGTGAAGTGATTACCTTTTTAGATGCCCATTGTGAGTGTACTGAAGGTTGGCTGGAACCACTGCTCGCAGAGATTTATCATGATAGGTAATTGTCTGTAGCAACAATCAATTTAACTCTCAATCAAATAAGATTAGTTGAAAAAAAAAAGAAAAGATACATAGAAATCTACAATAATTTTATCTTATTATAAAGAAAAATGTTCTATATATTTTAGGACAGCAGTAGTTTGTCCAATTATAGATGTTATTAGTGATGACACATTTGAATACATCACTGGATCAGACATGACATGGGGAGGCTTCAATTGGAAACTTAATTTTCGATGGTACCAAGTGCCCCAGCGAGAGGTTGATCGTAGAGGAGGTGATCGTAGCCAGCCAACTAGGTCAGATTTTTTTTCATTTAAAAATTAATGAATCATTCATTTTTAACATTATTTTCTGTTACTGTCTTTATGTTGTGTATTAATATGTATTTTCTTATTATTTCAATCAATCCATATTTTGTGAATTTATTTATATATTATAAGAAAATCACTTAAGTATTCAAATTTGGTTCATTTTTCAATATCTGCAAAGTGAAAATAAAATGAATATATATATTCATTCTATTTTCACCATTAGACTAATCTTGATTAACTTTAAAAACTGTAATTTTTTTCTCATTCTGCTGGAATTATTTTTTTTTACACAATTTTTATCACATATGCCTATTTATAAACATCATACTGTTGTTGTTTTTTTTGTTTGTTAAAACATAGACAGGTTATATACAATTTTGTTGGAAATTGAATGTACTACAAGATAATTTATCTTTCAGTGTTATAAATAGTCACTGGAAAAAAATTAGGTAATTTCAGAGATGGAAAAAATTTTTTCTTTAATTTTTAAAATTTGACTTACCCAAATTAAAAAAGAATTTCCTAACAGTCCTCATTCATTATTATTGTAAGAAATATTAGACTCTATCCAATTATCTACTGAAAAAAATATAGCTTTGTCAAACTTGATCAATATTTACACGTTTAGTGATCCTTTTAGTCAGTCTCATTCCCAAAAACTATGAAAATAACAACTATGAAACTTGAAACTATAAATACATTTTGTACACAAAATCAAACTATTTAAAGTACTGTGTACACCAGATTAAAAATTAATTTTGGTGTGCCATATCTCAAAACAGTGTTTTGGATGGAGATGAGGATGACCTTTACAGCCTTTGCAAATAAAGTTGCAGCGTTTTACTTGTTTAGGCGTGCTGCATACCTTACATCTTCTGTCTTGTTCAGTATAAGCAATACAGTGTTTGGCTCATTCTAGGCATTCAATGGGATTAGACAATCTAGGATGTCCAGGTTTTCTTAGAATTTTTCTGGTTGAATCGGGCATGATTGCAGAGGCTTTGCAGCATAGCTTGTAGATGACTCGTTGCTTGAAGCTTTTTAGCGTCATCTCATGTTTCTTCATTGTTGGTGGTCATGTAAGGCACCTGAGGATGTAGGCATTTACTGTAGTTATCTCTAAAGACCAGTAAAAAATCTTTTTCCACCATTTTTTGTTCTTCTAGAGACAGATGAAGAACAAGAAGGCTTGTCAGCCATGATGTAAACAAAAAGTCACTAGACTCTAGTCACTTACGATAAAAAAATTTTAGAACAATAAAAACAGCTTACATTCACAAAGTATCAGAAGGAAAAAAACATTCAAATGGCCACTCTAGCGTTCCCATAAACCATTTAAGGGATTAAAAATGTGGATTAGAAAAGAAAAAGAAGTAAACAGGGAAAATGTGATTAGACGCTGGAAGCATCATTACAGTCTTGCGATTGGAGGAACTGGACACTGACAGTGTCATTAGGGTCTTGAAGAGTTAATCTTGACATAAATGTTTCTTAGATCATAGCGGAAACCATAGTGTAAGTTTAATGTCCTGTCCACAACCAGAGGACTTTTTAACAAATCGGTTTAGCTCGTTTTCACGGTAAAACCCATTTTCACACTCAACTTTTATTTTTAAGGGCAGAATAAAAAATGTGAAAGAGAACATTCACCATGGTTAACATAAATCTAAATCCAATCCACTAGATCTTTGTCACCTAAGTTTAATGTCATCTCACCTTTGTTTTTGATGTTTTTAGTTCAGATAACACTTTATATAGGTAACTTTTTTTTTCAAATTGCCTGAATATTTAAAAAGTTTTAACTTTATTCAAAAATAAGAAATTTTAAAATATTACACAAATAAATAATGCGAACTAGACAATGTCAGATCGCGACAAGCTCCTCCCCCTTCCATAAATTGTATGTCCTGTGGGCATCTTCATTTGGAGAACAATTGTACTTCCACCCTGCACTTACATGCCAGCGTGTTGGAATCACATTACAGAATTGGTCATCTCTCCAATTTGCATGCGATGACATCACTGCACTACTAATTGCAATGTTCTTGCGAAAGCCACTAGGTAGTATAGATTGACTGTATGTTGACAGCCATGCTGTAGGGCACATATTCTGTGTCCCAAAGACAATCATTTTTAGTGAGTGTTTGGCATAACAGAAGTGCCCCCCCCCTTCCCCCGCCAAACACTTTAAAGACTACCACTGATAGACAGCAGTTACATCTGCACTGGATGTGGTAAAAGATGTACATCAAAACTATGACTGTATGGCCACATAAAATACTGCACTCCTCTTTTATATTTTAGTTTGAAGATCGAAGAGAAGCCTTATTATTCAGTGGCATTTTCTTAACTGTGTAACCAGTGTCATGCTGGCTTGGTTCACATTCAGGTTTCCTCTGACAGAATGTATATTTCTATTTGATTGAGCCAGAGTCCTAAAGTGGTTTTCCTGTAGGGTAACTATGTCTACCTTCAATCTAGTCATTTCAGTGTTTGTAATTGCTGATTTTCTAGCATCGCTAATATCTTGAAGATTAACACAGACCAATTTGTAATGTAAAAATTTTAAAAATATGTAAAATTAATAAAATTCCAAAAAAAACAACAACATATTATTGTTAATTCACAATTTATTATTTGTGTGTGTAAAACTAGAAGCTGTTAGATCTAGATGTTAATAGGTATTGCTTCTTCAAGTATTGTTAGGCTGAGTATGTGTAGATTTCACAAAGTAATTATTGGATTTAGAAGATTCTTTTATAACACATACAGCTCAAAAACACAAATTCTTAAATTGAAATTTGAATACTTAAGCTATATAAACCCAACAGGTACAATTATATCTTTGAATTACAATATTCAGTTAAACATTTAGTATTTTTATGTGAAAATAATATATTTTGTTAATAGAATTAAGTAAAAATGCACAATGTTTGTAGATCTAGCAATTTAATCATTTTTTGTAATTTTATAATATACATTCTTAAACAATATTTAAGCATCCTTTTTCTCTAGATTGATTTGATTTAACTAAAAGATTTGGTGGTTACTTGTGAGACTTGAAATGTCTGGCTGAATGTTGTTTTTCAATATAATGCACTGAGTTGCAGGTTCTTCTAATAATCCACTAAAGTTATACACTATGGATGTCAAGTTGAATATTGTTTAATGCATTCAAACTCATTCATAGAAAATTAATAGTATCTAACAATGAAATAAATGTACTTTTTTTTAATACAACAATATAGTTTGACTGCCAGTACATGTAATTAATGAAAACAAATTATAATTAGCCAACCACAAAGAACCCCGAGATGTCCACTGTTTTTTTTTAAGCTTTTTTAATATGTCCTTTCTTAAAAACTACAATGATTCAGCCTCTGAATGAACACTGTGATCTATCATTTATTGAGACTATGTTGGGACTGTAAAAACAAAATTTTGCTCAAAGTCATCCTTGTAGACCTTCGCCAACTATTGGGACTTACACTGTCATTCACCATTTGGAAACATTTATATTTCTGATCTATTTCTGTAGCACTTGACTACCAATGTACTAGCATTGGTCTAGTAGCAATCAATATAGATATTGTAGACCTGCTTCAGTATTAGCTATTTTTGACTAGTTACTTCATTGGCTACTGCACTTAGTTACTATCTTGAGTTAATGAATGTGTTCATCTTTTCTATTTTATAACATACAATATTTCTGTAATTAAGTGTCTTAAAAAAAAATTCTCCATTTTAATTAAAATACAATTGTACACTTTAGGACACCTACAATGGCTGGAGGCTTGTTTGCTATAGATAGAAAATATTTTTATGAAATGGGCTCCTATGATGAAGGAATGGATATTTGGGGAGGAGAAAATTTAGAAATGTCTTTTAGAGTAAGTATGCAGTGATCATTCTAGTGCCATACTGTTTTCTTTCATCTGATTTCTACTATTATGTTTAATCTCGCATGTAAAACTAATTATAGTTTTTTTGTTCCTGCTTTACTTCCACTAGCCTTATTCTATCTCTTGCTTTTGAACTGTATAAATCATGCCTATAAGATCAATAGATGTATACTAAAGAAAATTGAAGAGTTCTGTTGTTTTCTCTTTAATGAATTTCAATAAAATAACAACAACAACAACAAAATGACCATGACAACTGTTGTGCTAGATTAGTAGCATTGTCATTGTTCTGTTCTTTTTAAATACAGGTTTGGATGTGTGGTGGTAAAATTTACATAGTTACTTGTTCAAGAGTTGGCCATGTATTCCGTAAAACATCTCCCTATTCTTGGCCTGGTGGAGTTGGTCGAATTATTAACCATAACACTCAACGTATTGTGGAAGTTTGGATGGATGAATACAAAGACTTCTTTTATAAAATCAATCCAGGTTTGATGTTCTTTATTCCCCATTACGATAGCAATCTATTTGAGAAAGACAGCTTTTTCTGTTTCAAGGTATCTTTTACTGATGTTTCTTAAGTAACTTGTTATTGTAATTATATAATATCTAGTGGCATAATAACAATCAATCTATTTCTTATTAGGGGTAAGAGCTACAGAATATGGTGATGTCTCCAACAGAAAAGAGCTAAGAGAAAAATTAAAGTGTAAAAGTTTTCGGTGGTATTTAGAAAATATCTACCCAGAATCTCAGTTACCTATAGATTATCTTTCACTAGGCGAGGTAAACTGTTGTTGTCTTTAAAATAAAATTTCAATGTTTTTTGTTAATTAGTAGAAAAAAAAAGAGTTTTCATTATTGTGCTGTTTACTTCCTTAACATACATATAAAATAATTATTGTCTTCTTTGTTAGTAGCTAATGTAGGCCTTGTGGCCCAAATATTGTGTTTAAATTTGCTTCAGGGTTTCTTTTATTTATGTTTTCTATTGTAGGTAAAACATAAAAGTAGCAGTTTGTGTTTAGATACAATGGGTCGTAAGAGTGGTGAAAAAGTTGGTATGGAAAAATGTCATGGACAAGGTGGCAATCAGGTACAGTATCAGTAGTGATTGTCATCAGCAAAATGACATTATTGTTAGTGTTTGATGTGTTTCTGAATATTATGATACAGTTTGTCCATTTATAGGTGATATTAATAGTCCTGTACATATTGAGAAACAGGTATAGAGCTTTTGATTTGTTACGATCACAAGGAAGCTGTAGAGCTACTCAGATTTAAATGATCTATTAGGAAATTACTTCTGGAGTAGAAAAATTGTCACATTGTTTATCAATCACATCACTGATAATAAAGTTCCCCTTTCCCTTTTAAAATCTAAAGGTCATCTGTATCTGTGGCTTACAGTTAATTAATCAGGTTGTCATGTGGCGAGCACAATGACCAACCGCTTTGCTTTTTCCCAACTAATGTCAGGTACCCATCAGAGCTGGGTGGACTCAGGTGCCGAAATTAAAAATCCCAGTCTTCACCAGAATTCTAACTCGGGACTACTATGTTAGCCAAGCACTTTACCACTCAGCCACCCTGCCTCCTCCCTTATATTAAATCCCAGTACATGCCGTTTTGGCGCAAGGGCCGTTTTGGCGCGAAATATTTTGACGATAATTTTAGAAACACATAACTTCTATAATAAGTTTTTGTCATTATGCTATATTATTGTATATTAAGAATAATATACAAATAAAGACGAACAATTGAAGACATTATCTACACCAAGCATATTTTAAATATAGAGCTGGAGATTGTTTTATTTTTTAATAAAAATGTGCCTCTTAATATACAAATGTGCACAAGTCAAAATGTTCAAGAAAATGATGTGAAATACAAACACACATATACATGCAGTAAATGATAAGTCACATTGATTAATGGACATTGTGAACTATGGATGGCTGCCTGGTTGTGTGGTATAGTCTCTAGATATGTGGTCTTGAAAGTCTCAATTTCAAAACCTTCCCCCCTCAATCCTCCACCATCCTGTGGCAGATTTGTATTACAGGGTTTCTGCGCGTCCTGAAATTCCAGGATGTCCTGGAATCTCTTGGAATTTAAAAAAAAACTGGGAGTCCTGGGAATCTGGAATTTTAAAATATCTCCTTGAATGTCCTGGAATTTTGCCGATGGGGGGGAAAAAAAGGCATAAAAATAATTTGGCACCATTGCAGCGAATGGGCCGTCGTTGGTGGAAATAAATTCAAAATTAGCATTTTCGAGTCTGCGCAGAATGTGTTTACTGTTCCTTGACAATAGATGGTCTAGATCTAATCTATATATAAAGTCCAATATCGTTATCAGATCGAGTTTTCAATGAACATGTTGATTTTTGTTCAAATTGAAACTATGCTACGTATCCCTATCTTTTTAGACTTAGTTTTCCTGTTTCATTTTGTGCCCTTATATTTTCATCGGACTACATTATCAGATCATATTATTTCTGTACACTGGCAATTTAATAAAAATAGGTTTAAGTATTGTCTAGTGACCTAGATCAAGATCAGCTAGATCTAAAATCTAGTCTTATACAAGAATGGTAGATCTTATCTAGTTAAGACTTGATTGTTTGATCATTGGACTGTTCTTGTATACTAGATTTAGTTCTAGATCTATTCACTATTCTATAACCTAATTTGTATTAAAATGTTTATACGAGACATCGTAAACATCGTTTCAGATTTTATTAAGACATTTAAGTTTATTGCACTGTCACTCATTGTGCCAGACTGTGGCTTGAAAAAGATGTAGATTCTAGATCTATCTAGATTTTTAAATCTACAAATCTTGGCTTCAGAAATCGTCCGTCAGTGACACTAAAGCTTTTTGTTGTCATTATAAAAAAAATTATCATTTCAAACATTGGTGAAGCAGCACCTAAATCGCATCTGAAATCTGATAAGCACAAGCAAGAGTGTTAAATCAAATGGCTGCCGTATTTGTCAAAAGGGCTGCCACAGTCACAGTGACTGTCACTTGTCCTACACCGACAGCTAAGCCAGTAAGTAACCCAATAAATTCATAGTCTTAAATTACTGATAAGAAGTCTTTTGAGCACCTCAAAGGCTGTTTGCCAAAATTGAAAGCTTCATTTCAATTGCAAGGTTTTGCAACCTTTTCTAAAAAAATATCAATCAAATGCACTATTGTTGGTTGCCCCTTCATGCTTTATGGCCCAAGACCTCTTTAGCATGCTTCAGTTATTTTAGCAGAGATTTATGAAACCAGCTATTTTCAAAGAATGTACTTCTGTTGCAGCACTGCTTATTGTAGATTTGACAGACACCAAAAATCTTCTAAATTAAAACTAAAGCCAGCGCTAGGGATGTTTTAAATTTCTAGAAGGAAAGCAGAAAGTTCTGCTACCAACTGTTCTCAAACTCGTTTAAAAATCTCATTGAAGATTGGTATTCTTTATAGTTTAAAATGGCAAAAGCCAAAATACCCTTTGCAAGATTTTGATAGCTCCTTAAATGATTTATATATGCCACTTTGAGCATCTTGGTTCTGCTTGGCAGTATCAGTGCAGATGACTGTGATAGCATTAAATCTGAATTTACACAATGGCTCAACTCCATTCTAACCACAAGCTCCCTCTGATAGACTGGATACTTTCTTTAGCCAGCTTGTGAACACTGAATTTTCTAAACTCTGGACAGTGATGACAGGAATTTTGTATACCATGAGTATGGTCATTTAATTTAATTTAATTATTAAACCTAAAATATTGTATTGTTATATATTTAGGCACGATTTTTATGTCCTGGAATTTTAAAATTTTATTATCCTTAATTCTGAAGGAACATTCAAAACTTGTAAAATATACAAAGTATGAAAGGTCAGACCTCAACTTGGGACCAATGAAATTAACATACTTCCCCCACTTCCATAAACTAAACATGAGGTGTGCGAAACGCACATGATGACATTAATCAGTTCAGTTTTCATTTTTTGTAATTGAAGGTATTACAAATTAAAGAAATCATTTTCGTTTTCACTCAAATTTGCATCAAATTTTTCTACCATAATTTTGTTTTGATTTTAGACATAATGATCTCTAAAGCCATTTAGCTCAATGCTAAATTTGAATCTTTGAACTCTATAAGCTGATTTGATAAACTGAAAATCAGAACTCCTTTTTCCAGAAAAATGTTTAAACAAGGCTTTTTTTTTTAAATCTCTGCAAATGAATGACCAGTAATTTCTTTTAAATAAAACTCAACTCTTCTAAACACTTTTTTTTTTTGGACACATTCACTGTCTAAATAAAGAAGTCTGCATAAAAATATAAACTGTAATTCCTCATGCCATAGAAACATCACTTACATATATTTGTCATCAATTTCATTATCTTTGGATGTTTTACCAACATTAAAAGTAGCAAATTTACATTGATAGGTTTGCATGAACTTGAAATATAGCATGAAGTAAAAACCTTTTTTTCTAAAATTCATAAATTAACCAAAAGTAGCTCATTCAAATTATATTTAAACAAATTTAATATAAAAAAATATTAATGCACTCCAAAGTTAGTGTGCTGTTATTACAATCTCAGCCATCAAGCTGTGAGAAGTTTGCCTAAAAGATATAGAGAAACATTTGTATTTATAATCTTGCAATCAGAGCAAGTATCTCAATGACATGTTGATCAAAATGTACCGATTCAGTTTTAGTTAGCTACTTTTCATATGTTCTTTACAATTTAAGATTTCATTTTGATCTTAACTCTCAGCACATCCAACTGAGTCACTTTGTCCCTACAACATGATCCCCAACCATCTAGACTTTGATGGAGCTGGAAGCATTTAGATGTCAAAGTTTCATAACCTTTTTTTTTTTCTTAAAAAAAATATTGTAAATGGTTTTAAAATAGTTTATGCAGCTTTAACTACTTTTTGAAAGATAATCTAAAAATTAAATCCTAAGATTATCATTGTTGTATTTATTATTGAAAAATACTGTCATGTAATAATAATAATTAGTATAAATTGTTTAATGTCTTTTAAAAATATCAAGTTTATATAAAAGTTACTCATCTACTGATCTTAAGTTTATAACAGCATTCTAGGTTAATCCACTTTTAATTTAATAAGAATTAACATGTATTATTATTAAATCTTTGATGTTTTTGTGGATATTTCCTTAATTGGAGACTACTAGAGATGTTTTTACTGATGTTGAGAATTTTGAACTGAGATCAGTAGTCAAAAAATAATACCTATTTACTTCATTAATGATTAAAAAAATATGACCTTTTATTGCAACTAGAGACTATAAAGCCTATACATGTAAATCCAGATCTAGATCTTTCTAGATATTTAAATTTCTTTAATTGAACCTGTCTAAGTTTGCAAATTAAAATAAAATAATAATATAAGAGTTTTATTCTTGAAATGAAAATTATTTTTTATTTTAAAAAATGCAGTTTGTTACTAATCAGAGTCTAGATCTAGTAATGTAGAGAAAGCGATGGGAAGACAATAGTAAAGAATGGTCTGGCCTGTCATTAAAAGGGATTCTAGGGAAAAGGAGATAGAGGAATGGGCAAAAACGTAAAGTCGATAGATCATGTGTGGTGCCCCAACGGTTCATCAAAATAAGAGATAGGTTAAAGTGAAGTACTGTAGAGGAGCTAATAAAATAACTGAAAAAATGTTTCAAATCTAAAAGTGACATCTAGATTTATATAGACCATTAGACTTAGAACTAGATCTATATTTATATGTATAAGAATGTAGATCTAAATAGTCTGACTTTAAGCTCTTATTAGGCCTAGGCCTTTAATTATTTATGGCTTCTTTATAAAGACTTTGTTTGGTTTTAAGGTTTAATGAATAACATGATGAACTTCTCTTCTAGATGTCTAGACCAAGATTAGATCCAGACTAGTCTAGATCTAGATCTAGGACTAGACTCTATAGACTAGTAAAAACTCTAGATTTAAGTCCCTAGGCCTAGAACTCGAGATATAGGCTTAGATCTAGACTTCATCTTTATTTAATGATGTTAATAGGTATAATTTAGTCTTATATTTTTACTATTTTGTATATATAGATCTAGATTTAGTTAAAAGTCTAGTCCTCGATAGATCCACTCGATGCCACACTTTGTTGATATGGCATTTAGTGCGAGTGAAACATTTACCTTTCTCTTGTGAAAATGCCAGGCTGGTTGTCAATCAGTGCAGAATCTTTGCCGCAGTAAAATCCGCACAAAGCCAATCTCTGATGACTTTCTATACATTTATTACACTTATGATTATTATTAATTAAACATGTTGAACTATTAGTTTTTTATGAACTGTAAATCCTCCTCTTTAATTTGTATCAATCACTTTCACATAATACGTTTTTTTTAAAAAAAAGGTTTACTTTTGAAGACATGCCCCCTTAGAAACAAAAATCTTACAGATTTGTTACACATTAACATTTCATTAACGTAGTGATATCAATTTTTTTTTAAAATTTGGAATAATAGAACATGAAAACAAAAATCTTATGTTGAACATCTTAATGACCCATCTCAGACATTTTTCTTACAAGTTATAGGCTGCCAATTTAATGAAAAGCATTTTTTGTATAACGACTCATGTGTTGCTAAGGAGCATTCTAGCAGACTATAAAATTGCTATTTTATGCGTCTTGTTCGGTTTAAAACGGATAGCATGTCAGCGTTTGATTTTAAAATAAAATGTACACACTCTAAAAGGAAAAATGGACAAGTTTTTCAATGGTGACATTAACTAAACAAGCAATTCAAACTTTTTAAAAATTAATTTATATAAAAACAATGTTCATCAATTATTTATTGGTACCATTGTAAAGCTTGTTCATTTTCCTATAAAATACATGTTTAAAAAAAAAATTCATTTGTTGACATGTGCCCTATTTTATGAAAAAATATACTAGGTATAAAAAACAGTCACAGCCACTAGCACGATTATTCGGTGCAATGATGTTAGGCGTAAAGGATTATTACTCTTAATTTTTAATCAACAGGAAAAACTTTATATATATTATTAAAAGGCTTAAAATAATCTTTCAAATGTACCATTTTTACTGTAATTGGATATTTATACTTTATGAAATGGTAGGGTGAAAAATGCCTAAAATCTCTAAAATGTTAGGCAATTTTAAAAAAGCATGATTTTTGCTTCGGTTTTGTTCCTACTTCACGTATGACAAACAGAGCAAAGGGAAAATAAAGATGAAAAAATTTAAAGATGGAGACTGGAACTGAGCTGTTTCCACTATGATGTCTGTATAGACCAGGCAAACACAATGTAGCTGCTGATACCTTTTCTAGAAACGGCTGTGTGTCAGCTGTGAGCTATGAAACTGCTCCATGACTCTCTGTGTCATCCAGGAGTAACAAGACTGGCATTTAGTGCTAGTGAAAAATTTACCTTTCTCTTATGAAAACATCAGGCTGGTTGTCAATCAGTGCAGAATCTGTGCCGCAGTAAAATTTTAGTAATTCTAATGGAACTCTAAGGCGATGCAACCTTTCCAGAGACTAAGTATGCACTTCATAGGACCGCTCCCTTCTACATCCCAAAACACATACCTTCTTACCATAGTGGACACATTTTTAAGGTTCCCATTTGCCTGTTCTAATATGTATAATCTATTTGCACTATTCGTAATGCCTGACTACGTACACTCTGATAGAGGTACGTCATTCATGTCAAGAGAAGTACAGGATTTTTTTACATGAGAGAGGGGTGACTACAAGCAGGATCACCCCTTATAATCCCAGAGGAAATTCTCAAGTTGAAAAGCTAAACAGCTCATTATGGAAAGCTATAACTTTAAAAACACAAGGACTCCCGGTTTCCAAATGGGAGCAGGTGTTAAATAAAGCCCTGCACTCTATTCGTTCTCTACTTTGTAATGCTACAAACGAGACACAGCATGAGAGAATATTCAAATTCTATCGCATGTCTATCTTCCGCAAATCACTCCCGATATGGTTAACTCAACCAGGAAAAGTGTTACAAAGGGGAGTCCGGGCATCAAAATATGACAGCGCTACAATAGCTGTGGATTTAATTACATGCAACCCACAGTATACCATAGTCAGGCTTCCTGATGGAAGAGAAGAAATGGTGTCACTGCGACATTTGGCCCCAGCTCCAAGAGAGGGAGAATCAGAGGTGTACCAACATATGGAACGTGAAGATTTTGAGCTGGAAACAAGTCCTATCACTCAATTGCAGGTGCCTACTGACCGTGTGACTGTAGAACTGTATGGCTACTCTCAAGACACAGGTACAACAAGGGGGAAAATAGACAGCAAAAGTCAATACAGGGGCTTAGTCTTCAGTTAGAGAGCTGCCTATGTTACCAATTCAAAGCAATGGCAGCATTGGTTCTGGTACCAACCTAAGACCAAGAACAAGCAGACTTAATTACAAGATCTAACATTGTATTTATTTTTCTATATCACAATTTCCTAACTCAATATTTTTAGGCATAATTTGACACACTTAGTAACTGATCATTTTGTAGTGTATAACTTTTCTCGTTAGACATTTTATATTGTATAAATTATTACATTATTATTCTAGACTTCAATTTCTAATGGTCTAACTTAATATTTATATGCATAATATGACACTTAGGAACCAATCATTTTATAGTGTATAACTTGTTTGTTTTTAGTCATTTAATGCTTTTTAAATAGTGTAATACTGTAAGTATTCTCTTGGGATACTTAGGCCTCCTTAGGAATTTATCGTTGTTCATTTACTACTTTTTGCATGTTTATGTTCCTATAACTTTTAGGTGGAGTGATTGTAGTGTAAATGAGTTGTTTATTGTCCAGGATGTCAGAAGGTCATTTCCAGTGTGTGTGTTCATGATACTTCAATAATGTCATGTGAGACCTGTTTGTATTTGTTCACTGTTTACTGTAGCCTAATCTTGTTGAATAAAACCAAGATAGTGGTTTTCTAGTAGAGTTATTTCATTACAGGAGCGTATTGAGAAAGCTTAAAGCATGTAATAACACTAAACAAAAAACATAGGTAAAAATATTTCTATTAGCACATATTTATTATTGTTAGTCTAGGTCTATTACAATTTAATTGCATCATCCAAACTAATTAATACAACTACGCTTAATATAGTCTTTTAAAGAATTTTGTATATTTTCTTCTTCCTTTAGCTATAGTAGTAATTATCCATTATATAGTTTATTGAACAAACAAACAACAAAAGTAATACATGAGCACATTTGAGACCTTCAATCCTTTTGTTGGGAAGTTGAGCTGTAACTAATGGGTACCATCTGTATTTACTTTCTAAAGAAAATGTCAGGGACTCTTGAAACTTCTTGAATCCCAAATAAACAATTCCAACATCCACTTGGATTCAAAACATTAGGGGATACTTATTTTCACATCTCTACACTTGGCCTTCATGATGCTCTCACCAAATGTTGAACTTGCTGTACTATGCATTACTTTGTATACATTTGAATGTAATCAATGCATTCAACTTCAATGTTATGTTTCTACTTTAGGTTTTCTCCTTTACTGCCAAAGAAACTCTTCAAACAGATGATCTCTGTTTAGATGTTTCAACATTAGGTGGGCCTGTTAAATTGTTTCAATGTCATGGCATGGGAGGCAATCAGCGATGGCACTATGACCTGGAGGTAGCTACATCATTTGCTGCCAGCTGTTGTTTGCATCCTGCATGTTTTTGTTGGAGTTGCTTCTTATTTGGCCATTTCACTTTTAGTTTATAAAGCTTGATATATTTAATAACTAACTTTTGTACAATCATAGAGGACAAATTATTATTATAATTAATAATTAGGAATATTATATTATATTCCTAAGGTTAATGACATTATAGAATAAACAATTCATTTCCGCATAAAAAAATCTTGGTGTAAGTTTTAATAATTAAAGCAGGGATAAAGCTTCCTTTTTAAAAAATAATGAAATATATTCCTGAAGAATGGAATATTTTTTAACATAATTGCTATCATGATATAAATCATTTTGTTTCCTCTATGATAACACATTGATACATTTTTGTTTGTTTGTTGTTGTTTTTTTTTGTTTTGTTTTTTAACTATTTCTCAAATTACAGATGGTCTTGCTTGCATTGTTGAATTTTACAGAATTTATTTTGTTTCAATCCCAAGGTGGTGATTAAGTTTGATTGAGCTATGTAACTGTCACTTTGTATCTACATAGTTTCACTTCATGACTTTGTCACTCTTCAGGTATTTTGTCTGACTTTGAAGAAACAGCTGATGACTGACGATGACACATGTGTTGGGGTGAATGGCCAGAGAGTTGAGTTTGTCAAATGTAGGGGACAAAACAATGAATGGGAATATAATAAAGAGGTGCATACCTTTATCTTTTAATATATTAATAAATATCTTGTAGGTTTTATGTGTAACATGGTTTAAGGTCTTCCACTGGAGACTTTCAAAGATTTAGTACCCAAAATTAACTCCTTTTTTTTCTTATTAATATTAAACTGTACCACAAAGATTCAATAGTTTTTCAGATTAAAAGTAAGTAGTCTTCAGTTGAGACCTTGCTATTAAGCCACCATATAATCTCAATTTTTTGTTCACCTTATCAGAATGTTGTACACTTCGTGTGTATGCCATAACACTTTTTATAATTCTAGTTGCAAGAACTATTCACACTTTGTGTAGCTGTGCATTAACCTGTCTCTTGTTAGTGGATGCTTAGAGCCTGCTCATCTCTGTGCATGTATTGTGATGTAGAAAATATAAACCAATTGGATCCAACCAAAAAGTTGGCCTTTTCTTTTCTTTAATAGAGGAGTATTGTATTGCCTTATTGTCTATGCATAACTCCTTAACTGTAAACAGGACCAATAAATGAAGCATTTACTATTTTAGACAAAAAAAATATTTTTTATTTTAAAGTAAGAGAAGCCACTTAAACTTTTCATTTCATCTAAGTGTTTTTGGAGAAAAGAAAAGAACTTATATTAGTTTTATTTATTTAGGTGTCTAAAAAGTTTTTTGTTTGAATGTTATTAGACAAAAATGGTATATTTTAATTTCCTATATAGAAAAGATATAACAACAATATAATCTTAAAACAAAACTTGGGGGTGTTTTAGTTTTGAAGATTGGATTTTAACAACAAATTTGGATGTTTTGAAATTATTATAAAAAGAATCCATATTTTTGTTGAAGTTTCTGTAACAAAATCACTTAAAGTTGTAATGTTGTACTGTGGGACATATTAGCTTAGTCTACTCATTAAGGAAACTGATTATTAGCAGAAGAACAAAATTGATTGTTATGTTGTTATTTTTTTAAAAATTTTTTTTGTTTTTATTTTTCAAGTCCTAACAAATATTCAACATTTCATTGTCCCTTATGAATCATTAATTTAAATTGAAGTCAACAATGTATTTCAAAGAGAACCTATCACTCAAAATGCTCAATCCTTGTACACCATTCAATAATGATATTGCACAGTACTTTTAAAATGCCTTTATGACTATCTGATACATTTAATTGAAAACTCCATATCTGAGCATTGATTGTTAGAATAAAACTCATACAAGTTTGGAGAAAGTTCTAGTAAAATTAATAAATATGACTGTGAATGACAAAACCAGTCACTTGGTGAAGGCTGTTTTAGCTGCCTGGTCATGTGATATACGCTCTGGACTTGATGGTCCCGGGATTGAACCCTGCACACTTACACCCCCTCCCTCGGTTATGATTAAGGTTTTGGTCATTTGTTTTTATTACCATTGACTTGGTGATAATTGACAAAGTTATGATTTCACTAGTCTTATTTATTGCTTTTTGGTCTTTTATTTCACCATGTAACTGGTTATGTTATTCATTCATTTAATTTGGACTTCAGAAAATATATTTTAATAATAAAGAGTTATTTATGTGGCTAAAATTAATTTATTTCAATTAAATTTTTTTTTCATTTCTAGAGTAAAACTATTCGTCATATCAATACAGATCAGTGTTTAGGAAAACCTAATCCTAAAGAGAAAGATGTACCAAGTTTAGGTAACACATTTATTCTGCTGTCCTTCTTTTTTTCTGTATTTCTCGGAGGGTTCCCATTTTGGGTTTATATTTGACTGTTTTTCTGTTCTCTATTGTTCAAAGCACTTTCACTCTATTTTTTGTCCTATCTGTAACAGAGATGCCTACAAGTACACATCTTGCATATTTTGTACGCAAGTGGACATGAAAATTCGCGAGTACGCTTTACTATCTGAAAACACACATTTCCCCCACAAAAGTAAAAAAAAGAAAGAAAGAAAAGAAAAAAGTTATTCTTATTAGATAATTAGATCTACAAGATTTATTTTTTTTCCGTGCTGAAATGCGAAGACAAAAAATAATTACTAGATCTAGATCTTGCTGGTGCAAATAAAGCCTAGTTCCTTTTAATATTTTAGTTTATTTGTAGACTATTCTTCAAATTGATTGGGAATTAATCAATTATTTGGTTCTAATTCATTGGACTTTTAAGATCTAGTATTGCGTTAAAAAGTTTTATGTAAATCTAGATTTAGAAATTAGAATTAAGATCTAAATAGATCTAGTTTTGTTTTCTAGATCTAGACATGACCAGGTGTATACTAGAATTAGATCTAGAGAGAACTAATATAGATCAAAGGAGATGTAATTATTGATCTAGATTTAGACTACTGACTAAATTTAGAACTAATCTAAATCATCTAATTGTAGATTTAAGCCTTAGGCCTAGTTACTAGTTAGACTACTGACTAGGTCTAGCTTGTAGCTAAGGCTGTTGATATCTGTAACTATATAGTCTAGATCTAAATCTGCTTAAAAGCAGCAATTTCTGCCATCTTATAAAGAGATTTATTGATCTCCTTTCTTTTTCTTTATGGAATCTAAAATTTAAAAAAAAAAAGGGCAAAATTGGCTATTCTAAGTTTGTATACGTCTTCACATTCAGGATAGAGCCTACCATTCTGTTGCATTGTTAAAATATCTTTAAATTGCCTTATGCACATTAAAAAACCAATCAACTGTTCATTAAGCTGCCTACAGTTCTAGATCTATCGATTTTTTGTAAATCACCAATGTCAGAAGATAGTTCTTTTTAGATGAAAGTGAGAAGGGCAGAGCTTTTAATAGAAGAAATGTTGGTTGAGCTTAATCTCTCTTTTAGCATGATAAAGGGAATAAAGCTAATGTGCCCTGATTTACAGATATATCTTCTGTTATAGTCACTAGCGACTAGCTAGGTTCCATTACTTAGGAAGGCCTACATTTAGAGAATGAAATCAGGGGCATTTAAGGCTCAGTGTGTTTGCAAAAGAAAAGCTTTAATTATGCTGATAAAAAATATTAAATTCTTGATCTGTTTGTTTTATAAACAACTTCAACCATCAGAAACCAGAATAAATAGCTTTATCTTACAACAGACGCGCTTTTATATTAGAAACAAGTTCAATGAGTTATTAGGATTGTCTGCCTGAAAAAATATAAGTGATTGTAGAGGTTCTAAAGCTTTTATTGCTAACTCTGCATAGAATGGTCTGAAAGAAGAATATCTAAATTATTTTAAAATGTGATAAAATATTTCCAGTTTCTGGATACCTTGAAAAGAAATTGCCTATTTTCTAGAAAAGTCTGACAAAGACTAAAAGTGTAGATATTTTGACAAATGTATAAAATGTCTGATATAACTTTATGCTGTGTTAACTTTAAATTGCTGCATTTCAAAGTACATGCTTGAATGATTTTTAGTCTTTCCTGAGTATATTTCTTTATATTTAGAAAAATACACATTTGCCCTCAAAATACACATTTCCATGTCTGGGAATACACATTTCCATGTTTGGGAATACACATTTCCATGTCTGGGAATACACATTTCCATGTCTGGGAATACACATTTCCATGTCTGGGAATACACATTTCCATTTTGGCATATAGACATCTCTGTACTGTATCTAAATATCTGTACCAGGGTAATGTAGTGGTGGCCAAACTTGCCTGCCATATCGAGTTACCACTGGCGACAGATTGGTAGTAGTAGTCTGTTCTTGTTGCATGTTTAATGTATCGCTCACTTTCTCTGGCTGTGTAGGTTGTATATTAATGACTGTCTCTGGGGTGATCATTTAAAAATATCAGGCATAACCCTTGATCTGAAACTTGTGTCTCTTAACATTCTCCTATTTCTTTGGTATGTTGCCCCATGTTGTGTCTTTACCCAGTAGGACCTTGGGATCTTTGCTGCTGGTTCCCATTTATCACCAGGTTTCTTTTGCATTATGTTAAATATTTTGTGTTTGTTTTGTTTCTAAGGAAAGTGTACTGGATCAGATGAGCAACAATGGCATCTTGGTGGATTAAAAGAAAGCAGACTGTGATTCCCTTCCACAGACTTACACTATGAAATAAATTATGATGCGTGCCTGTGTCTCAATGAGGGAGAGTGTGTCCCTTACACAGATTTGTTTGTACACTAACACTACAATACATTTTGTGTGTTTGAGTGTGATTGATGTATATTGTCACTTGTTTTACATTTACACAATTGAAACAAATGGCTCTATTCTGTCATATGTAGTGTTATAGTGTTATGCATTTCTCTGTGGCATCATTAAGCTAACAGTGATGTTTTGAAAGGAAACCTTCATTCATACATTGTAAAGGTCAGAAATTGAATGCTATTTATTTAGAAATAGTTATCCCCATCTTAGCACTAGTTGGACGCACAGATAAGTTCTGTTTCTTTTCATGGTGAATTTCTTTTTGTTTCCAACCCCAATTATAAATCATAGTATACCTGCTGTAACTGACAGTCCTCGTATATAAAAGTTACAATTCAGCTAGTCTAACCAACAGTCCGGTGACTTTTTAAAAAGTTAACAATTTTTTTTAATTTGTCATACATATTTATTAGATGACTAATTTTTATTGTATCATTTTTCAGTAGTAATCTCAGTAAAATGTATTCTGAAGATTTGAATATCTCTAGAAGTTATTGTTCTATAACTTATCTCCCTGCTCATATAAACAGTTTTTTTATCCTATGTATAAGTGCTAGACTGATATTTTATCTAATACACTATTTTCAGCAACAACCAATTATAGGTTGTAAACAAAAATTACAGTGAGTCTAGGTTACATATAAAGAATAAAGGTAGCTCAGCTAACAAAACATTGTTTTATTGGCAAAAATATATATTGTTGCACCTAGAAATTAAATAAAATGTGTACTTACATTGAAAAAAGCATAAACAGGTTGTAGCCTTTATCAGGAAAAATATGAAAGTATTAAAATGGAAGCAAATCAAATTTAACTTCAGGAGCATGATCTAGATGTTCAATTGAAACAAAGACATCCAAAGACACACACAAAAACTTGAAATCATTCAGATAAATGAAAAATAAATTTAGTCACAAAATTGTACAATAAAATAACCCTGTAAAAAAAGAAAACATTCAAACCTAATTGTACTGCACTGGACATATACATATGAGCAAAACAATCCAATTGAACTTGATAGCAGTTTCAGATTCAAAAGCAAAATAAATTTGGTACAAAAGTCTATCAGGAACTAGGAAAGAAAATTTAGCAAATAAATTTTACCGAAAAATAACACACCACTGTGCTGCCACTGCTCCACACACTGTGGGAATCGCTCGTCTCTCCGTCATATCTTTGAAATTTGGTAATGTATTGTAACTTTGAGCCGTTTATTATTAAACAGGCCTGTCATTACATTAGGACTCACTGTAGTTGGAAATGGCTTTTCAACAACCAAAGATGTACTCTAATAATGAAAATGTGTTTATATATGACTGAGACAATTTTTAGTTCTGTTAGCTACATCAGTTACAAATGATACTTAACATTTTTCTATTCATTATCTTGCTATGTCTGTTTTTTGGGGGGGATTGTGCATCTAAGAAAATTGATATTTTGTCTTGAAATTTCTAATGACAACATATTTTGTTTTCTAATGTACTTTCATGTTTTTATCCATTAATTTGAATGTTAGTTTCTTGAATATTTCATACTTCGTATTACATTTTATTTGGGAACCTTTGTTTGAATTTATCAGTGGCCATAATCCAATACATTTTTAATGAATATTTTGAAGTCTATTTCTTAGGCATATACATTGGATGGATGAGAACACCTGTCTTACACTTGGACTGATTGTCTAGTACTTAATACTGTATCACACTCTGACTGACTTGGGTTTGACACTCTATCCTAATTTTTATGGTTTGCTTTTTTTTTTTTTGTTTGCTATATCTGACCTGATGATAGTTTTCATTTATGTTTGTCATATGCAGCTTATGTCTGATTTTTCGCTTATTACTAAATGTTAACACTGGAATTTGTATTCGAATGTCGATATTTGTGTCATTCCAATTCATTGTTAAGTCAACTTTATGGCTCCATAGAGTTTGTGATTAGAGCCCGTGGCATTTATCATGCCAAGTACAAACTTTTGCGCTCTTTGAACTAGTCTCATTCTAGAATTCCAAGACATTCTTGGCACCATAGCAATAGTTTCTGAAATCACACATCTAGGGGTAGCTCTCACAAAAATGGCTCAAAAAAAATTGACTAGAAAACATTGTGCACAACTTTAATTTGTTTGGACTAGCAGTGAAGTATGAAGTGTATCTTGATAGTTTCTAATGAATATTGAACTAGTGTAGGTACTTTATCACAGATGTTGTAGCAATAGGATAGAAACATTTCAAGATTATATTATTTCCTGTAATTATACATTTAAAGTATTTCCTTTTAATCGTTTGTGTCACCAACAGAAAAGCTAAAGACAACACAATGACAACTTTCATTCTTAGTTTATCATCGTCCAGTTTTAAAGCCAACAAATTTTTTTCCCAATCAATGATTTAAAGAGACTGACATTGAGAAGCAAGTTTGTCCTGCTTGTACCAAGTTTGTCCTCCTAATGGGTAGTTGAGACTCAACCAGAGTTTGAATTTCTTGAAACTCTGAGAAACATACCAGACATGTGTTGAATGTGCACAGCCATTGATGTCATTGATTTATTTGTGATCTCTGTGTTCTATGAGATAAAGTCTCTGTACATACATGTAAATAGGACATGGGCTACTTGTAAATAGATTTGCCATTATTTGTGTTCCTGTCCTAAGTTTGTATGTTCATGCTTAAAACTGTGCTCACTCACTTTGTGAGATCCTTTCAATTCCTGTGCAAAAAAATGTTTTATTTTTATTATTTTATTTATTTATTTATTTATTTTCGTCTGTTCATGTATGATCTAACACCGTCATAACCTAAGTAAATCTCCTATCCTAAGTAAATTGTAGGAAAGTGTGAAGGGAAACCAACCAATGACTTTGTTGACCTAATTAGACTACTTGAATTACGTTTTGATTTATTTTTTTTTCTCTTCTACTTCAAAACTTTAGCCACAGATGGAATGTCAGTTTCACAAAACGAAGAATTACAAATAGTTTACGTTTTATTTATTAGAAGAGATGGGAACCGCTACCAGGTTAGGAATTAGAGATGGGAACCGCTACTAGGTTAGGAATTAGAGATGGGAACCGCTACCAGGTTAGGAATTAGAGATGGGAACCGCTACCAGGTTAGGAATTAGAGATGGGAACCGAACCCAACTTTTAAAGTTCGGGTTCGGTTCGATGTTTTGAAATTAGGTAATAGCAAAATTAGGTACATGTAATGTTTAATTCACTTATTAATTAGATAAAACAACGATGTCAAACCTTATTCGGTCTGTGGTTCATTTAAATTTCCAACACTATGTCGCGGGCCACATAACAAAAAAGATTTAAAAAAAACATATAAACACTTTTATTAGAAACCTGTGGATATAATTTTTAAAAAGTTCCTCTTTCAGACCTTACGATCTATAGGGACAGATGATGTAAAGGTCATCTGTGGTCCACAGTTAACTAGGTGTCATGCCAACCATCACAAGGACCAACCGCCTTGACTTTTCCCCCAACTAACGTCAGGTACCCATTAGAACTTGGTGGACTCAGAGGCGTCCTTAAGATCCCGAAATTGAAAAGCTCAGTCTTCACCAGGACTCTACCTGGGACCACTCGGATCGCAAGCAAACCACTCAGCCACCGCGCCTCCCACTTGAATATAATATTTACACTAATTCATGGGATGTAGGAAGTTTATCGCAAACCAACTTCTGAAAATCCCACTGCATTGATGAGACACCAAGTTGAAGCACTGAATCTAGATTGTCGTATGTGAGGCGATTACACCAAAATGGTTTCGCCCCTTTCCTCCTGCTAAATGATAGTATGTCAGCATGATTCAACTTCTTGCCACAGAGGTTCCGTTTGACCTGACAATTTTTCTTATAACTCTTGCTGTTAGTTCGCTATGTCATCCAGCCATACTTCTGGCGGTATCAGTAGTCTACTAATTTCTCCCAAAGGAAAGAAACCTCCTCCATGATGTTTGAAACTTCTTTGAACAGGTCTTTGCACAGTTTCTCATAGCATACCGGTATAACTTTTCTGTGATTTAAAAATGACTTTTCTTACTGCGAGAAAGTGGCAAGAGTTGAACGCTGTCAGATATGTCGGCGTTAATGGTAAACATTTTCAGCTTAGTTTTTAATGGAGCTTTCTAATTGTCATGTGAAAAAGAATGGCGGCTTCAACTGCATTTCTATTTCCATGACACATTTCCACTACTGATAGTAACCCCTTCTAAAGTATTCCCCGTATGTCGAAAAAAAAAAAAGGTCTCATTTCACTAGGTACTTGTGAGCCACTCTGTACCCTGCCCTTACCGCCGACTCAGTCCCTTCTCATCGTTTCTTAGCCATTGTTTTCTTGATGGCTCAAACTAAGAATGCCGCCATATTTGTTTATGTTTTTGATTTCATAATGCTGTTTAAAGTTACGTTCTTTAAAAACAGCCTAATAGGTCACAATATTGACATACGGACAGAGACGTACTACTCCCCTTGGTATTAGACTCTTTCACTCGTAACTAACGTTGATTTAACCACATTAAATATATTTTTTTTTTGGTTTAATAAACTTTAATTTGTGTTATATGCATTCTTCTATAATAATATACCTAATTTAAAGTTCCCCTTTCAGACCTTGCAGTCTATATGGCAGATGATGTAGAGGTCAACTGTTTCTGTGGCCTACGGTTAACGAGGATGTTATGTGGCCAACACAACGACCAACCGCATTTACTTTTCCCATGTATCCATTAGAGTGGACTCAGTCGAGGCGCCCAAATATCCCGATATTAGAAATCCCAGGATTCGAAACCGGTACCCCTGTTCGGAGGCCAAGCGCTTTACCGCTAAGCCACCACGCCTCCCATAGCTAATTTAACTAATCCTGATACATACACAAAAGTTAACAGGGTAGTGAAACACAAATGAACAAGATGAATAATTCCATCGGAACGTGGGAAATAATTACGGAGAGAGTTAACAAATTTTCTTTTCCTAACCATTAGTCCAATTTCAAAGGCTACTAAAACAATGGACAAGGCGACTTGAACTCATTTTTATTGATATTTAGGAATGTTGGAGTACAGAGAAAATGACTAAAATGTTGAGTCTCAAAAAAAAACACTTTATGATAACCCCATAGCTACCTTTAGACACGTTTTTTTTTAAAGTAGCAATATAGATTAAAGATACAATTATGTTTATATAACAGTTGATTGTTTGTTGTTGAATCGTTTGGTCTGTTCCTGATGTATTGTGTATATGTTTGGGTTTTCAAAAAAATAATTTTAGAATGTTTTATGGTTGTTCTATTTGTTCAATTGAAGATCTACTGTACATAAAGCTTAAAGGTAGTAACTTGGGCCCAAAATGGTAACAATTAATATGACAAGCTGTTTCTTTCTAACTAAACCAGTTTGGATAACAAATCATAAGACAAGCTGTTTCTTTCTAACTAAATCTGTCAGCGTCAACTTAAAGGTTCACAAAACTTAATTACATTTTGCTTCACTTTGAACATTTAGGGTTCATCTTATACACTCAGCGTTCAATCCGGTTTGTGTGCATTTAAACTTCAAATTGATTGAATGACTAGCCAACAATTTGTTGAACTTCTCCAACAGGTCCAAGTTTGTGGAATGATGCTCTGCTGGCTTGTTTCTAGAACGTCAAACTTGGTGTCTACTCTCGTCACTCATTCATAGTATTTTCATTTTCTACACTTCTAATTCGAGCTGTTTCTATAGCTTCAGGTGCTTTGTACTTTTCTATGCATTTGTTGAGATTGACTGGACGTTAAAAAACTCCGTGTTTCTTGCTTCTGAAACTCCAGCTGTATAGTAGAACGTGAAGGATTTATTGCTTGGACAGACATACAACGTGCAGTCTTCTCAACAAGTTTTTAGTTTACACACACACGCGCGTGTTTTGGTTAATTCCAGATTTGTTAGCAATTTGTGTCAGACCAAGATTTGTTCTTTGAAAGTGTAATAACCAATGTGCACATTTTTAACTCATTGCCTGTCCAAAACATCCTTCAAGCATTTAGTCATTATGTTGTAATATTGCAAATATAGAGATTTATTTTCTTCCTGCTTAGTGTTTTCTCAATTCGTTTTCAATGACATTTGTTGTATCAGTAGTATCACTGGGATACCAATACAGCTCAATTCAATAACACAAATAAAACTATCACCACTATTTCAAAAAACTTTATAAAACTATACAAGCAAAGTGAAACTATTTAACGAAATTAACCAAAATAAATGATATTTTTTTTTCACACGTTATGTAATTGGTTCTCTTTGTCAGCTTACTCTTTGTGGGCTGTGTACCGGGGAAATACGCTATACAGGAAATGTGCAATGCACATAGGAGGTACCTGTAGCAAGAATATTTAGTATGAAAGCTGGCCAACACAAATTGGGGCGTCACACTTTCAGATACCGGTATAGTTTAACCACGCAAGCAAACGCACCCGAATCACTTGTACTACCTTCAACTTGTAGGCTCTTGCACTGAAATTGTATTTGCTTCATGACAAGGCAGAAAGTATATAAAAAAATATATTAAAACACCTAACCCAAAAGTAAGCAAACAGCTGCAGAGTGAATACATTAACAATGTAAAATCTAAAGATAACAACAAAACTTATGGTCATACATTAAATCTAAGAAATGGAAACAACAGGCATAGCACCATTAAAAGAAGATAACTTAACACATAATGATAATGAAACTAAAGCTAACATCCTAAATAAATATTTTGCATCAGCATTCTCAGCCCCAGGAGACAAAGACATAGTACCGGTACTTAATTTGAACCAAGTAGACAACATAGGAGATATAGAAGTACAAGAAAAGGGAATCCAAAATATTCGCAAACATCAAACCGAATAAAGCATCTAGAGCTGATGGTATTCCAGCTAAATTACTCAAAGAACTAAGTAATGAGCTAGCACCAGTGTTAAAAAAAAATTTTTCAGGCAGAGTACCAAGGACTGGAAAGAAGATATATATATATGATGCCCCCCCCCCCCCCCCAATTTAAAAAAGAAAAATCTGACCCAGAAAACTACAGACCAGTATCACTAACTAGCATCAAATGTAAACACAACCATTGGGACTAATGGATTATTTTTTTTAAAGGTTTAGATAATAGTGAGCAACCAGATGCTATCTTATTAGATTTTTCTAAGGCTTTTGACAAAGTTCACCTCCATTAGTTTGCTAAAAAAAAAATTAAAATATTTTGCCATTGATGGCATATTGCATCAGTCGATTAAGGATTTTCTGATAAGGAGATAACAAAGGGAAATAATAAATGGCTCAAAATCAACACCAATAACAGTCTTAGGTTCACTGTGGCATTTTTACGTCTTCAAAGATGATCCTTTCCCTTTGCAACTTCTTGTATGACTAAAGAGGCCAATCCTTAATACACAGCTGCGATCGCAGGTTGGGCATATGTAATCACCAGGCGCCGTTGCACTTTCACCTTTCTTTCTGCTTTTGTTCAATCCGAGACCCTTGCTTTATGCTCTCTCTCCATGTGTATCTATCCAGTGCTACTTTTCCACCGCTGCTAGTGTCGCGTTTGAATACATCCGTATACCGTAAAAGTGGGCGACCAGCCTTCTATTAGATCGCCTTACAGAATGTCTTGTGGAAGTCGACCTACTGGCATTCTACGAACCAAGCCAGCCAACGCGATTGCTGCTGATAACAGAGCGGATGTCCTGGCACCCTTCTCTTTGTAGCACTTCCTCATTGGTTATTTTATCTTGCCACCTTATTTTAAAGAACCGTCTTATCATCGGAAGTGGAAGACATTCAGCTTTTTTTCCTGCCATGAGTAGGTTGACCATGTTTCACTTCCGTATAGCAAAGTGCTTAACACACAGGTAGACTTTAGTATTCTTAGTCAGCAATATGTTGTCCCACACTCTTTTCTGCAACGTGACATGGTGACCATTGCTTTGGCTATCCTGTTGTTTATGTCTTTATCCAGTAGAGCAGGCATGTCAAACTCGTTAAGGTGTATGGGCCGCATAAAACACTTACTATGGCCTGAGGGGCCGCAGCCAAAAATCCGTTGCAAAACAGCATACTAGTTTTATGTAAATTAGAAACAATACAATAGAATACAATAATTAATGGCATATCTGTCCCTTAGTTAGCTAAATTTGTAGTACAATTTGGTAGTTAAAAATTGCGATAATTGCGCTTTTTTTCCCCTTGTTATGATGCTTGACATCTTTCTGGGATACAAGTTTATTAATATCGGGTGGAAGTTTGTTTGCCACTGACGACAAATTTTGATCTGATAATCTCGAACGGTGAGGTGATTTGTAGCTTTCATTATAAAAAAGAACTGCTCACAGAGATCAGTGCTTGCAAAAATAGCTAGAATTTTGGCTGCAAATTTCTGCAATTCAACGTACCGTTTAGGTAAATAACTAAATTTTGGCGCACCCACTTCTTTATACTTCGCCTTCAACAAAGAATTTGACTACAATTCTATCAGCTCTAGTTACCAGCAGCATTTTCAGAAGCAAATGAAAGTGGTTATAAAAACAACGAAAATTCTTGCTCGTATGAATCGAAGTCACGAAAACAGCCAGTGGAAGCATCTACTAACGATTCCAGGTGTAAGACATATTTACCAAATGTTGTAGCCGTATTTAATCTTTTTAGTTCCTGACACGTTGAGAAGTGAACAAGATTTTCTCTTCATATTTGGTTTATCCATAGTCGTAATTTTGCTTGAAAGCACTTCATATGATCACACGCAGTTGTGACAATTTAGTTTCTACTTTAAAGTTTCAAATTCAAGTCTTGCAGGTGACCAGTGAGGTCAATTGCAAATGCCAAATCCTGAACCCATTCGTCAGTATGGAAATGTTCAACAGGTTCACCTTTCATGTTCAGAAACAATAAATTTCTTCACGCAGTACAACGAATCTCTTCAATTCTTTATGAGAGCAGAGCCACCAAATTTCGTGTCCAATGTCATTCAGAAACAGAAAAATGGCGATGATTTAAGTCATGGACACGAATAAAATTGATAGTGACTGAAACTAGTCTTATGACATGTTGGAACTGTAATGGTTTTGTGCGTTACGTTTCTTGGTGAATGATGCACTGAAAATGAACAAATTTAAAATTAGCATTAGTCTCTCTTATTTTTGCAAGTAGCTTTGCATCAAAACCATTTTAAATGGTTAGTGCGCCATCCGTTGTTAGACTAGCTAGCTTTACCAAAGGTTAATTGTACTGCAATATCACCTGTTATTTCTCAAAAACATCCTCGCTTGTTGTGGAGTTATGCATAGAACAAGTAGCTCCTCATGTATCTCAAAATTCCTGTCACAGGCCCTTTTGAATATAGCCAACTGTGCCACAACCGTGAGCATCGAGAGCCAATGAAAATAATTCAAAATCTATTTTGTTCTTTAATTGTTCACGCGAGCTGATTGACTTGGCATTTATTCTATCTGCCACAGTGTTCCTAGTTAACGCTATTTCTTTAAATACTTTCCCCTTTCCAGGACAAATTACTTCGGCACCTTTAACGATACACTCCTTCATAAAATACTTTTAACTAAATGATTTGCTATGGCTTGCAATTAAGTTTGAAAAATGCAGCTGGCTTTCACTGCTGATTCAATACCGTTATTCAGTTTAACAAATACTATTTTTCAATTTAAGTAGCTTGTCATCTTTTATTTTCCAGCGTAATATTTTAACATTATTTTGATAATTTTTTAGGTGGCCAAGCGGGCAGCATGCATGGTGGTTGCGGCCGCATGCGGCCCCCGAACGCCGTGTTTGACATGCCTGCAGTAGAGTATTGTTGGATATGATGGAGCCGAGATAGCAAAAAAAAACAATTTCTAGTGGTTGGCCACTAATGTTTACTTGAGGTGCAGTATTTGTGTTCTGGCCTAGTATATGTAGTCTTGCTTTGACTAATATTTAAGCCGGACTTCTGGCAAGCAGCAGATAGTTTGTAAACCAGGGACTGAAGCTGAATATCAGAATCAACCACAATAGCTGCATCATCTTATATATCATCTCATATGTCATCATAGACGACATTCTAGTAGCTGGTAGAGATGTTGAGCATCATAATCACATTTTGAAACAAGTCATGCAAAGATCAACGGAGTACAATCTAAAGCTGAACTATGACAAGTGCAAGATAAGGCAAAACAGAGTACCTTATATGGGCCATAACTTGTCAGAGAAAGGTTTAGAACCAGGTTCAGCAAAGATAAAGGCAATTATAGACATGCCAGCTCCTCAAGACAAATGTGAGCAGGTCAGTGTGGCGCTACTGAGTGAGGCCTTTTTGTTACTTGCTGCTCAACATTTATTCATTTATAACAGTAGGCAGGTGGTAGCTCTACTGGGTGGGCCCAATCTGTGCACCTCGGTCTGCGACCAAGGGGCTAAAGTCGCCTAAGCAACCAGACAGCACAATCAAACTAAACTAAACTAGCTAACTAAAAATAAAATAACAAACTGAAATTATAAAAGGAACTTATATATACTTTATTTACATGAAACCAAAACAACAGTAATAAAACTAAATATACACACTACTAAACGATTGATCAACCCTACTTAACTGAACCTAACAAATAAAGCAGCTATTTGGCAAAACTACAACAGTAAGCTACTTGCAGCAGCAATAATTACTACGGCAGCTATGGGGCAACAGTAATAACTGCAGCAGACAGTTAGGCAGTAATAACTGCGGCAGACAGTTAGGCAGGAATTATAGCCTGCAATTACAAATACATAAAACATAAGACATAATTATTCATAATATAACAAAATAATAATGAACTAGACCTAGTCTAGCACATACGCATGAGGTAAATACTATTACCTTCATTTAGCTAATAAAAAGCCATACATTATTATTATTATGATACCAACTTAAAAGCTTACGCCACAACACATGTTGGGCCAGATAATAATAAACATAAATCTAGATTTGTCTTAACAAAGCCGCCATCATGGAGCGTTGAGTAGGACGCAACCATCTTCAACATTAAAAATTAAAATCGGCAACATGCCAACTTGTTAGAAGCGTTATCCTAACAATATTATAATATTAATAAAAATACTTTTAGAAAACATAAAATATTTACAAATAGACAAACAATAGAAAAACAATAAGGGGATCATTAAGGATGGCTAAAAGGGGGGTGACGCTACCCAACTCTACGGAACTACCGGTTCCATCAGAGGTAATCATGGCTAATTAACTAGCCAGTGATGCCACTACACTAATCAGCCTGCATCTAGACTATAGCAATAGATGTAGATCTAGAAACAATTAATACAAATACAAACTAAAGAAAGTAAAAATAAAAACATTTTTCCCACTTACAGGCGGTCCCAGCTGAAATTATACAACACACAATTAGCTTTATACAGGCACCACTGTCAGCACTGACCACTGATCAAGACAAAAGAGAGCTCAACGTGGTTCCGGTGCTAGCTATAACTGGTCAGCGCGAACATATCGAAGAGCATGACGTCACGCTAATTATCTAAAACTAAACTGGACTACCGATTTCCCTAATTTGTACCTAGCCGTACACGACAATAAAATCTATAAAATTACTAAAGACACGGACTATATATACCAAATAAAACAGCATTAAAAAGAGAATCTTAAAATTTAAATCTTACAAAAATACAAAAAGGAAGATAAAAAGTTATTTCTATTCTAAACTCATATGGGGGCTCTATACCATTTACAGACCTGCACATAAACTGATATTAAAAAATAACAACCAATCCAACGCTAATGCCAAAGACAAAAATAAGCAGAACTAACCAGGGACAAAAAATAGGAAATAACATCCACAGCTCTAAGGCTAGTTAACTATTTAAAAAAAACTACTTTTCCTTTACGAGTAAAACACAAATAACAGAAAAAGACTAAAACTAGCAGAAAGTTATAAATAGCGGAAACTACAAAATACTCAGCACTGAACTATAAAAATTAAAAAGGACACTAAATTACAAACATCATACCCCTGGCCTATATAAATAACATAAATTATATAAAATTAGGTCAAAAATTAGATCTAGGAGCGCCAGCTCACACAAAGATGGAATCAGAAGATTTCTAGGTACCTAGTAAAATTTATTCCTAATCTAAGTCAAGCGGATGCTCTAATACGAAAGCTTCTAAAAGATGGAATCATGAACAAAACAAGAGTTTTGAAGAATTGAAACATCTTTGTACAAACCCTCCACTTTGTTTGTAAAATGTTTTACATATTTCGGATGTTCCTTCAGAGTTGAAGATAGTTTACTTCCTAGTCCAAACCTCCAACAGGACGACGGGGGATGGGAGCGGGCAGGGTTTGAACCCTCGACCGTCGATAAATCCGAACGACAGTCCAGCGCGCAAACCGCACGACCAGGCAGCCATCCGATTTTGGCATATTATGATGTCAACATGAAAGTAGAGATAGAATGTTACGCGCTCTTGACAAGATGGCTGCTCCCTGTTTACAGTTATCATAGATGAGTTAAATTTTCGTTTTGTCGTATATAAACCAAATAAAATTCCTTTAAAAAGCTATTCAACTAATAAACTAATATCTTTAAATTATAGATTTAACTTAATTCAGCATTATTTCCACTAATTAATTAAAATTAACAACTCTTAGTTTAGGACTATTTTGTCTCACTAATCAACTAATCCTTATGCCTTATAATTATATTTAATATTATTTAGTCTATATTAATTTTTATATTCTTAGATTTTAGATCTAGTCAGTCTTAGACTTAGACTTTAATTAAGGCCTTAGATCTACTAATCATCTACAAATACTACTAATTATAAACTAATAGTAATACTCTATATAGTTAGTTAAACACATAAATATATTGACCTACAATTAGATCTAGATCTTGAATTAGATCTGGATCTAGTCTAGGTCTATATTTTGAATAAACCATTTGATTGTCATTGTAAATTAGCTATCACTTTAGACTTAGACTTAGCTTAGGCCATCTTAGGCATTTTTAACCTTAAACTAGATTTAGACTAGACCTTTTAAAACTAAAATCAACAACAGTCATCATGAAATTGCTCTGGCTATTTATCCTAATAATTACTAAATACACACTAGCTGAACACAGAACTAGATCTACCTCAGTCAACACTAAACTTAAAAAGGAAACAACAGTCATAATCAATCATCACACTTTAGATCAATACAACTTCAAAAATAACCTAACATACACATCCATAACATTAAAGAAGATTACCCATCACAAATGGAAGTTCTCAATCAGACACAGTAGAAATAAATACCTTTCACTGTTAATATTAATAGCAGGAGATGTAGAGTCAAATCCAGGGCCTAGATCTAAAGATAGATGCAACATCTGCAAAAAAGTATGCACCATAAAACAGAAAGCCATTCAATGTGACACCTGCCATGAATGGTACCATGCATCATGTCTCCATATGAATACACCTGTGTATTATGCCTTAGGCAACAAAGATGCATCATGGCACTGTGTACCTTGTGGGTTACCTCAGTTTACATCAGGACTGTTTGATTCCTTTGATGCGGACACTTCTAACCCATACAACATCCTAAACACCATCCCAAAACCAACTCACCAACCACTAGCCAGATCCACTCCTGTTAAACCTAAATCTACTAAAATTAATACAACAGCCTCACTAAACAAACCTCCTAAAGAAGTAATACCAAAATACCTTAAAACCTTAGTAATAAATTTTCAAAGCATTAGGAACAAAACAGCAGACTTAGAAATTTTATTAGAATGTGAGAAACCAGACATAATTGCAGGAACAGAAACTTGGCTACATCCTGAAATTTATAATGCAGAAATTTTCAATAGTAATTATGAAATTTTTAGAAAAGATAGGGCTGATAATCATGGAGGAGTTCTTTTAGCAATAAAAAACACTCTTATAGCAGAAGAAATTACCTTACCTAACTCAAAAAACATAGAATCTACATTTTGTAAAATTAATACCACCTCAACATCCCTTATAATAGGCAGCATTTGCAGACCACCAAATTCTAGTTTAGAATACATGCAGGAACTATGTAATCAGATTACTACACTTAAAGAGACAAATAAAAATGCAGTTTTTTGGATTATGGGTGACTTCAACCTATCTGATATAAATTGGAAAACACTAACCATAGATAAACACCAAAACCTTAAGGACATAAATGAGCTTTTCATAGAAACTTTACACAACCTAAGTTTAGATCAAATCATTAAAAAGCCAACTAGATTAAACAACACATTAGATCTCTTCTTAACCAACAGACCTGGATTAGTAGTTGATTATGATATTATCCCTGGTCTATCAGACCATGAGATCATAAAAATACACAGTCAGATAAAAGCAGTAGCCAATACAAAACCCAAAAGAAAAATCTTACTCTGGAATAAATGTAACCTAACACAACTACACCAAGCTGCATTAAACTTTCAACAAACATTCTTATTAGAAAAAGACATTAACCAACCAGTCGATGACCTCTGGAATTTCATTAAAAACCATCTTAAAAGCATTATAGAAAATCATATACCAACTAAATACACATCAAACAAAATAAATAAATGCTGGTTTAATAATAGATTAAAGAAGCTTTGTAAACAGAAGGAAAACCTATATAGAAAATTTAAAGAAACCAAGGCAGAAAGAGTTTACAAAAAGTATATAAAAATTAAACACCTAACCCAAAAAGTAAGCAGACAGCTGCAGAGTGAATACATAAACAATGTAATATCTAAAGATAACAACAAAAACCTATGGTCATACATTAAGTCTAAGAAAATGGAAACAACAGGCATAGCGCCATTAAAAGATGAACATAACATAATACATAATGATAATGAAACTAAAGCAAACATCCTAAACAAATACTTTGCATCAGCATTCTCAGCCCTAGGAGTCAAAGACATATTTCTTAATTTGAACCAAGTAGACAACATAGAAGATTTAGTAGTACAAGAAAATGGAATCAAAAAACTATTAGCCAACACCAAACCAAATAAAGCGTCTGGACCTGATTGTATTCCAGCTAGATTACTCAAAGAACTAAGCAATGAGCTAGCCCCAGTGTTCAAAATACTCTTTCAGGCATCGCTTAACCAGTGCAGAGTACCAAAGGACTGGAAAGAAGCTAATGTCACCCCCCTATTTAAAAAAGGAGAAAAATCTGATCCAGGAAACTACAGACCAGTATCACTTACCAGCATCACATGTAAAATCCTAGAACACATAATATGTAGCAACATCATAAACCACTTAGACAAACATAATGTCCTCACCCCATACCAACATGGCTTTAGGAAATATAGATCATGTGAAACACAACTAATAGGACTAATTGATGATTTTTCAAAAGGTTTAGATAATAGTGAACAAATAGATGCTATCTTACTAGATTTTTCCAAGGCTTTTGACAAAGTTCACCACCATAGTTTGCTTAAAAAATTAAAATATTTCGGCATTAACGGTCCACTGCATCAGTGGATTAAAGATTTTCTGATAGGGAGAGAACAAACTGTAATAATAAATGGCTCTAAATCAACACCAATAACAGTAAACTCAGGTGTACCTCAAGGAACAGTCTTGGGTCCACTACTATTTTTAATTTACATAAATGATTTACCAAATTGCATTAGTTCAGGAACAAAAGTCAGATTATTTGCAGACGATTGCATAATATATAGAACAATAAAAACAAAACAAGACACAGATATTTTACAAAGAGAATTAGATGAATTACAGAAATGGGAATCAAATTGGAGCATGTCTTTCCACCCAGAAAAATGTCAGTTGTTAAGAGTAACAAAAAAAACTAAAACAAATTAATTCCACTTATCTTATTCATGGCAAACCAGTAACACAGACTAAAAACTCAAAATACCTAGGTGTTATAATAAATGAAAAACTGTCATGGAATCCACATATTGATGAAACTATAAAAAAATCCAACAAAGCATTAGGGTTTATTAAAAGAAATTTTTATAAATCAAATAAGAACATAAAACTAAAATGTTATTTAACCTTGGTTAGGCCAATAATAGAATATGCATCCACCGTGTGGGACCCCTCAACTCAAGAAAACATTAAGAAACTGGAACAAACACAAAATAGAGCAGTGAGATTCATAACAAACGAATATTCACATTTGACTAGGGTAACACCTTTAGTAAAATCACTAAATTTAGAAAGCCTTCAGGACAGAAGACTCAAAAGTAAAGTAGCAATTATACATAAAACACTGAACCATAATCTTCAAATACAAAAACAAAATCTAATAAAATACTCTGAAAGACACAAAAATAAAGGCACATTCCTCGTCCCATATGCTAGGACAAATTTGTACAAATACTCCTTCTTCCCTAGTGCTATTAGAGCATGGAATGGGTTGCCTGAGCTAGCCAGAAAAACCAGTGACTTGGCAGAATTTAAGTCATTGGTTAATATGCATGACTAAATGCATGACGCGTAGGACGTAATCGTCTTCTTTTTTGAAGTAACGTCTGTATTATATAAGATAAGAAGATAAGTAAAGATGGACTTGGAGCAGTATTACTTCAGGATGGTCGTATAATTGCATACGCATCAAGAGCTCTCACAGATACAGAAACAAGATATGCTCAGATTGAGAAAGAAATGCTCTCAATTGTGTATAGTGCAAGCAAATTTCACTGCTACATATTTGGTAAGGAAGTAACAGTTTATAATGATCACAAACCTCTGGAGCAAATCTTCAAGAAACCTCTATTGTCAGCACCTATGAGAATACAGAAGATGCTAATAAGACTACAGTGGTATGACCTGAAAGCCTGTTACAGAAAAGGCAAGGAAATGTTTTTCTCCGATACACTTTCTCGTGCACATCTACCAAAAACTGATACACAGACATGTGAATTTACAGATGATTCAGTGCAAGTGATTCGAAATACAGTGAAATTCAAGACTGCACAAGCAAGGAACTTTCAATGCTTCTGGAAGTAATTATGACTGGTTGGCCAGACACATTAAAAAAAAAAAATGTGCGTGATATTTACATACAAAGTGCACTCTTAGCTTTTATAAACAAACATAAATGTTTTCTTTTAATTTTAGCAGCTATTTGACCAGAAAAAACACCTTTAACTAATATGTATATTTGTTGTGAACATTTCTTGTACATTGTATAAATATATTTGACTTAGTGATACTGAAAATACACAAAAGAAATTTTCTTTGTTAACATATTGTAACATTGCCTCCCTTACATTCAGGGGCGTAGCTAGGAATTTCGCATCGTTTGGGGGCCCGGGGATCTTTACCTCTTTGGGACCCCCTGCATTTTGCGCAATATTTAATTTTTTATGTAAAAAACACTCATTTGGGGCCCACCTCTAGGGGGGGGGGCGGGAGGATTTTCAAAATCTCCCCCCTCCTCCCCCCCCCCACCCTAGCTACGCTTACATTTACGTAATTGTTTTAGAATTGTGTATTTTTATGAAAAATTCGCTTGCATAATTAATTTTATAAATTAAACGGTTTGCTTTTAGAAAACCAAAAGTAGCCGTTCCACCTAAACTTTTCAAGCCGCATCGCATGGTGAAATAATATTTATAATTTCATTTTGCACAAACCTAAATAGCGGCCTTTCCCTTACGGGGGCCGCTTATAAAATACTCAGAAAGACACAAAGATAAAGGCACATTCCTCGTTCCATATGCTAGGACAAATTTTGTACAAATGCTCCTTCTTCCCTAGTGTTATTAGAAAATGGAATGGGTTGCCTGAGCTAACCAGCAGAATTTAGGTCATTGATTAATATGCATGACTAAAAATGCAGGACGTAATCATCTTCTTTTTATTTTATAAGATAAGATGAGTGGCTCCTGAGAAGAGAGACATTTTAATAGTCTACGAAATGTATAAAGAGGAGCCACTCTATTCTACATACACAATTAGTAACGCTGCGGTTGAGACACGATCAAATGGAATGTCTTAGTTTCTAAGTCTAAAGCACAGGCACATGCTTTCTTGGAGGAAGTTTCTAAGTCCTCTAAAAAATCTCCTTTAAGAGGGAACAAAAATCGTGGTGCTAGAACGTCTAACACTGACTACAGAGTCGGTGCCAGGGGCGTAGCAAGGAGCTAGGGGGGATTGACCTATTTGAGGGCTCCTTGCATTTTGACATTCGACATCATGACATGCGATAATGTACTTAATATATAAATATAACTTAAACCCTATATTCAAATTGGTACAGTATATCAGCAACATTAACAAGAACTAATCATTAAGACTCTTTTAATGAATAATACTGTTGTTTATTGGCGAAATAGTGTACAAGTGACAAATCTCAATTCATATCGCTACAGGTCGTGCTTTCTGTGCAGCAAAGGCATCTATAACATCATCTACATTGATAGTGTCTAGTATTTGTGACTCCACTGACATTGAAGCCATGCTGCTAAGCCTTTCTGGCGTCTTTGTGCTCCTGTGATAGTTTTTGATTAACTTGAGCTTTGAGAATGATCTCTCATATGACTCAATTGGAGTGGCCTGAGTTAGCAGTATTCGAATGGATATTCCAAGGTTTGGGCACACATTATTACCATATGAAGCCAGCTTCCTCAATGTGTATTTTAGTGATTGTGGCACTGGTTTGTTGATGAAAAGTGCTCGTGTTTCAATGACATCATTGAACAAGCGATTTGCCTGTATTTCATCAAACAGAAAAAAGTAAAATAGTTTATCCTCCATAGACTCCAAGAGGTGTCTTGGTTCAAGAAGAAACCTAAAGGTGTCCACATGGTTTTTCAGCCTTTGGAATCTGTCGTCCATATGAAGTCTGTCTAGCAGTTCTGTAGCAACACGTTTGAATTGCAGTTCTAAGTCTTTTCTTTCTTCTGGTTGTTTTGATTACAGGAAATCCATAGCATGCACTACCTTCTTGTGATTTTTGGATGGATTGGGTGATCAGTTTCGTCAGTTTCTCATCATTTGCAAATTTCTCTTGTCTGAAGCTTTCTAGTGAACCATGATGTCAAACTTCGTGATTTATTTTGGGTAAACTCTAATGGAAACAATACCATTCATCTTTGATTTGGAAAAATAAGCTACCCTTGTCCCTTTAACAGAATTTTGCTCGCAGTTCCTCAGATAAATTTCCATGCTGGATATATCCGAAGTCTCTGTACTTAATTAAAGCTTCTTACACTTCTGGAGAAAGTGAATTTGGAAGACCATCACTTGACTCATCATCACTTACTTCAGATGTTTTCTCTGACTGTGGTAAAAGGGTATTCCCCTGGAGTTTCTTCAGCACTAGCCTACTTCTCTCATCAAGAGACATTTTCACTTCTTCGACTGCTGTATCTCTGTATGAAACATCTGACTAGTGTTACTTTTCTTCCACACGTTCATGGTCTCCTTTGTTTTCAGTGCTCTTATCACGTTTCTTCTAAAATGATAAGGATGATGAAATAAACTAACCTATATACCAAGTTACTTCCTGAGAGCAACACGGCACTAGTCAGCGCTAGGGAAGTTACTCCTTGAAATTCAGAGTAACCCCGCACGGAAAAAGTTAATACTGTGTGAAATACATACAACAGGGACACTAAGTTATATAGGCCACTCCCTTCAAATTCTCCCCCTTCCTTAGCTAAGCCACTGGTCGATGCTGAAGAATCCTTTCAAAACATGATACCCTAAAAGAATGTGGACATGTTTATAGGATCCAAAGAGCATTACTTAGGGCGATTACGTAAACATAACCAAAAAAAAAAGTTTTAGATGCATTTAGAGATTGAAAGGATACAGACAACTGCGTCGCGAAAGAAATCAAAACCTACCTGCTTTTTGGATCTGCTATTCATGCAGTGTTCGGTACTGTGAGAAGCTTTCGACAGTGTCCAAAGGTCCATGGTGTCTGGCAGTATATGCGCCTCCCAGAACGATGATGATGGCTACCGGGTTCGAACACTATTCGCCGCGGGAGATTTGGGGTGTATTTTCTTTTTTGGCACATGTTGTGCCCTTAAATTTTCAAGGAGTCTTTCTTCTACTCAGTAAATACAGACCGGACTTGTTTTATCAAGACGTTCAAACGTGTAATTTTTAGTTCTGTTCTACAGGATTGGGAGCTGGAATGTTGCTGCCCAGTATAGGATGGATGTGTGCGTAGAATTTGCTCCACAGGTATTGAATCAAATCGTGTTCATGTTGTATTGTCAGTAGGAAATGATTGTTGTCATATAGTCACATACCGGTACGTTTCTTTCTTTTTCAGGCTAAGTAACTTTTGAAGTGGGAGTTACTGAGTAACTTTTGAAGTGGGAGTTACTGAGTAACTTTTGAAGTGGGAGTTACTGAGTAACTTATGAAGTGGGAGTTACTGAGCTGCATTTGAGAGATTGTTTTTTTGGGATCTATTTTGGACGACCTGGCAAACATGATTGTCTACTTGAGGTACCATGGTGTGGGGTGAGCCGTGTACTACTATTTTAACTTAGGCCTAAGTCCTTTAGAAAAAAAAAAGGGGTTGGGGGGTTGTTTATTATTAAAGTGTGAGGGCTAAATTTGGAGTTTTACTTGACCCTCAATTCTGGAATACTAAGGGGGTTAAAGGATAGAGTTACGTGAAGTTAGAGTTAGTTTGCTGTGACTAGTTATGTTTTTGGATTGAAATAGAGATTATCTTCGTACTTACATTTTGAGTGTTAAAATACTCTTTGATTGATTTCTTTCTTTTTTTAAAAGAGAGAACAAATGAGGTGAGAGTAGCATCTTGTACATTACGTTCTAGTGACTGAACAGAGATCAAACTCCTAGACAACGAGCCTTCACAACCACCTAAGTCAACAAGAGGTGCTTTGTGGCAGCGGCGAATGTTCATTGTATGTATAAGAACTTCCATTTTGTTTTTTAGTACTAGTTAATATAATTATGCCAGCTTTATTCAACATTTGCTATCTTCTAACTGTAAACCATGCATAAAGAATACTTTACAAACATGAGCCAAGGAATAATACAAAGAAACCGCAGTCAGATTAATCAAAAGAAGGCACAGAGCTAAGTCAGAAAGCAGAACTTTCCATGCAGCAAAAGAACTGACAATTATCGCCACAGCGAAGCCAGTTACCAGACATTAAGACATCAGGTATTGGCTTTGCAAAGTGGCCGGCCAAAGTTGCACATACACTTTTAAGTTCAAGTAGGCTACATCAGATATTGGCCACACATAAACCTTTCTCTAAATGGCCAGCCAATTTACAAAATGGCCACACTTCAGATTTTGGCTATAACATATATATGGTCCAAAAGTTCGTGTTTTTTTTATTATGACTGGTTTTATTATTATTATCTTTTAGGTCTATACACAAATTACTTTAAATAAATAAATAAAAAAACAAGACGAGCACTCTTGTCTTTTCAATAAAAACAGAAAATCTCCAAATTTATGTCCAAGACACTGATAATTAAACAAATGAGAATTTATTCTCCTGTGAATAATGATTGGATGATTTCAAATAAAATGTATGATAATGGCTTAGTCCCATCTACTCCTTTTCTTTTTCTTGGCTGAACCTTCACTCCCAAGTCCCATCCTTGAAGCTCCACCTATGCCTGATGGTTGAATCATCTGTGGCTGAAGTGAGGAATTGAGTTGAGATGCACCACCTGCTGCTGCATAGTTTTCTTCACTAGAAGATCTGTCTTGTTCAACAGCTGATACAAAGTTACTTTTGAACTGAGCCTAAAACACAAAAATAAACTTGATCAATGAACTGAAGGGGAAAACAGTCTTAAAATTGTCACTTTCAATAAACAGTTATATAATGTGATCTTTTTCTACACAATTTTAATGATACTTTCCCTCCTATAAAAGACAGCATCAAAAGCAAAACAAAAATATCCAATCACAACCAAACAGAGCTCAAGGAATTAGTGAACTCTTTTCTAAAAACTCATTACCCCAACAACCAATGGGTCAGCGTCAACACAGATGGATCCTCTCAAAAATCTAACACAAATGGAGGAGCCGGTATACTAATTGAATGGCCCAATGGAGAAAGAGTGGAAAAATCAATTGCAACTGGCGATCTCTCAGACAGCCATAGAGCAGAGAGGCAAGCACTGGAACTAGCAGCATTACAAGGCAATGGAAAAAGCAGACATACTGGCCAGAGATGGAAGAATGAACAAACAAATGAAAATCCCTCTCTACCCAGAAGAAATGATGAAAATAATAGAGTGTAGAATCAATGAGAATTGGACCAGCTCACATCCCAACTACAAGAAAAAAGGACACCAATTACAAGCTATCTGGACTTGACCAGCGCTTAATTTTTTGACTCAGAACCGGACACAACAGAATGAGACAACATATGTTCCGGAAGCTTAAAGTTGGAACGAGCAAAACCTGCCCTTGTGGAGCATCACCAGAAAATGCTGACCATGTTCTTCAAAGCTGCATACTAAAACAAGAGGGCCAAGCAAGACCCTGGCCCCAAAACCTTCCTAAAGAACAAAAACTATACAGAGAACTGCCTGATCTGGAAACCACTGTGCAGTTCATCTCAGATATAGGATTACTGATCTGAATCCTCCCACATGTCAAATGAGAATGAAGAAGAAATGATACTTTCAATCCGTAGTCATAATGTCAGACTTGGCACATCAGAGCTTGAAGAGTTGGACAAGTTCACATATCTTGGCAGCTTCAAAGCAAATGATGGAGATGCCTACCATTACGTAGCATGCCGAATAGGAAAAGCAGGGAGCATTTTCCAAAGGCCGCATCCTATTTGGAAAAGCCAAGCTATTAGGCAGTAAAGTATGCATGACAGACATGGAAGTCATATGCCGAAATTGAAAAAAAGACTAAATGTTGCTCAGCGAAAATGGCTAAGCCGAATTTTAAGGAGTCAGTTACAGAGATCGATCTCAAATAAAGTGAACCTTTACCAAACTGGGAGGTTATGACAGAGCATTGCATTAATTTTTGCAGGACATGCCCTTTGACAGAATGAATTATGCATAGGGCTTACCAAGAGTTGCAATGACATGGAGGCCAATAGGAGAAAAGCCCAAACAGGAAATCCTCCTATAACTTTCATGGAGGACATCAGAGCAAAGGACACAAGGTGGGAAGAGGCTTCAAATGTTGCCAGCGACAGACCTAAATTATTGAGACAGCTTGCCACCCAACATGCTGAACAGCATGTCTAAGTTATAATGTTGCCAAGTTTCTGAACAATCATAATGCAGTTCATTTGTATGAACAATGAAAATGTAATCACTTTCAATAAGAAATTTTCTAAACATAGCAATAGTTTAAATAGCATCAAAATTTAATCACACAGTCATAAGTCATTGTTACACATTATATGGTATGTTAATGATTTACAACTAAAATAATTTCAACATCTTGAGCATCAGCTTACATAGAAAGCAGATTTCATGGCAGAAAGTCTGTCAGACTGTGGCCCTATACTTGTACAGGCTCGGAAACTACTGAATGAAGTAGCATCTTGTACAGTACTGCTCTGAAAAAGTAACAAGAAAAACAAGAGTTAGTTAAGCATGGAGAGCTCTTCAAATATCCATCTAATACAAATAAGTCAAAATATATTTTCTTCACTACCATAGTATTCTAACTGAAAGTTTGAAGAAAATCATTAACAACTTTACAAGGTGGATTTAGAGTTAGAAGGTATTGTTTTGTTTATTCTGTGTCTTAAGCTTGGCAGACCAATGCTGGAGTAGCTAATTTTGTCACAGCTTGTGCATTAGAATGTATAAGGGCTTTATTAGTTGTACTAGCTGCTTGGAACTATAAACTAATAATTGAGTATTGATAACCAGTGATGTTTGGTACATGACATCACATATAGAGTCAACTTTTCTCTACATAACCACTATCACTCTGAAGTTTTAGTAAGCCTCTTCCAGTTCAATCCAATGCGGAGATCAGGATTGGTTGTACATAAGGTATTCAGATGTACATTTATTTTTTTTGTATTTACCTGTGATTTCTGAATTGAAGTGGGAACCAGTATTATCTGACAGGAAACCAGTTTGTAATCTTTGTCACAGTCAGTGATTGTGTGGCTACGTGTTATCTTTATGTTACCTATGTCACTTTACTGTAGAGTTGCACCAGATAGTACTTTTTAATATTCAGCCAGAGCCGGATATGGCTGGAGAGTAAAATATGATATCCATCCAGAGCTGGATACCTAAATGTCTTGTAATAAAATCATATTACTGAACATTTTGAAAAACTTCTAAATAACATACCTATATTCATATTAGTTTGTTTTTTTACTTTTATATACCTTATTGTTTTAAACTCTAATACTGATTGAAGAATTAAAGTATAATAGCATTTTTTAACAGACAGGCCTATCATAAACTAATCTGTGTGTGTATGTATGATGCCTCAAACTGTAAAGGGTTTGTGTGTGTGGGATGGTCAATGTAGAATATGTAAATGTATTTTTAACTAATGTAAATCTCTCAACAGTATAGTGCAATCTGGGTGGTATAGCAGGTAGATGTATTTGTTCATGTTCATCAACTGGTCATTATGCTTTTATTTTAATGGCCACAGACCCCTTCTGCCCTTGGCATCTAGCGGTTAATACTGATAGTGGCTGTTAGTTTGTAGATGGAATTTGAAGTGTTGGAGATCAATATTTAGTGGTTTAGATTTATTCATCATAGGCAAACAATATTTTATTAACAGTAGAAACATCAAGTATACCTATTTATAGCTTCAAACTTAGATGGTGGCAAAGCATAGATTTAAATTGTAATCTGTAGGCTTATTATTGAGATATATGTTAAGATCTACAATTATTTGGATCTAAAAGCATTTGGAAAACCAATTCTAGAATAAATATGGTTACAAAGACAGTTTGGGTGGAAACACAAACTTAAAATCTGCCCCCGAAGTGGTCCACCCAGGCAGGAAAAAAGGCAGGTTTCAATATTTTCAGAAAGAATATCATACTGACATTCTATCAAAGGCAAATGACAGAGAAGAATGGAGAAAGAAGGTTGACAGATCCTGTGCGGTGCCCCGAAGGTCCAGTAGACCAAGGGATAGGTGAAAGTGAATGTGAAGTTAGATGTCAACCTGGCCTAACTTATGTCTTATAATGAGTATCTAATTGATCTAATTGTTTTGTAAAGGGTCAATCTCTTATCCAAAGCCTCAAGAAAAAAACATTTCTGTACAAAAAAATATAAAAAACACCTTTAATTTTTTGTTCCATGTTGCTATGAAAAAAAATTCCCCCCCCCAAAAAAAGAAAAAAAATTATTTTTCCTTTAGCTAAGTGTTCTAAGGTGATGTTACAACTCTGCAGTTCAAGCGATAATATGAAAAACTACTTATTAATTGTTGTTTTAAATTATGTCCAACTTATTTGCATAGTAAATAGATTTTTTCTCTTTAAAAAAAAAGTTAACATTTTTTTTTTGTAAATGTAGTATTTAGTATGACAGAACTTAGCAATACAATTGTAAAAAATAATATTTTTTGATAAAAAATCTAAAAACTATTTGCATAAATGTACTGAAAAATAGTAAATAGTATATCTCCCTTACTAAAAAGCCTCCAGTGTTTGTTACTTTTAATAATGAATAGTTGTAAAAATGGTGTATTTTTATGAAAAAACTGCTTGCATAATTGATTTAAAAAATTAGATTTCTCGCTTTCAGAAAAGAAAAAAGTAGCAGTTACATCAGAATTTTGAATGATGTTTCTCTTCTAGTTTCTGATATCTAAACGGGACGGACGGACAGACAGGCCACACAAAACAAATAGCATCGTTTTCCTTTTCGGTGGCTGCTAAAAATTCATCCACAACCTTCCTACCCAAAAAGTAAATAGACAGTGTGTCCAACTGATTTTAACAACCTGGTCAGATAGACACATGTAGGCCTAGTGTAATGTGTATAGATGATGATTTTTTTTCCTTATGCATACTTGTTGTATGTTGAGTGGTCAGGCAAAAAATTAACATATCAGTCATGCATGAAATATAGAAATATACTTGTGATATAATGTAAAGTTCCATTTCTATTTATACTAACATGCCTTGTCTTTGTAATAAAAGAAGTTTGCTGTATATTCATATTTTTAAGCACATTATATTTTGTTTTAAATATAAACGTTAATATATTTCATAATTGAACCACGCTTACTTTAAACATATTAGTAGAAATGCAGGTACTACTGTGTACTTGTTACTATCTGGACAACTATTCTGGAGTGATATTTGGCTATAGCTACTATCCGGTGCATCCCTAATTACTGTGTCAATTCCAAGACAGTCTGACCAAGTGATGAGATCAGATCCTACTTTAGCATTAAAGTCTCCTTGAAGGATCAAATACTCTTTTAATAACAATAAATCTTTATTACCCCTGAGGAAATTTGTTCCCTCAAACCTATTGGTTTTATATGTTTTAGATATTCCTGTAGAATGAAGATTATTTCCTAACCCAAACCTCCCGCAGGAGCATAATGCACGACCAGGCAGCCATTATATGTGAAATTAACATAGGAAAGTAATAATTTAATTGCCAAAGGAACAAAAGAGTTCCTGTGTCATCTGTTTTTGTGATTGGTGATTTGTATCTTTAATGGCCTCCTTCAGTCGTAGAACGACTATGGTTCATCTCAGAACACACTTCCTCATGTGGCTGTGGAGCCCTATTTTGGAGAGACACTCCCATCCACAAATAACGCAGGTTAAGGTGGCTTTGGTTCGGTGGTAGAGGAGTATTGATGTTCACTGATTTGAGGTCCCGTTTTATTACATCTATGTAACGGAGGTGGGGGAGACCAGTTTTTCTTGTGCCAGTCGCGAGTTGTCCATAGAGGATGACTTTCGGGATGCGCTTATCCTCCATCCAGCGAACATGCCCAAGCCATCCCAAAGGGCGTTGTCTGAGGGCTGTAAAGATGCTGGGAATACCAGATCACGCAAGGATCTCAGTATTGTACACTCTTTCTTTCCATGTAATTTTCTGATCCTACGGAGACATCTCAAATGGAAAGAGTTCAGTTTTCTCTCTTGCTTTGCGTAGGTGGTCCATGATTCACTGCATTATCATCTATGAGGATGGAGGGTGGTGCTGTAGCAGGTGGTCCCATAACATTTGTTTTCTTTGTACTATATTCTTTACAGGCCTGAGAGAAGCGGGACATTAGTGACTGAAGTTCCTATTGCGTGTGTGCTACTACCGCTGCGTCATCCGTGAATAACATATTTCTTACAAGGGTGGTTCTGATTTTAGTTTTGGCACTCAGTCTGGCAATATTTAGGAGTTTGCCATCAAATCTGGAATGGAGATAGATGCCTTCGGTGGATTTGTCGAACGCGCTATGGATTAGCAGTGAAAATAGTATTCCAAAGAGGGTTGGGGCCAGGACACATCCTTGTTTAACTCGGCTGTTTATACTGAAACTTCGGAGCTGGCATCATTGAATTGCACTGTACCATCATATTTTGGTGGAAAGATACGATTACATTTAGTAGCTTGGGTGGACAGCCTATTATCTGTAAAATTTTAAAGAGGCCATCTCTGCTGACTAGATTGAAGGCCTTTGTCAGGTCAATGAATGCAATATACAAAGGCATCCTTTCTTCTCTGCACTTTTCCTGGAGTTGGGGGATGGTAAAAATGAAATCATGCCCCAAAGGGTGAGTTTTAACAAAGCTTATATCAATTCACTATGTCCATAAACCTTATTTTTACAACTTCCCACTCTCAGATCAAGCTGAAACTTTGCACACTTATTCACTATCAATGAAAACACATGAATCAATGAAATAAAGAACCAATTAGTTAATCCATTAGTCATAATTTATTAATTTTCTTTTAACTAGAGAAAGTGCGGGGAGAATTGTGCAGAGATTAGGTCATTCACTAAAATGTTTAAAACAACATTAGTCGATAAATCCTACTTTTATAAGTACTTGAATAGATCATTGACTAAAAATTCAGCCTTCCATCCTTGAAGCTCCAGTTCAAATTCAGACTTAAAAAAAAAAAGGATTTAGAAAGGAAATCTTCTCCCAATTACCCCTTCCCCTACTGGTCCACAAAAGTGATTAGACCATAGCATACTGAGCATGCCATAAGCAAGAAAGTTGCATTCAACAAACAATTAAATACAAATATTACCAATAGCACAAAGTGTTATTGTCAGTCTAGATCTATTAAAAATTAATTACATGATTGATTCAATGTAATTGATACAACTTCACACAAAATAAACTTTTTTATATTTCACTTTTATTATGGTTTAAGTCTTTTTAGCTTAGTTTTTATCAAAAAGGTTACTTAGTGGGGTTTGTTTTTTGCTAAAATTAAAAATAAAAATCTTTTAAAAATTCTAAATTCTGCTAAATAAGATTATTTAGCAGAATTTAGAATTTTAAAAAGTTTTTTTATTTTTAATTTTCAGATGGCTAAACCAGGCAGAGATGTTGCAGAGCATGGGAACACAATTGTAGGCAGAGATGTTGCAGAGCATGGGAACACAATTGTAGGCAGAGATGTTGCAGAGCATGGGAACACAATTGTAGGCAGAGATGTTGCAGAGCATGGGAACACAATTGTAGGCAGAGATGTTGCAGAGCATGGGAACACAATTGTAGGCAGAGATGTTGCAGAGCATGGGAACACAATTGTAGGCAGAGATGTTGCAGAGCATGGGAACACAATTGTAGACAGAGATGTTGCAGAGCATGGGAACACAATTGTAGGCAGAGATGTTGCAGAGCATGGGAACACAATTGTAGACCACACCATATAGTTATGTCTCATTTCAATATGAGATTTTCCTTTCCAACAGAAAGTGCAGTCTTTCTCATGAAGCATCCCATCATTGGCATATGTTCCTTGGTGGGCTAATGTCACGTATCAGTCTTGCTGAATCTAAATTTAACTCTTCCATGATGCAAACTTAGTATTTAGCCCTGCCTTTCTGCTAGAATATTCTAAAGACGGAAAACCCTATGATGTCATCTGATCACGCAATTGTAGCGTGTGTCTCGCCTGAGTGTTCCGGTGATTGGTTAGAGCGGGTCTTAGCACCAGTTGTGGAGATACTTTCAGACTTAAAGTTTGGAGATGTAACTCCATTAGTCAAGTCGCATATATTTTATCAGTTGAAACTACTTGTTAACAAGCTTGAAAGAAAATACTCATTTGATAGTTTTATTTGTACATTTTGTATATTGTGAGTGATTCCTAGTTCCTGAATTAAAGTTTTGTATTTTGAATTGAAGGATCTTCATTATTTGAATTTCTAAATATATATTTAGAATTTTGATCTAGAGATAATATCTACATAAGAATCTCCAGCTACCCAGGAACATCTTGAGACATTGATACCTCTTCAAGATCCATCTAAAGATATTGTGTGACATCTGACACCTCAAGAAAATACTGTGACAGCTACTATGTCCATGTGCAAATCTTTTCAGCTCACTGTTTTTGATTTTGTTGGATCATCAACTAGTTGAAGTAGGCATTCTGCCAATCAAGTTGGACTTACAAACTTCTTTTGTTCTTCAGCTGCTACCAGAGTTTCCAGGGCTTTGGATCAAAGAATAATGGTTGTCCACTTATCATGGTATCTGGCTGATGGGATCCAAAGAAATGCTTCTCATTTCATTTGGCACCAACTCATTTGCAGGAACAGAGGAATATCACTGTTAATAGTCTTAAAGCCTTCCACTTCTGATTTTCTTTGAGCTGGTCTCCATCAAGAGTAACACTCTCCTAGACTGAGAAGCTCCATCTATCAGAATAGCTTTTGAAGCACCATGTATCGCTTTCACTTGTCAGTAAGCAGTTTTGCTGAGTCTAAGCCACATGTACAGGGCAGATGCTTGATTTAGTTGTCAGAATCTTTACGAGACGCATGCCATTTAGTGTTGTTTTTTTTTAAAGACAATAGTAGCTAATCCCTAATGACCTCCCTAGTTGTTTAACCTTTATGTTTATTACTAGTTGTTTTGTAAGTATAACTTGCTATACATAAACAGAAGGAAGACAAGGTTTTAAAAAAAGTAAAAAAGTGACCTACATTTTCAGATCCCAGACCAGGTCTTTCCTTACATCCAAGTCCACGGCCAGATAAGACTTTACCTTTACCACCTTTGTAGCGGTTCTTCTTGAACCAGGGACACTGTTCAGAAATACAATGTAAGGGAAAGATTTAGTGATTTCACATCAATTTTACTGATCATTGGCACATTTATTTTAAGAAATAGCTGTACTTAATCTTTCTATAGAGCCGAATACAATATAAAATAATATAACATAAAATACAATATAAAATAATATAATATAAAATTCTGTATTACAATATAAAATAATCTAATATAATATAAAATCCTGTAATACAATATAAAATTATATAATATAATATAAAATATTATAATATATTTAAAATTAAATAATAAAATAAAAAATTATATAATACAATATAAAATTATAAAATATGATATAATATAATATAAAATTGAGTAATATACTACTGGATTTATTATTTTCAATATTGAATACAAATGAGTAAATCGAATGCTATGCTTCAGTGCAAAGAATTTCGTTCCCTCAGATTGAAAAACAAAATGAGATTGTGAGGATGAAAAAGTTGCATAGCTCATTACATTCAAAAGAATGAGGCTCCAATAGATAATGTTTACTTATTCATTGTGTTTCTTTATTCCATTATTCTTATTTGATTTATGGATTAAAGGATCAAGAATTTCTGTTTGTGGAATTGATTGTGCGTTATTCATTTGAAATCAAGTTGGATTTTATAAGGACAGGAAACCAATGGATCTTATTGTTGGAATCAAAAGAAATTAAAAAAAACGTGTCATTTATATTTCATTTTACTATTTTTTTTAAAACTGAATGTTGAAGCCATTCTGAATTGATGTTTCAGAGAGCTTTTAATTAGAATAAAAGTTGTTTTTTTTAATGCAATAAACTTGTTTTCAATGTAATTAAATAAGTAGATCAATTAATACATTTAAATTTTCACCATGATTATAATGCAATCTTTTCAATCTCTGTGACAAAGAAAAGGTTCATTTACTCTAGTGGTTTCTGACCACCTTCTTTATTGTCTTCCTTGTTCTCTTAGAGCTTGCATGGAATGTCTTACATTTTTTGGATAATGTTTGATAATGTGTCCTAACCTCTTCTTAAGTTGACTTAGACTTAGCAGCAGATGTGCAGAGTGTATGTCCTGGCTTCACATACAGAGAAGAAAACTAGCATGATCACGTAAGTATGACTTTTGTTCCAAAATAATTTTTTGTTGTCTACTAATTAAGTGAAAGAAATGGAGGAAATGCAAGTCAATAGAAGACCTAATCTTCAACCAGAAGACCTAATCTTCAACCAATACAACAGCCTATAGAAATAGACAACAATCCAAATTACTATTTAAATAAAAAGATTAGGTCAGAAAACCTCTTGTGAGACTAACATAAAGAGAAAGGTCAACTTGTGATGACCCAGCCTTCTGATAAACTTTGGAAATATTTCTTATTTGATGATCCAACATTCTAATAGACTTTGGAAATAATACTAATAAATCTATGTCTAATCTAATAAACTTTCAAAATTATACTTATGTGATGACCCAACATTCCAATAAACATAAAAGCCCCAATAATTATTTTTCTATCTAAATGATTTCAAAGTACAAATAATACTAGAAGTTTGTCTTAAGATCTGTTTTTTTTTTAGATCTAGTAATTGGTTGACTTTCATTTGATTCTTAAGCCTCACCTTCTGAGCCAAGTCTAACAATGCTGGTGGTACGTGTTGGTTAGCTCCTTCCAAGTTCCTAACAAGGTGTGGAGCAAACTCTTTGTCTTTTTCTGTGATCAGTGTGTAAGCATAGCCTTTACTTCCTATTAGAAAAGTGGGATAAGTATGTTACTGTAAGTCTTTACTTGTTATGTACATTAGGCAACTATTTTCATGCCTTTACTTTTTACTTACATAAGGCAAGTATGTTCATAATCTACACACCCCTTGGTATAAGTATTAGTCAAAGCTAATATGTGTCAGATGAAACTAAACAAGAAAGTCAACTCTATATCGCACGCATTTGATACAATGCCAAAAATCTTTTTTTAAGGGAATTCTTAATTTTCTTACTTTAAAGCAAATTGAATTTTTAGCCAGCTTTCATTTTCCTGTTGCTTTTAGAAAACAGAATATATTTAGCAAAAAATATGTGCACGATTGTGTTTTTCTGTACTGAGATAACAGGTAAGATTTTTTGTATTCTAATCTAATAATTAAACAAATCTTAATATATTCACAAAAGTTATCATTCACTCAACACTGATTCTCCCACTTGTGGTGGATGAAAAAATATGAACATTTAACCCATTATTACATTACTTTTATTTAGTTTACGACAATGAAGATATTTTCATGATCAAAATGGCAGTAGTTAAATTTTCAGAAAATGATTTTTTATTAGCAAATTCAATTTTGAACTCAGAGAAACTAAGGTCATAATCACAAATTATGATGTAACTCACAAAGTTCACTAACATTTCATTCATAACAGTGATTTCAAAGTCTTAGAAAAATCTAATAAGATAGCATTTGCTCATTATTATCTTAACCTTTTGAAAAATCATCAATTAGTCTTATTAGTTGTGTTTCAAAGCCATGTTGGTATCAAGTAAAGACATTATGTTTAAGTGGTTTATGCTGTTGCTACTTAATATGTGTTCTAGGATTTTACATGTGATGCTGGTTAGTGATACTGGTCTGTAGTTTCCTGGGTCAGATTTTTTTTCCTTTTTTAAATAAGGGAGTGACATGTTGGTATCGAGTAAGGACATTTTGTTAAAGTGGTTTATGCTGTTGCTACTTAATATGTGTTCTAGGATTTTACATGTCATGCTGGTTAGTGATACTGATTTGTAGTCTCCTGGGTCAGATTTTTTTCCTTTTTTAAATGGGGGAGTGACATTAACTTCTTCTAGTCCCTTTAGTACTCTGCCCAAGTTCATTCATTTAAAGATGTATTTCAAAATACATGGTTAAATAAATAAAAAATGATGTTTTAAGAAGAAACGGAAGCTTCAAGCCAAGTTTGTTTTTCTTGGATCATTCTATGAGATAAACTATCTGATGACATTACCTGCACGTCCTGTTCGACCAACTCTATGTGTGTGTGTGTCAATATCTCGAGCCACATCGTAATTGACAACAGTTTTAATATGAGGGATGTCCAAACCACGAGCTAAAATATTGTAAAAAAAAATAATTTTAACACATGTTTGCATGAATGTAAAATTGCTAATTAAATGCGCAGGCAATAATGGCGTAAGAATTTATGGTGCATTAAAAATTCCCCTTTCAGACCATGCGGTCTATAGGGTAGATGACGTTAAGGTCATCTGTTTCTTTGGCCAATGGTTAATAACAAAGGTGCCATGTGGCAAGCATAACGATCAACCGCCTTTACTTTCCCCAACTTAAGTCATGTACCCGTTAGAGTTGGGTGGACTCATGGGCGCCCTAAAAAACACAAAATTCAAATCTTCACAGAGATTCAACCCAAAACTAAGTCAGAATTTTGAAAAAAAAAATTGAAAGTATTACTAGTATAAGACTAAAACATTTAGCAAGCTATGCTTCTATATTACAATACTTTCATATAAATACTAGAAATAGAGATAATTGATACATCAAATTTTGGGAAGATATTTATAAAAAAAAATAAAAAAGTTACCTTAAAAAAGTAATTGTTATATATAACATTGATAGACAGATAAGATATATAAAATATATGTGTATATTGTATATCCATTGTGGTTCGATGATGACCACTTTGTCATCCAGGGGGCTTAGGGCTTTGCACTGGGGTTTTATGCCTTCTCATATGGCTAGTGAGACCTATGTGAGCCCGGAATGTTCAGCTGCACACTGGGCAGGTTATTCCAGCTGGAGCTAGTGTCAGTGGCCTTGCTTTACTTCTCTGTCATTTTGCTTCTGCTTGTTCTCTTTTCCTCAGCAACCTGTGCGCCAGTTTTCACAGTGCGACACCATGATGCTCTGTCATGTGCCTCTGTCTCCCAGGTGGCTGGGTCTATGCTGAACGCCTTCAGAAAAGCTTTGAGGGTGTCCCTGAAGCGCTTTCTTTGACCAATTAGCGAGCGCTTTCTTTCACTTAGTTGGCCATACAAGAGTCGTCTAGGGATGCGGCAGTCTTCCATTCTGCAGACGTGTTCTGCCCATCGCAGTTGGGACTGCATCAGGATTGTGTGGATACTTTGCAGACCTGCTCTTCGAAGGACTACAGTATCTGGTATTTTGTCTTGCCATTTGACATTCAGTATTTTTCTTAGACAAGTGGTTCAGTTTCTTTGCATGTTTTCTGTCCACTGTCCACGTTTCTGAGGCATAGAGCAATGTAGGGAGGATGACAGCTCGATAGATACCTCGTCTGTTCCAGACGTTTTTAGACAGTCTGCCATAGGATGCACTGGCCTTGGCAATACGCAGGTCGATTTCATTATCGATCTATTCGTTTCTGGAGAGTGTGTTGCCAAGTTATGAGAATCTGTCCACTGCGTTTATATCATGCCCATTTATCTTGATCCGAGTAAGCTTTCCCCGGAGCAGGCAAATATAAGGCTTCAGTCTTTTTTGTGTTAATGGTAAGGCCAAAGTCTGAGCATGCTCTTGAGAAGCCACTGATGATGCTCTGCAGATCATTTTTAGAGCAGGCATTTAGGTCACAGTCATCAGCAAACAGCAAGTCCCTGATTACTGCTGATTTTATTTTTGACTTTGCTATGAGCCACATAGGGTTGAATAGGCCACCATCAAATCTGTATGTTATATTTATCCCACTGTTTTCTATATTTGTGAATGCATCTGTCAGCATAGCAGAGAACATGATACTGAACAGTGTAGGTGCTAGGACAAGGCCTTGTTTTACCCCGTTTAATACTTCGAAGGGCTCTGATGGTTCCCCACTTTCCTGGACACGAGCCTTCATGCCATCATGAAATAGTCTCATCATGGTTATGAATTTTTGTGGACAACCATACTTTGACATAATTTTCCAGAGTCCTTCTCTGCTAACAGTGTCGAATGCCTTTGTTAGGTCGACATATATAGAGAAGAGGTCAGTATTTTGTTCTTGGCATTTTTCCTGGAGCTGCCTTGTTGTAAAGATCATGTCAATGGTTCCACGCTCTTTTCTGAAGCTGTACTGGCTTTCTGGTAGTAGACCATGTTCTAGGTGTTGCATGAGCCGATTTATTAGAATGCGTGCTAGGATTTTCCCAGCAATAGAGAGAAGAGATATTCCTCTATGGTTGTCGCAGATTTGGCGGTTTCCTTTTCACTTATATAGATGGACAATTGTGGCATCTTTAAAGTCTGGTAGTATTGACTCTTGTTCCCACATAATTAAAGAACAGCTCGTGTAGTCTTTCAATCAGGGCTATTCCTCCTTTTTTTGTAGACCTGCGGGAATGGAGTCAGCTCCTGGGGCTTTTCCGCTTGCGAGCTGTTGAATGGCAAGATCAGTTTCCTTTAGCGTAGTGGGGTCATCCGTTTTTTATTGGTACTTGCTGTAGCCTGTCTATGGCTGCTTCATTTATAATGGAAGGTGTATTGAAAACCTTTTCAAAGTGCTCGGCCCAGCGTTTTAGGATTTTTTCCTTATCTGTCAATAGGATTGTCCAATCAGCATTTAGTAGAGGGGATGATCCTGTCTTTGTGGGTCCATAGATTTCGTTTATGGCATGGAAGAAGTTCTTATGTTGTTCTTGTCAGCTAATTCCTGTATTGTTTCCACTTTTGTGCTTAGCCAGGTATCTTGCATTTGGTGTAAATGTTTTCGCACATTTTTTGCGGATGTTCGTGAATGCATCTTTAGTGGACTAGGAGTTTGGGTTGTTCAGATACAATTTATGGAGCTTGTGCTTTTCATCTAATAGTTTTTTTTATCTCAGTACTGGTACTGTTTTCATAAAACCAATCCTGATGCTTTCTCTCCATAGGTCCGAGTATGCTTATTGCTGTGCTATGGATAACTTCTTTGAAGCATTTGATTCAGTTAGAGGTGTGGAGTTGAGGCAGTTCTCTATCGCATCTGTAAGCAACTTTTCAATTTTGTCATCTGCTAGTCTGGCCATGTTTAGCCTTCTTAGGGGTTTAGATTTTTGCGGACGTCTCTTTGGTTGAATACGAATGTTTAGTTTTGTGATGATGAGGCGGTAGTCTGTTCCACATTCTGCACCACAGCAAGATTTGGTGATAATGTATGTCCTGATGGTCCGATTGTCTGGTGATGACGTAGTCTATGAGGTGCCAGTGTCTTGAGCCGGGATGCATCCAGGAAGTTCGCTTTCTCATTGGGAGACTGAATATTGTGTTTGATATGAGCAGCTTGTGTTCAGCACAGGTCTGGAGTAGTAATAATCCATTGCTGTTGCAATGACCTATCCCGAATTTGCCTAAGACTCCTTTCCAGATGTGATGGTCAAAGCTGACACTTGTGTTGAAGTTAACGAGAATGAGTAGCTTATCTGTTTTTGGAATATCAAGTATGGCAATGGTGGAGTTTAGTTCTTCATAGAACTTTGCTATGACATCATCTGGGTTGGTCATGGTGGGTGTGTAGCAGCTAACGATGAAAATGTGTTTCTTTCTGTTTTGTAAAGGCAGCTTTAGGGTCATGAGCCTGTCACTAATTCTTTTGGGAGGCCCGACTAGTTTAGATACTATTGAGGTTTTTTTGCAAAGCTGACTCCAGATTCATGTCATACTTCAGTTCTTCTACCGCTCCTGAAGAAAGTATATCCAGATCCTCTTTCGCAGAGTTCACCTTCATCTGCAAGCGGAGTCTCACTCAGTGCTGCTATGTCTATGTTGTATCTGTGGAGCTCCCTGGCTACTAGTGCAGTTCGTCTTTGTGGTCTATCAGATTTGTCGTTGACAAGTAGTGTGCGCACATTCCATGCACCTATGGTAAGTGGAACTATCCTCATCTTTTTCTTTGAATTTTGACCGCTTGTGTAGGGTTCCCGCCAACTGCGGTAGGCTGGCTAGAGTAGTTTAGATCAGGCAATTTTTGGGACACCTTTTCTAGCCCTGTACTCATGCTATGGAGGTGAGCAGTGCACTCCTAAATAGGGCTGCTCAGCCTCTCAGAGGGCTGCTGCTCTGTGTCAGTGGTGAACGACCATATGGCGTATGGCCTGAGCCGCCTTGTGTGCAGGGATGCAGCTACGGCTTCCAATGTGCCCACACCTACCGCTTCACTGCTTACCTGTCGCCAAAGGGCTTTGGTTTGGTTGTATTTGGGGGAGGGGGGATGACTAGTGACTTGCGCTGGAATTTGGATTTAAATGAGGAGGATTCGCGCAACACGTCAACCTCACTCTCACCCTAAACCCATCATTTTCCAGAAGCAAGATTTGGTCAAGACGTCTTGGGACGAGTTTTAGTGCAGTGGATGACCAGAGACTTTATGTATGTCTTGTCCTGCTCAAGAGTGCTCCACAGCACTGTGCTGGTATTTGCCTTTCTGGCCGCCAAGTCCAGACTTCACATGCTAGGTTTGACAGAACCTCAATGTACTGAGTGCCATGGACATGTCAGATACCCTCTACCTAGTTTAGTCAGCCAGTCAAAGCCGTTTCCGGAGTGTGGCCGCTGCACGTGCTACAGCTTCTGGGAGCCTCAGGTGAGAGTTGGGTACCGAGTGGGGACCAAGAGTGAGCCAAGCTACCCTCAAAAAGAGGGTACGACTGCCTGCCCACTAGAGGTGCTACCCCTCCTAAATACCCCATATATATATACACTAACATATATACTAACTATGTTAGTTACTATAATACATAGTAAAAACATTTTCAAATTGTTTCTAAATCAAATCAAATCCGCAGCATAGCTTTATCATGTTTGAGTAATGAAATACTTGATCTTAGATAAGAAACAGTAATTATTCATTTGCTTTTACTACCAAATTTAGGGAATGGTGGAACATATGTTTATGTTCTATTTAAATACAGTCCTAATTAATGAACATATTGTATATTATGTTTTAATAATTAAATTAATTAACATGGCTTCATCTAAAATATTTAGTAGATGTATTCTTTATCCCAACTATAGTCTAATCAACAAAACACTTTGGGACAACAGATACCTTGGCGAAGCTCCAATACTAGAGTCAGAAGTAGAGGAAGCAATGAAGCAAGAAGATCACTTAAAGGTTGCAAGTCAGAACGTTTAATATACACCATCTCACAAATAATTTAATATTTTAGTACAATCTGCCAGAAAATATGGGACGAAAATAACATGGCCAAAAGAATGAACTCAATCTTTAATTATCCCACTGCCCAAGAAAGGAAACTTGAGACAATGCCAAAACTATAGAACCATTAGTTTGATCATCCAAGCAAGATAATGCTAAGAATAATTCTCAACAGACTCAAGAGAAAAGCAGAGGAGATCCTTTCTAAAGAAAAGTCAGGCTTCAGGCTTTACAGCAGGTTAACTGAAGATTGCCTTCAAGACCAAAACATAGTGGTAAACAACTTCATAGACTTCAAAAAAAAAAAAAAAGCTTTGGCATGATGGCAAGTGATGAGGTAGTTTAACTTTGAAAAAAAAACATTATTGATGTATGTAAAGCCATATACCAAAATGCGAATAGCTCAGTACATCTGAGAACCAAATTTGAGAAAGTTTTAGGACCTCCATAGGAGGATGGCAAGGATGCCTTCAGCTCTTTTATTGAACTTGTATACTGATGACATGATGAAAACTCTAGAAGGATCTAATCCAAGGTTGACTATAAATGGGCAACCTATTTCTAATCTCAAGTTTGCAGATGATATAGATCCTGATTGGAAAAAATGAAGACCAGGTACAAGATCTTATTTCAAAACTGGATGCAGCATCTAAAGCAGTTGGAATGGAAAATCATGCAGAAAAAAAAGCAAAATACTAGAAGTTGAGTCCTTTAAATTCCTAGGGTCAAACCTAGCAAGATATGGAGGTTCAATAAAAGAGATAAAAACCTGCAATAAAACGTGTTGAACTGAATGTAAAGACCAGAACGTAGAATGATTTTATATAGAATCTAATTATCAAATATATTTTATGTGTTCATGTCTAAAACTGGAAAGTTATCTTTCAAAAGATAAGAAGGAATAGATCTAATCTTATGAAATGAAAAGATGCGACTGTCTACTTATTAATCTAGGACAAGATAGCTCTATGACATAAATCTTCTCGTTCATGTGCACACATACACAGTGAAACAAAATTAGTTTTAGACTGTAGATGTCTAAAAATAGTAATTCTTAGATAATAAGATTAAAGTAAATGAACTTTTTTAAAAATTATATAGACCTAACAAAATCCCAAATAAAAAAATTCTAATTAAATAAAAACTTCAAATAAAAGCGAATGTGTAGTTCTAAAATGTAAATAAAAAAAAAACACATTTCAGGGTGAATTTTATTTTAAAAAGTTAAGTAAATGGTAAACATGTTCAGTAATAGGCCTTGGATATTTTTTTGTTTGTGAGCTTACATGTTAACTTGATTTGTATCACTGCTTAATTTGTATCACTGCGCTATGTGACCTAAGATACAGGCATTTGTTTTTATCTTGGTCAAGATGGCTTATTGAACTAATTGTCGTAAATTCTCTTTCTTCAATAGAATTTAGGCATTTTTTATTTATTTTAGGACATTTACATATACTATGGTCTCTGCTCGTTAACCCTTGGCCAAAGAAACATATGACCTTAACATCATCTGCCCTATAGATCGCAAGGTCTGAAATGGGAACTTTTTATGTTCTCCACTGTTATCTAAGGAATGTTCATGCCAAGTATCATCAAGATTTGTCATAACAATTTTGATTGCTAGAATGGAAATACTCCTTCCATTCTACTTAATGTATATTACTTGACAAATAAGACTTATCAATTTGGCCACAAAATACATGGAAAAATTCTTACCAGCAACATCTGTAGCAACTAATATTGAGAATTCTCTTTTCTTGAAAGCGCTGATGATTTCATTTCTTTCAGCTTGACTAATGTCACCATGCAGAAGACCCACTTAAGAAAATACATTCAATTTTTGAAGTCCTGTTGTTTAATCTTAATAATAAACTTCTAAGTTGGAAGTGGGAAAATAGTTGCTATTATTGACTTAAATAATTATTTAAAACATTGATTTTAAGCATAAATTATTTTGTTTATAGACTATTAATATATAGATTATTACTGGAAATCTTGATTATAAATTGATAAAATTAGTTAGTCAATTTTTTTTTATGATTCACGCATGTTTTGTTTGGGGCAATGAATAATTGTGCAAAGTTTCAACTTGATGTAAGAATGGGAAGTTGGAGAAATAATGTGTACAAAATTTGTACCAGACAGACTGAGTGACTTGATACAAGTTTTGTAAAAAGAAGTGAAATCTCTTTGTTAAGAGAAGTTATGAAATGTTGGCATTGCTTGAAGCATCCTACAAAATGGCCTTTGCCTTGGCTCTAAAACTGAAGCCTTTCTCTTTCGCGGGTCTCTCTTTGGACAAAGACTGGACTGACTGGCGTGGCCTTAGCGGGCTGAGTCGGGCGGTCTGGTTGGCGTCCATGAGCTAGGCTCTAACTAGCCCGTTCCCTGGTGCGCTAGTGGAGAAATACGCTGCGATAAATGGTAATTCGTTAAATGGTGATTCCAATACTGGGAATATCAAGAAACGTGTACCACCCCACTTTTGCCCTGCAGGAAACTATTTTGCCAAACTGTGGTGGTGATTGCTGAGGCAGGTTCTTCCTTGCCCTCCATGGTGACATAAGTATAGGCCATGAACACTGCTGCATATGAGCAGTAATTAAGGCCGCCAACGGCCTTAACCAAACATCAATGACAAGTACAGACACGAAAAAAAGCGGGCACGAGCAGACCCCGCACGGTAGTGGGCGACAGGCCTGAGCACGAAAAGTCCACTACTGGTTGCCCCGCGACCTCGATGAGGGGAATTTGTCAGGTCGCGACAAATGGGCTAAAATTCCTTCACCAAAGTCCTCTTCTCAACCTACACTGCATTCGTAGGCCTGCCTCCTTCGGAGGTCCGATACTAATCAGGTTGCTGGACGTCAACCACAACCTCCTGACGATAATGATACGCGCCAGGCCGAACTGACTGGAAGCGATATAGTAACGAGAGCCCCCGGCTCTCAAAATAACCAATTAGATACTAGTGGGATCCAACCCAGGGACTTAGCCTATTAACACAGGTCCCTCTTGATTCTACAACTAAACATCTGTGGGGTAATCCTCAAGATGTTAGAGCTCTCTAAATTCCTCCACGAGAGGTCAAAAGACGTAGTACTACTACAAGAGACCCTCACCGGCAAGCGAAATGCCAGTATAACCGGCAATACATGCAAGTGCACAGACTGCCGAGGACTGTTAACCTACGTTCGCAACAACGTGGTTACCAAATAAGTCCCTGGTCCACGAGTGCACGGCGTACCGACGCCATCACCCTCGAGATCCACAAACAAGGGCGAAAATTTACAGTAACTAATCTGTATAACCCCCCTAAGCATGAAATCGGCCTAGAAATTGACAGCACAAAATATCAATTCTTAAAATGTCATCGCAGGCGATTTCAACGCAGTCTCCATAGTGGGGCTATGACGTAACTGACTCATCAGGACACAAAATACATGAACTGCTCAATAGCTCAAATCTGTTTTTCTTACAAAATAAACATACTCCCCCTTATTAATCACAATTGCCTTCTCAGAGGCCAGGGGTGTAGCCCCAAAAGTCCCACGAAATTAGAGTTACACCAAAGCGAACTGGCCAGCATACGAGGCAGCAGTCGACACTGCCCTAATGAACGCTGGAGGAGAAAGACGTTGATACTATCTACGGCGAAATAACAGCGGCAATGTTGGGTGCGGCTAGGATTTATGTCCCGCGGACTTATCCTGGTGTCAGGCAGAAGCGCGTGTGGTCTCAGAATTTGAACAAGCTGGTCCTGAGACGCAAGCGGGCCCGTAGGCTCGCTGAAAGAAAGGGTACTCCCGAATTTCGGCGGGAATACATTAGGCTCTGTAGAGCCGCGAGGGAACTGGCCCGACGCGTCTGGTCGGACCATTGGAACGCTGCCTGTGCCGGGATGGGTCTTCGGGACTCCTTGAAAGTCTGGCGTCTTCTACGAAACCTTGAGGCCAAAGACACAGTGCAAATGGCTGCCCCTCTATCCACACCCGGAGGGTCGGCCTCAACGGTAACCAAAACGGCCGCTAAAATTAGCAAGTCCAAAAAGAAGACAGCCATGTGCAAAGCCCTCAATAAAGAACGTAAAAGGTTCGAGAGGGAGCCAAATGAGCCTGAAAGCCAAGCAACGTGCAACGCGCCCTTCTGTCGTGCTGAGCTGGACAGAGCGATTGGCAAGTGCAAAAACCGAAACGCTCCGAGCCAGACAAGGTAACCCCTGAGAAACACATCGGGTGCATTGCAAGAGGTAAACTCCTAGAGTTTATGAATCGAACCTGGGCAGAGTCCAGACTGCCCGGGGTCTGGAAACGTGCTATCATTGTACCAGTCCTCAAGAAGAGCAAAGACGCAACTAACGTGGAGTCCTACAGACCCATTTCACTAACCTCAACGCTTAGCAAAATAGCCAAACGCATGGTTAACGAGCGCCTAGTTTGGTCCTTTGAGAGCGCCGGTATCCTAGCGCCAGAGCAGGCCGACTTTAGGGCAGGCTTGAGCCCGATCGACCAGGTCACAATATTTGCACAGGAGGTGGCCGATGGGTTCCAGAGGTCCGAAAGCACATATGCAGTATTTATAGACCTAAAACAGGCTTATGACCGCGTGTGAAAGCAAGGCCTCTATCTTAAACTTAGATCCATGAATGTGCTGGGCAAGATGTACAATTGGATACAATCCTTTCTGTCTGGGAGGAGCACACGTACAAGATACCAGCACTCCCTTGGCAAGGCAAAACAACAAAATGGCCTGCCTCAGTGTTCTGCCCTCTCCTGCACACTTTTCATGGCCTACCTCAATGATTTGCCCAGCTCACTGCGGTTAAAGAAACTGCAAATATGCGGATGACATTGTCCTTTGTCAACCAGGAAGAAAGCCGACCAAATGCAGGCAGCATTACAAGCAGACCTCCAAACCATCTCCTCGTATTGCGAAAAATGGCAGATTCAAATAAACGTTGCCAAAACGACCTGGTCCCTGTTCAGCCTGGGGATCGGCATTCTTAAGGTTCCATTCGAGCTTCAACTCGGTGGGCTGCGACTCCAACGTGAAAATACGCCAAAATATCTAGGGGTGACCCTGAATAGAAAACTGTCAATTCTCCAGCACTTCCAGGAAACTGAAGGAAAAGCCTCGGAGAAGTTAGCGCTACTCAGAAAGCTGGCCAGCACAAAGTGGGGTGCTAAAGCTGACATGCTACGCACACTGTACTTGGGGGCAGTTAGATCGCAAATAGAATACAGCTTTACAGTTCAAGTATACACTAGTAAAACAGCCCTCGAATCACTCGATCGAGTACAGGCACAAACACCCTAGCTATGGGTGGGGGCGAGGGAGGGTCGCCCAAAATAGAAGAGGCAGTCGGCGCTGCAGATAACATCCGCCGAGCCATTGGAGCTGTCCTTTTTATGAAGTGGGCGCCCTCACATTGCGGCGTGAAAAGCAATGAAACGGCAGACACCCTTGCACGAGAGGGAGCTATGGCAGCCACACACATCGAAGCATCAATCACGTTTTTACAAGCAACGGCAGAAATCCAAGCACTCATTCATGAGAAGTGGTTAAAGTCCTTGGAGGAATCCGACAGAGCACGTAGTTTCTGGCAGCGTATGCGTCACCCAGATCGCGATCCGTGGTGGCGGTTAAGGAGGTCAGAACAAGCAATCATTGCAGTGTAGGACGGAACATTGTCCTGTTGGGGCATACTTTGCCCGGTTCCGCCCGAACTACGACTCCCGATGCCGTCCTTGTGAAGAGAGCGTCGAAACAGTGTCGCACGTCTTGTACGAGTGTCCCCAGCTCCGAGAGCTAAGGGGGGACGTGCCTGAGCAGTCACTAAACTAATATGGTAGCTATGAGGCATTACGCCGAACGGCCCAGTTTCTTGCCAGAGCACTACGGGAGGATTTAGTCCTTCCTGCTCTGATTTTTCAATAGGAGTTCATCTCAGGTAGAGTTGCTGGACCTGTAACTTGTAAATGTTATACAAATAAAAATAAAAATATCTTTTTAAAGAAACAAAGCTTAACAAATGGAAAGAACTGCATCACTGCCAAATATCTCAATACTGCAGGAATAAGCTACTATTTTTTCTATATATAACAAAAATAATTACCACCAATTAATTAACTAATTGATTCATGTATTGTCATTGACACTGAATACTTGTGCGAAATTGTAACTTAATATGAGAATGGGAAGTTGTACAATGGGAAAATGGAAACAGCTCCACATATTCAGCCATATCTCTATTTCTCTTATTTTATATCAAACTAAATAATCACCAATAACTAATGGGTGTGGGAGAAATAACATATACAAAAATAGTACAAGAAAGAGGGAGTTGATATAATATACAAAATATTCACATCCTACTCCCCCTGTTTTTTTACTAGCAATAGTCAGTGCTTTATTTGTGAGGTCCTTTTTCAATGTCTGTAATAAAAATTATACTCTTCTTGTATTTTAATGTTTATTATTAATTTATTATATTATTAATTTGTTAAAATTGAATTAAAAAAAAATTGCGCACAATAAGAATTAAAATTTAATTTTCCGCACACACATTTAAGGTCATGCTTGTTTTTAAGAAGTGATGCCTTTAAAATTTCAAAATTTGATTGTAATAATTAAGACTTAAGACACGGAAATCTCGTTGGTGATGTTGTAAAACGAGTTTCAGGGATCAACAGATTGAAGGTATTCAATGATAAACTGTATGGAGTTGATCATTCTTCACACAAACATTGCAGAGAATTGCAAATCTGTGCTCCTTTGTTAGATGATGAGTTGTTACAAAATGGAAGAATGTTAAGCACGCGATGGGTGGCATCCAGCTTCTGTTTGTTTTAGCAGTTTGGGAAGATTATGATGTTTTGGGATAACATTTTAAAGAAGCAAAACTTGAATCAACCAGAGACAAAAAAGATCAATGCATGTAATAAGGTTTTTCAGCGAAAGATGACTTCAACTGAATTTTTACTAGACCTCGGATTGATGTGCGATGCGCTCCAAGATTGGTCAGAGTGAAGTTTGGATTTACAAGAGCGCAACATAGACAACTACAGAGAAGATAAAAAAATCAAGGCTGTTATACAGATTTTAGAAGAAATGCAAAATATTCCAAGCCCTTATGATAAAATTGTAGTCACTGCTGTAGATAGTAACCTTTTCAAAGGAGTTTCACTTCACACCAACAACTGTACCAGCGATCCACCAATTGACGTAAGCAAAAGACTACAAGAAACAATTGAACAAAACTTGCTTTCTAGTGAAGATGCTGAGTTGGCAGATTGGGTTCGAGTGATCGATACAAAGCAATGGCTGGACAACACTGGTACTTACTTAACATTGGGTGAAACAGAAATTAGAAACTTGTCAACAAGATTGCAATTAAATGAAAGAATAATGATTCACGGATTTCATGAATATCTAATAAAAAAAACTTTCCGGATAAACTACTTTGTTTGCAAATTGCTCTCAGTACAATCCCAATTTCTTTAAGTGAAGCTGAAAGAGGATTTTCGCAAATGAATCGTATCATCACCCTGACAAAAAGTTCAGTGATGACAACAACTGTATCTTTACTGTTATTTATCAGATTAGTTGGACCACCACTCGAACCTTTTGACCCTACAAGATACATTGATTCATGGTTGCTTAGAGGCAGACATTCAGACACAGATATGTTGATTCATGGTAGCTTATAGGCAGACATTTAGCCACAGATACGTTGATTCATGGTTACTTAGAGGCAGACATTCAACCACAGATACCAACAGCAAAGAACGCAGTTGGAAGTATACTTCAGATGAGAACTTGATTAAACTTTGGAATTTATTAAGAATAATTTATTTATATTTCATTTTCATTTTTAACAGGGTTCTTTCCTATAGCACACAAGAGAACTTTATAAAATTTTTTGAAAAGAAAATCAAGAATAACTTGAATAAGTTGTTAGTTAAATTTTACAAATCATAACAAATGTATATGGTAAACTACTAAAGTAACAATAACACAATTTAAGTTGGTTAATTATGAAATAAAATTGTTTTAGACATTTAGTATCTTTGCAGTTGGGATTTAGCTTGCATCGAGGTGTGAACTGGTAGTTAAAGGTTAGGCAATCCATCACTGAGCACCAGTACCTATTTTTTTTTTTACAAAAATAGCACTGGTAATAGTAAATTGCTTTAAAAATGGTTTATTATTTATATGTTAAATTTTGGTTGTACAATACATTTTAGAATATCTTAAAAGTTTTAAGAGATTTAAAATGTGGAATTTCAAATGTAGATATCTTTCCTAATAATAGAGACACTTGTAAAATTTGGCCAATATCTGACAAAAGAACATAATAATAGTTTGAAAATTAATTTGGTATCACATTTAGACTTTAGTACAATAATAAGAGCAAAACTTTAAGTTGGCTTAAGGCAGTTGAAAAAAAAATCAATAAACAAACATAAAATAGAACTTAAAAAACAAATCTAATTCAAGTTTGAACAGGTACTGCTATGTTTAAAATGTTGTGACGTTTATAAAAAGAAACACCATGTCAAAAACCAATAAAAATTTTATGCAAAGGACTAAATTTTGGCTTTGCGTGTGGTACCATGACAGCAAGAAATAAGTAGGGTACTGGTAGTTAAAATGTCTTCACAAAAAAAAAAGTATGCAATATTTCTATCCAATAACTAATATTATATTGCTTTTTCTTAGGTTAGAAATGTTACAAATCTAAAGAGTAGGCCTAAACCTATTTTAATAAACAAGCACACTGTGATCCCTCTCCCAGTGATTCTGGAGAATCCTTTTTTTATAAGTTTGTAACTCTCTAAAGCAAATAATTTAATTAATTAATTAATTAATAATGCATTATTTATATTGAAATAAAAATTCTGGTTTTGAGCATTTAGATTTTACACATTTTAATGAAATGCAATATTTCATAGAAAAAGGAAGGCAACATAATTCTCTAATAGAAAGTATTTTAAATGGGTTGATTTAAAAAAAATATTTGAAAAAAGCTATGGTTGTTGAAATGCATTAGCTGAGCATTTAGAAACTAATGAAATCAAAATGTAATATAAAATCCAAGTTAATTTTCTATTGAGTCTTTTATTTAATCAATTAGAAATGTTCGGTCTTAAACTGTGTAGTGCCAAGACAGGCATTAAGGGACTTTTATCAGTATTTGTCAATTTTATTTTGACTAACCTCACTGTCTATTAGGAATGACTCTATTACACTTCACAACAAACAATGTACCTATTCAATAAGTATTTAAAACAAAAGTAATAACAGATCAAATGTATCCTTATATTTGAAAATAATCAATAACATATTCTTTAAGGTTATATATTAGTCGTTTAAAGTTAAAAAAATATTATTTTATGGATCTTCCTTCCAAAAAGATGATAAGATAGAAGATAACTACGCTAATGCATATCAGTGTAAATCTAGCCCTTCATGTCAATTAGTCTTATGTACTACTGAGTCATTAATTTTCCTGGCTAATTCAGGCAATCTGTTTCATAGTTTAATACCATAACACTAAGAAAAAAGTAGCTGTTCTAGCACATGGAATAAGTAATGTACCTTAATGTCATTTTATTTTATTTGTTTTTTATTCAATGTTTTATGCATTAATGCTACTTTACTTTTTAGTCTTCTGTCCTGAATTGTCTCTAGGTCAAAAGTGAATATTCATTTGTTATAAATCTCAAGACTTTACTTTGCATCTTAATGTTTTCGTGAGTTGAAAACTCCCAAATAGAGGATGCATATTCTAAAACTGGTCTCATCAAAGTTAAAATAATTATAGTTTTATATTCTTGATTTTTTCTTTTTTTGTAATAAAAATACTTACACTCAAAATCTTTGGCCTTTAAATTTGCTGCTAACTCTTCAGAATTGGTTTTCCTCGTAACGAATATGAGAACACTCCCTTCTGGAGCATCAAAAGAAAAGAAAAATAAATAGCTCAATAACAATGCTAAAGAAAATTTTTTTTAAATTAAAATTGTGTAACAAATTCTTCACTTACTAGAAATAAAAATAACAAAAAGTTCAAAACAGCAAAGCTAACCTTTTTTATATGTGCATGACAAGTCAGTCAAAACTCGGGGCCATTGATTTAGGAAATCAACTCTATTATTATGTGCATGAGTCAGTCAGTGACTTAGGACTATAAAACAAACTTTCAGTTTCAATCAAATCTATTTAGTTCTTTCTACAATACCGATAAAGATCATATATATCTAAGGTGAGAGATTGCAACCCAATGTGTCAAATAAGGCTTGAGGACCTCTAGAGTGCATCTGTAGAGTCATTGACCATCAAAACAAAAATTGGGGGGTAACCACTTAAAGACCCAAGATAGAATCATTACATGGACCTTTAAAAAAATGAACAATTATTAACTGTCACAGTCTCATTTGAGATTGAGTGTTATTTGTTCACCTTGGGTCAAGAAGAGCTTGAGAAACCTCTGAATAGAAAGAGGAAGTGAGAATGACTAAATATACTTTTAAGTTAGTAGCAGTCATTTTTGGGACTTGAGACAGTACACACATTTTAGTAGCAGTAGTTTGCTGTATTTGGAGCTGTACACATGCTTTGTTACCTGCTATGATGCAGGATGTGATTTAGTAGTGAAATTGTATGTACATCTATTCTAGAGGACTTATGATATTTTGTGCCTGCTAAGATGCGGATGTAACTGTACTACTATTTATATTACTACTATGAAGATATTATGCCATTTCTTATTTAACCAGTGATTTGTAACCGAATGCCTAAAGTTGCAGTATTATTCTCATCATTTAATAAAGTCAGTGTCTACTATTAATGTTTGTTACATGCTAAGTGTAGCTCCAGGACACACAAACCCAGCATTCTACACATTGATAACACCTCTTTACATTTGGTAGCCAGTCTATGTGTAATATTTATATTCGTCACCATAATCTTTACATTTACTGAAAAATGAAATAAATAATCTTCTTAGATATATGAAGATCATGTTTTATACTATAATAAGATAAAAAATCTTTATTGATCCTAATAATTTCTTAGGATTATATTACAGGCACAACAAACAAAAAGATTCATTAAGTGGCAGTGCTGATGCAGTCTGACAGAGTATGGAAGAAATGAGAGCTTATAGTGTTAAGTTTTTGCCACAGACGTCGCCCAGAAGTAATGGTGGTGTGGGTTGGGGTTGTCTTCTAAAATTTGTCCAACTTTTTTGAGGCATCATTTTGAAAGTCTGTTCAAGTGACACATTAGTTTAAACGACATTTTATTTTACATAAAGTTTTTTTAGTGCATATATTTGCAGGAAAAAGATTTTCTTTAGCAATTTAAAACTGTTTAATTTTTACACCCAATTTAGGTTTTCAATATTATCTACTCACAAAAGCCTGTTAGTCAGTCATGTCTTATAACTGACTAAGAAAACTAAAATGACTAAAAGGGCATGTCTGTCAGTATCTTCATAAAAATGTGAACCACAGTTATTCTGTTATTCTAAAACAAAATGTGTATATGTACATACAATATGCATTTCTGACCTTTATAAATGAAATTTGAAAATGGAACTTAAGTACACCTTACTTCTAGTCTAAACATAGCTTCTTCTAAATAGATCTACAAGTACAATATTTAAACTAATCCATAAACAAGTTCTAAAAGGTGTGCTGGCTGAGTGGTAAAGCGCTTGGCTTCCAAAACTGGATCTTTAGGGCTCCTCTGAGCTCTAATGGGTACATGTCATTAATTGGGGAAAAGTAAAGTGGATGGTTGTTGTGCTGGCCACAGGACACCATAGGACACAGAAACAATGACCTTTACATCATCTGCCCTATAGACTGCATGGTCTGAAATGGGAACTTTACTTTTATAAACTAGTTTTAGCATAACCTAGATTGAGACTAACTATAGATCTTGATAATACTATCCTAGATTTCAACTGAAACTCACCAGCCATCAGGAAACTAATTATGAATAAACCTGACATGTAATACTCTAAGAAAAACATAAGAATGCAGGGGTTTTTTTTTTGGATCATGGCTGGCTTTAGCTTCCTGATATGAATTAGAGATAAAATGTAAAAAATAAAAACTTTTGCCCTTTTTAACTTTCAAAGGCATAAAAAAAAATTAACCATAGAGCAGCATCAAAACCTTAAGGATAGAAATGAACTATTTATAGAAACAGTACACAATGGAAGTTGAGATCAAATTATTAAAAAACAAACTAGATAAAACAACACATTAGATCTGGATTAGTGGTAGATTATGACATTATACCAGAACTATCTGAACATGATATTGTTAAAATAAAAAACCTTAATAAAAAGCAGTAATCAATATAAAACAAAAAAAGTCTTACTTCAGAACTAATTCAATTACACAAGCTGCATTAAATTTTAAACTATCATTTCTATCAGAAAAAGACATTAATCAACCAGTTGACAACCTCTGAATTTGCATAAAAAGCCATTTTAAAAACATTAAAGAAAATTTAATACCAACTTAATGCTCATCAAACAAACAAAAAAAAACAACATAAATGCTGTTTTAAAAACAAATTAAAGAAATTGTGCAAACAGAAGGAAAGCCTGTTAAAAAAATTCTTTTTAAGGCAGTCCATACAAAAAAAAATAATTATATTAACAACTAACCCCAAAAGTTAGCAGACAGTTACAGAGTGAATAAATAAGCAAAGTAATATCTAAGGATAACACACTAAAAATCTATGGTCATACATTAATTCTAAGAAAATGGAAACATAGGTGTAGCCCTGTTAAAAGAAGATAACTTAACACATATGGTAATGAAACGAAAGCTAACATTCTAAATATTTTGCATCAGCATTCTTAGCCCCCAAAGACAAAGACAGATTGCTTAATTTAGACCTAGTTGAAAACATAGGAAATCTAGATAGAAAGAAAAAGGGATCCAAAAACTAGTAGCTAATATTAAAACAAATTAAGCTTCTGGACCTGATGGTATACTCAAACAACAAAGTAACGAGCTAGCACCAGTGTTTAAAATACTTTTTCAGGCATCACTAAACGAAGCAGGACGTTTTGGCGCGCAATACATTATGTACATTTATTGTATTATTTCTTTAAAAAGAATTATGCATATCTATGTTTTGCATGAGTGTTTGTGTTAAGACATATTTTTCACATACAGAAGAAGAAATATTTGTGTCCGCTATTTTGGTATTTAAGTTTGTTATTTAGTTATTGTTAAATCTCTCACATTACACAACACCAGGCTGCCATCCATACTTCACAGTATGCATGCATGAAATAGTCAAAATTATTTAGTTATTAAGACTTTTTTTGGTGGTAGCGGGGTGTGTGTGTGTGTGTGTGTGTGTGTTAAATATATATATTCTGTTTGTCTCGGTATGAAATAGTGAAAAATTCTGTTTGTTATACATTTTTAAACACATTTTAAAGTGAAAAACATTAGTAGCTTTCATACATTATATGTTATTTCAGTAATTATTTTATATCTGCTCCTAAAACCTTTTTTTATGTGAACTATAACAATTTTATTAATCAATGTGACTTATCATTAACAACATGTAAATGTGTGTTTGTGTTTCACATCATTTTCTTTTATAAACATTTTAGCTTGTGTATGTCAGTTTTTTAAGAGGCACATTTTCATTTTCAAAATTTTTTGTTTAAGGAATTACACTAAAATAAAAAAATAAAAAATGAAACGATGATAGACAAAAAATTGATGCAATTATTTGTTTACATTGACATTGGAGTGAAATGTGCCCAGAAGAGAGGGGGCGGGATAGGTGTCGCATTTAATGACCAGTCCCAAGTAGATGATCGCCAGATGCTTGACGCCAATTACCAGTGCTCGTTGCTGGTCTTGTCTTTATTTGTTTAACTATACTACTCACATATAAATAAAAGGGAGGAGATAGCATGTCATTACCATTCAGGAATCTGACTTATTATATGCCTATATTCATGAAATAAGCAAAACCCACAATAATTAAAAAAAAACAATTCGCTTAACGGTGTTAGAATTCATACTATACATACAATATTATGGTAGAGTGAATTAAACATTGTTATAAAAGCTACGTGCTTATTAAATCATCTTCAAATTATATCTCGCGCCAAAATGTCCCTGTTGCCAAAACGGCTTGTGCCAAAACGTCTCGCGCCAAAACTGCAGGGCCAAAACGGCAGCGCCAAAAGGTCACGTACCGTCACTAAATCAGGGCAGAGTACAAAGGAACTGGAAAGAAGCTAATATCATTCCCCTATTTAAAAAAAGGAGAAAATTCTGACCCCGGAAACTACAGACCAGTATCACTAACCATCACATGTAAAATACTAGACAACATAATATGAAGTAGCATCATAAATCACTTAGATAAACATAATGCCTTTACTTCCTATACCCACATAGCTTTAGGAAATCATAGGAAACACAACTAATAGGACTAATTGATGATTTCTTTTTAAATTTTAGATAACAGTGAGCAACTAGATGCTCTCTTATTAGATTTTTCCAAGGGTTTTGACAAAGTTCACCACCATAGTTTGCTAATAAAAAATTAAAATATTTTGGCCTTGATGGCCCATTGCATCAGTGGATTAAGGATTTTCTGATAAGGAGATAACAAAGGGTAATAATAAATGGCTCAAAATCAAAACCAATAACAGTAAACTCAGGTTTACCTCAAGGAACAGTCTAAGGTCCACTACTATTTATTAAGTCAAGTAATTCAATTAATAGGACTAACTGATGATTAAATAATAATAAGCAAATAGGTGCCATGTGACTTTTCTAAGGCATTTAACAAAGTTAACCACCACAACTTAAAAGCTTAAAATTAAAATATTTCTATATGGTCCACTACAGGATTCAGGATTTCCTGATAGAGAGATAACAAACTGTAAAATAAATGGTTCCAAATAAAAACTTTTTCTAATTTACATAAATGACCTATCAAAACGCATTAGTTTAGGAACAATAAAAACACAGGATACTGAAATTTTACAAAGAGAATCAGAAGAACTACAGAAATGGGAATCAAACTGAAGCATGTCTTTCCACTCAGAAAAAAATCCCAATTATTAAAAGTAACCAAATAAAGCTAGAACAAATAAAAACTATTTATCTTATTAACAGATTGATTAACAAGTTACTGCCACATAAGGGGAGTTAACTATTTTGAAGTAATTGTGAGGACAGGAGAGATTCTTTTGAAGGTTACATAAGGCCATGTAAAGTGTGCTATTAAGTTACCAGCTTGAATACTGCACCTTGCTGTGTGTTGTGTACTCTAGATATTTTTTCCTGTTAGTCACTGGTCATGTCTTGGGGTACTAAGGAGAAGTGTGCCCTGCTCTGGAGATTTTTGGACTAAGTATATCTTTGATCATTATTGTATTTTATATATTTTGATTAATTAGTAGATGATTTCCAGGCAGTATATTTTAACCTTGACGATTTACATCCTGAGATTTTCCCAAGCGTGACATATTTTTTAGCCTTATGTTAGTGAAAAGCTCAAATTTGTTTCTGTTTTTATATTCTGATAGCATTATGTACACTTAAATGTTCTTAAATTATCTATTTTGTCAGTATTAATACATAAAATAATCATCTCATAATGTTTTGTTTCTTTCTCCCACAATTTGAATAATATCCTTAATCATATTACCAATTACGTTCTTTCATTAATAATTGAACCTGTTCCTAGGTCAATCACTCACCAGATGTAAAACCAACCAATCTTCTCATCAACCATGTCCACTTAGCTGGTCCCAAAGGCAAAACTTCTACAATTTGTGTGACATCCTCATTAGCCTAAAACATTCACATCAAATGCATTAAACTCAAAGTGAAATATTGAACAAAATTACTAAAATATTAATAAGTAGCAATATTTTATGATATTATTTTAAAATGTGTCACAAATTCAAGAACAATGTTAGGATGGAGCTTGACACAAATCCAAGGTGGATATCATTTCTAATGTGTTTCTGTGTGTTTTTAAATGGCTGCATTTGTATGTGACCCTAAGTAAGGTGAATTGAACTAGAGAACAAAACAAGCTTTTTGTATAATTTACTTGAGGTGTAGACTCCATAATAAAATGATGTTTCTCCTAACTTTCCCTCAATATAAAATGAATGTTTGTTTGTTTTTTATCTAGAAAGCTGCTAGTCTCCACAAGAAGGTGAGATTAAGAATGGCTCAACAACTTAAAAGCTTATTTCTATAAGACAACAACTGCTATTATATGTTGTCTCTTGAATAAAAAAAAAATCTGTTAATATCATGGTCCCTAAATTCCTTACTAGTAATTCTTTGGTATAAACAAGTCTGAAAAATAAGTGATGATATTGTTTTAGAAGAATAATACCTTTATTGTTTAGATTAAGGTGGAGTTGCTACACAAATACATTGCTCTATGCTGAAGTAGTTTACCCATCATGTCTCTCTCTGGCATGCAGCCTAACCAAAGTTGATGCTTACTATGTATTATGGGAACTCTATTGTTGTACTGAGAGGCTAACAGACTTGTTTGCTCTATGATAGGAGAAGTGCATTGTTCGAGATTCGTAATCATATCCCTATACAAAAAGGGTGACAAGTCTATCAGAAGTAGGAAAGATCTTTGCATGAGTCTTGCTCGACCAACTAACCCACTCTTTAGTGGACAAGGTGCTATCTGAGAACCACTCTTTAGTGGATGAGGTGCTATCTGGGAACCACTTTTTAGTGGACGAGGTGCTATCTGGGAACCACTTTTTAGTGGATGAGTTGCTATCTGAGAACCAATGTGTAGTTAGAGCCAGTAGATGTACATCTGACATAATATTTCTTCTCTGACAATTACAACAAAAATGATAAGAGCAGAACCTAAATCTATACGCTGCATTTGTTGACCTCACCAAGGCTTTTGACATGGTCAGTCGCAATGGCTTATGGGGGATTTTGACCAGGCTCAGATGCCCACTTAAGTTCATGTGGAACAAAAAGGCCAGATTAGACTCATTGGTGACCTGACCACCTGTCTGATCAATTCCCAATAGAAAATGGTATGAAGTAGGGCTCTGTACTTGCTCCTACTCTATTTGCTATCTTCTTTGGCGTAATGCTGGGTTAAATGAGGCAGCAATTGCACGAAGGCATCTACATCAGGTTTCGCTCAGAGGCAATGTGTTCAATCTTTGACGTCTACTGTCCCATACAAAAAAAGGTAATGCCGATGATTGTGCCCTGCTAGCTCACAATGAACATGAACTCCAGAACGCGGTCAACGAATTTGCACTTGCTACTGCCTCTTTCAGATTATATATAAACCTCTGGAAAACAGAAGTCATGTTCCCTAGTCACCCTATACAACCTACTCAGCCCCAAAGATCACAATAAATAGACAGTCCTTTAAAGTGGTAGACCACTTCACATATCTAGGAAATATAGTATCAAATGATGCATTGCTTTCTAGGTAAGTTGATAACTGTCTGGCTAGGGCCAGTAATCCTTTTGGCACCTCCAGGCGAGAGTTTGGCAGAATAAATCGCTCCGCCTACCTACAAAAATCAATGTCTATCAAGCAGTGGTTCTCTCAACCCTTCTATAAGGATCTGAGATATGGCACTACAAACAGCGATGTCCTTGCCAACACTGATATAGACAGTATAGAGGGACTTCTTATGGACCGACAGTTTTGATGGGCAGGACATGTATCCCGAATGAAAATACACCAAAAGCAGTATTTTTTGGTGAGCGGAAAGCTGGTTGACGTAACAGAGGTGTCCCATGGATATGCTTTAAAGACCAGCTTAGGTGCCAACTTGCTTTAACTGACATAGAAGAGAGCACCTGGTTGCATGCCACTTCAGAATAAGACAGCTGGAGGTCACTTACAAAGGCCGCAGGATACACTTTTGAGACCGAAAGAAAATCCGCTGCCAAGGACGGACGTAAATGGCAAAAAGAAAATCTATTGACCGCTAGAGGACAATGGTTATGCCTGCGGTGAAAGTGGCAAAATATGTAGGTCACAGCTGGGGCTGCATAGCCAAGGGATATACTGCATTCCTTATTAATCTTCGGACTTAAGACAAGCCTTATTATTTCTATACTTTATAAAAGGCATCTATAACATTTTTATAATTAATAACATCTACAAAATACTTGTAAATCAAATCAAAGTCACATTGTAAATCATGTTTGAGTAATGTACTCTGATAGCATGGCTTCATCCAGACTATATAGATATCATCTTTATCTTAGATATGAAAGAAGGGGGGGTGAATTTAGGAGTGGCAGCATGAACACTTTAAAAAATGTGCATGTCATAAAGATGTTAAAATTAAATTTGAACTTGTTATGTTAATATTTATGATTAAATAATATTTATAATTGGTTTCAGAAAATATTTTAAAATATAAATTAATTTAAAGAGTCGCATTTATTGTCATGATCATATTTAATGTATTACTTGTTATTCAACAAGATTTAATTTCTTATATGTTTTAAAATAAACTTTTATTGACCAGGGTTTTAACCCACTTGGGATTAAGTGACCAGACACCCATTGAAGTGAATTAAACAGTTTGAAAGTAGAATACCTCTCCAACCTCTCCCTGGACTACTCTCACAGGATCAGCCAATATGTCTCTTGCTAATTTCTCAACTCTCTTTCGAAATGTTGCACTGAACAGAAGAGCTAAAAGAAACAAAATATACAATAAAAAAAAAAAAGACATATCAGAACAATAAATAAATAAATTTAATACACCTTAAACAGATCCTGTTGCCACATTAATCCATCATAACCAACACTCTGTGTGCTGAAGAAAACAGCATGCAATTTTCCTTGACACTGCAAAAAAGCTTACCGCTCAGCAGCAAAAAATCTGGCTAGAAGAATTCATCAGGTATACCTGTCAGCACAATAATGCAGTAGTCAAGTCAGGAGAGTATGAATGTTACATGTAGTAGCATCTGGCTCCCAGGTGAGCTGTTCTGCCTCATCGTGGCACCTGGGTGGAAACGGCTTCTTGAGGGGGTAGCTAGGCTAAATGAATGGCAAAACATAACTCCCGTGGGGATGCCCACGGGTAGACGAGAGTCCACCCATTGCATGGGTGGGGTTGCAAAAAAGTCCCCACAAACCTGTCACACATCCTGCACCGTTCCTCAAAGGACCGTTACATAAATGGCGAGTCCCCCACGGTTAGCTTGGTATAACGAAGGAAAATGACGGAGGCTCCCGATGTCCTCGGACATTGGCCATGAACGGCGAATCATGTGTCGGGGGCCAAAGGCATTGGAAACAGCAATGTTTTACATAAACATTGACTTGGGTCGCTCTCAAACAGAACTGTGCGTTCACACAGGTTTTTTTTTTTTACTGTTCGGCTGGACGACCAAACAGGTTTTTTTTCAAACTTAGGGCTCGAAGAGCCTTCGGCTCAGCCCTTGGACATCACAAGAAGAAGTAGCATCTGGCTTAATTTACAAAACAGCAGATAAAGAACCTTGCAAAGATGCCCTAAATATGGGTCAAAAGAAATAGCTGAGTAAAAGAAAACTACAAGGTTACAAACTACAAGGACAAAGGAAATCTGGCAGTTCATGATGATTAGTGAATCTGTAAATAACTTCACTCTTAACTTTGTTCATTCTGAGTTTACCATCCTGAAACTCACCGTTACAAAGGTTCCACTGGATTTTTATTTTACCTCCAAAGAAACTGAGGAAATATTCAGCTATGAGTCATCAGCATAGAAGAGGTATGTCTGGCTGTACAACACCATTGAGTGCATGTGTGTACATAGTGAACTGTACTGGACCTAAAACTGATCCATGGGTTATTCCATATTTTAAAGTTAACCATGTTAACCACGTTAACCATGACACTTTGGGTGCATTTGGTCAATCTAGGACAATGATGGGCAAACTATGGCCTGTGGTTTGATCTGGCCCACTCTATATTTTGTAATAATAATTTAAAATAACAATTGAGTTTATAATAGACTTCACAGAACTATTGGAGTTAATTGCAAATTTTAATTATGATTTAAAAATAGTTGCGTCAGCTGATTAAAATTTTTCACAAATGCAGTAAACAAAATTGCAGTACAATGGTGCCTCGAGATACGAGTTTAATTCCTTCCAGATCCCAGCTCGTAAGTCGATCTACTCGAATCTCGAACGAATTTTCAACATATAAAATAAAGTAAACACAATTAATTGGTTCTAACCCTATATGAAGTCCCAAAGTTACCATAATACTGAAAAAGACGTTATGAATTAATAAATGTACATGAAACACTTATACATAAACACAAAAATTAATAATGAAATGAGAAATACAGAAAAGTAATCAATCAAGTGTATGTGAAGTAATGGATAAATGTACAGAATATTATCTGGGTGGCTGACAACTGCTGCTAACCGAGTGCGGGTGAGGAGGAGGGAGCAGGGTGGGGGTGGGGAGGCTATTTGACTGCACAGTACTAAGGCTACGTAAACAACACTTCATTAACAGCATAAACAAAATAACACTGCTTCGTTTCAATGGATATCATCCTCTTCTTTGTTATCATTTGATCAGCACTTACATTAATTTTCTTGGGACAAATGATGCACAAGAATAATTCCGATTAAAATCACTAAACTCGCTAGCTACAACACTCACATTACTGAGACGAGCCTTTGTTAAGCGCTGTGAATGGTCGAGATCATGGTGTACACACTCTGCTGTAGTGGCCGAGGCAACTTCTAATTATCCCGTGCAATTATGGTTCATATTCCGAGTGAGAACTGAAAGATCGTATTTCACACGATCATCGTGGATAGGTTTTAGCTATTAAGCTTGACTTGTACCTCGAATTGTCACTCATAAAACGAACAGAAATTTCACTGTCGACACTACTCGTATCTCGAGGTTCCACTATATATGTTAACTATGTCAGCAATCACTGATTGAGTTGGTTTGATTGTTTCTTAGTTTCATTGCATGTTAATCAAACATTTTAACTCTAAAATGTCAAATATAAAAGAAGAATTTATTCAATGTGTCGTGTTTTTAAAGATGAATTCATACATCACCAATGACAAAAGTGAAAAATTTTTTTAAAAGGATTACTAGGCTATCAAAATCTTTTATTCCAAAAGTTAATAGTTCTGAGAAAACTGCTACACTTGTAGCATACAATATTGCTCAAAGTAATAAGGTACAACATTTTCTGATGGAGAATTTGTTAAACAATTTATAATTCAAGTTTATGAAGTTTTATGTTCAGATAAAAGAAAGGATTATGAAACTGTAAGTTTATCTCGAAAAATTCTAACATCAGTTTGCCTCAAAGATTAGTAACGTTAATTTCTGCTATAGACAAAAGTAACGATTTGAAAGATTTAAAAAGAAAAATATTGGAATCATTTCAGTATGCCTTTTAATGTGTATTGTCTCAAACTGTGGTGATGTCCTCTCAAGTTTGGCATGATATCCAGACTTGAGGGGGAAGGGGGCATGTGAAGCCTGACAAAGTATTTCTCAAGAGAAAAAATTACAGCACTTTCATTGAAGTTATATCCATATTTGTTGAACCAAGTAAAATAACAATGTGACTATGTTACAAAAATTATAATATTTTAAGTAAAATGTATATTGTTTTTGTGTGAGATGTCTGCAGCAATATTGAATAAATACTTTTTGAAGAAGACATTTCAAAATGTCTTCGCAAAGCTATTCTTTTTTCGACTTTCCTATGATAAAACAATTTAATTTCTCCTAACCATTGTACATCATTATGTTAATGACTTTTGCGCAATAAAAAAAAAAAAGTCTGCAACAAGATGATCTTATGATGACACGCCCATTACAGAGGTTCATGCCCTATATGTACTGATACCTCAAATGTCCCTCTCATAACAGCAGTGGTCAGTGATGTCTTTTTCTTTTTTATACAAAGTTATACATGTATATCGCAGGTCTATTCATTTGAACTTTTTTGTTTGTCCTGCACTCCACTTACTATGACAAAAAAAAAGTGGTTTGTAGATTGTCTGAAGCTGACAATGTAAGAAATCCCTTGGTGCTGATCCAGCTCAATGAACTTACATCACTTCCTCAGACTCCCTTGCTGACTAGAGGAAGAACTGGCTGATCTACTATCTTCAGCAAGACTTTGTATCTATTATACTAAACACTAAAAATGATCTCTTTTACAATATTCTCAAATAGTAACAACTAAATAGATTACCTTTAATAAATATTCATTATGTAAATTTGTATTTCAAACAAATTGTAAATACATGCTTTAAAAAAAAGGAAAATTGTATTATAAGTTTGTAAGTTTCTTTTTTATTACATTTTAAAAACCCTCCTAGACCCCTTCTTGGCAGCTTATGGTGTTTCCTTATACTCCAGGTGGCTTAGATGGGAGAGAAACATTTTTTTTGCGCCACTGGAAAAAGTTTGAGAAACATTGTGTATTGTGAAGTAATGAAACCTACTCATTATGATAATATATATATAAAAATTAAAAAATCACCCTCATGATTATTACAAAAAATTTTTTTAACTTTAAACCCACATTTTATGATTAAATATAAATATTCTAATTATATCTTAATTTTAAAGCATTTTTGTATTTGTATGTGTGATTGTACTTTTGATTGAACACAGTAAGTGATCAAATGGTCCCAACTGCTTATTGAACAAACACAAATTTAAACAGTCACTAAGTCATTGACAAATTATTTATTACAACAATCCACTCACTTTGTCGATCTGGTCTCACATGGTCAGCAATAGACCTAACTTGAGCCTCTGAAATTAATCAATAACTATTTTAAACATTAAAAAAATATTGTGACAGAATAAATAAATAAATAGAAAGCCATTACAATATGGTTTAGCTCTAAGTATAGTATAATTTTATAAATTTAAAATGATTTTTTCCATTGTTAATTAAACAGAATACATTTCGAATTTCCTATGTAATGACTTAAGTGGAACACACTTTTTAAAAACTAATATGTATGGACACACAACATTAATGAAACACTTTAAGGTATCTATTATTACAGCATACATATTGAGATAGATAGGTATATCCTTGGTCTTTGGGAACAAAATAAAAAAAAACAAAGATCGGTTCAAAGCAAGTCTGCTGGAAAATGGGAAATGCCACTAGGAACAGGGGAGTAGCCATGCAAAACTACAAGAGGAAGCCCACAACATGCAACCTACAAGCACTTAGATCTACACTGAACACCAAAGAATTGCGAGACTGTGTTAATAAGTACTGGAAGGACCTGTGTCAAGACATCCAAACATGTCAACTGTGGTAATATGAGGGTAAGAAAAAAGCCTTTGGACATCACACAAGCAAGTGTTACCCACTCAAAAGATGGGATAATCATCAGTGACCATACGCTGCTAACTGAGCAATGGGTACAGCACTACGCAGAACTCTACCAGATCAAAAATGCCTTCTTGATAAACGCTTTGACTAACTTACCAACAATTTCAGTTTTTAATCAAATAGACGAAACACTCTTAATAAAGAAACTGAGCACAGCCATTGACATGCTTGCACAAGAAAAAGCACCCAGAAGAGATGGTATTCCTGTAGAAGCCATTCAGGCAGGAAAGCATGCTCAAATGAAGCATTTCACTGATTAACATAGTTGGAAAGGATTATGTAACAGTAATAGTAAAGCTGATTTTGTTGGAACAAGTTTATCCATAGCTGCAGTGTGGCTTTAGGGCAAGTAGATCTACAACAGATATGATTTTCTCCTTGTGGCAGCTACAGGAGAAGAGCTTTTATAGATTAACAAAGACTTTTGACCTTTTCAGCAGAAGTGTTCTGTTTGCTGTACTAGAGAAAATAGGCTGTCCAAACAAGCTATGGAAACTAGTGCTTTCATGAAAACATACAGGGCATTTGACAATGCCACATAGGCATATTTCTTGTATGTTTATACAGACCATACAATAGAATGTTTCTTGTATGTTTAAACAGACCATACAATAGAATGTTTCTTGTATGTTTGTACAGACCATACAATAGAAAGTTTTTTATATGTTTATACAGACCTTATATTTTGCTATAAGAAAATATTTCCAATGGTGTTTTGCAACTCTTTTGTCTTTTTGTATTCTTTGCTAATATTAAACTAGTGCTTCGAGTTAAATTTGATGAATGTAAGCATAAAAAACAACATGGTGTAGAGATGATAGAAAAAAAAGCTTAAAATGAACAAAGAAAACATAAAATAATAATTAAAGGAAATTATATTAAATTTTTTTATATATTTATATTTTTATATTATATAAATATATTATATTTTATATTTTTTACAGAAATCTATGGTTCTGAAACATGGAGAACAACTGAAGCAAAAACAGAAATGTACAGAACTTCATCAACAGATGTCTGAGAAATATCCATATGTTAGACAGAAAAATATAGAGGTGCAGATCTTAGAGAGAAAGTAGAGATGGATTGGTCATACCCTTAGAAAAGATACCAACAACAGAGCTAGACAGGCCTTAGAGTGGAACTTCCAGGGCACAAGACGTAGAAAAAGACCACAAAGAACGTGGTGACACAATGTACTAAATGAAGTCGAGAGGACAGGTAAAAGCCGTTAAAAAAACTAGCAAGAGACCGTGGAGAGTGTGTTTTTACTCAGGCCCATGAGGAATGCAAAGGAAAGATGAAGATGATGATAATAAAATATGAATGTAAAATTTTGATAATCATTATTTCACACTTCTGTGCAAACAGTTTTTACTCAACATTAGACTAAATGACTAGCATGTTAGAACCAATCATGGTATTAAGTCAAGTATTTGTTCCTCACTTGATGAAAGTTGGAAGTAAAACATGGACTTTGGGTGATAAAACTAAACATTTTTATTAGTTCAAACACAAAGGTGTAATATAAACAAGTACATCTCCTCTAGTAGAATGAAGTTATGTAATACAATAGTATGTAATGAAAAATTGAATTCTGAGCAAATGCCTCAACTAATTTCTTCTAAGACCTAGAGATCTCTACAATGTTCTCTCATAATTTTGACACCAATATTTTTTTCAGGTAACTTTAATTTGAGTAAACATCAACCCCATTTCTGTTCTTCCACTTATTTGCTTTGCAGAATCTATGACACTATTTGTGACATTCAAGGAACTCTTTTGTTAGTCATGGTTTAATCTGACTTTTTATTATAATGTGATTTTTCGTTTTTAAACTTGTCTAAATACCTGGGTAGTTTCATTACAACTAAACTTAAAAATTATAGTTTGAGTTTATTTTTTATATAATATCTATCCCTACAGTTAATTCAAGAGACTCACCAAAACCCATGTCAAACATTCTATCTGCTTCATCATATACAAGATAGGTCACTCTTGTTAAGTTGGTCACTTTCTTTTTCACCAGATCTATCAAACGACCCTGTTAGAGGTTAAAGTGGGGGGAAAAAAAGGTTAAAGTGGGAAAAAAATGATGTGTGAAATTATTCAAACACAGCTTTAGCTCATGATACTACAAAAGACTATAAAAATCTTGAACTGTATAAAAATGTAAAATAACAGCTTTAGCATCATTTTGATGACTATTGCAATATCTTTGAAAACAACAACTGTTTATGGAATAACAATTTGAAATATTAACAGTTGATTTTAATCTATCATTGAAAATTCACATTTGTTTTGGTATCATCACTTTACTGAAAAGCTAAATAGTCATTGAAAACAAAAAGTTTTCTGATGTCATCTGAACATTCATAATCAGCAAATAAAGGATTCAAAGCAAAATAGCTTTTTTTTTCCCACTGCCACATTCACCAGTAAACATTGCATGGTTGACCCAACGTTGAACTCATTACATAGGATTAAGAAGAATGCTTCTGATGTTGTGCACTCGAATCTTGTGAATGGAAGCATCAGACATTTCAATCTACTATGTGAAGAAGATTTGCATTGACTCTAAGCCTGCTTCTACATATAAAGTGGCAAAACCTAGTAGAAGAGGAGGAAGTTAGTTTATTCAACCAATAGTATTGATTGAGCTAAGCAAATATATTCATAGTCATTTTTTTAGTGTGTGTGACCAGATGTTTTAATGATTATTTTTGGCTCGTTTATTAGTCTAGGGGTAATTTAATTTATTCATCCCACTCACATATACAAGATATTTAACAGGCACACCACAACTAACAGTAAGAACAGACCAGCATATTAAATTTATAAATTAAAATGATTTTATGATTATAAGTTAACACAAGATAACTGATGAAAAAAAATATAACCGAGAAATGAAATAGATGCATTAATGTATAAAATAATTTCTCATCATGAATTGCTAATTAATAAGTGAATGATAGAATGTTCCTATGTCCCAATTACTTATTTTCTTAGCTGCTAGCCTGTTAGGTCTTCTTCTGATGGTCGTAGTAGTGGCACTTAGAAGGATGAGTCATCAGGCTCTGTCTTAGGATGTTGGCTCGGCACTAGTGTTAGGCCACTGCCTGTTTAGAAGTTGGGACTCGTAGATGACCATGCACCAGTTTATTTTCTGTAGTGAAGGTTGCTCTAAGCAGTCAGCATACTGGGCAGATGATACTGGGCAATAGGCACTGTGGACACTGGGCAATATTCTATGGCTATGGATGGTAGGCAATGCCTTTTTGCTGATAGGTATGTAATGGGGGGGAGGTATCTGGTGTGGTGGGCTCCGGTCACAGCTTTGCATGGAGATCTGGCAGATGCAGGCAACTGCGGGTCTACGTTAATAATGAGTTACCAGCAACCAGTTAAGCAAGCAGTTATAGTAATCAGTTACAGCAACCAGGCTGGGGATATGATAAACAAATAGGAACCTCCTAATGGTATTGACTAGGGATTCTCATATGCCTTGCAATCATTCAGATGCAGGCATTGGTATCAATCCGAATAAGGCATTTAAAACAATTAGCATGAAATCTTAAAGTACACATAATGCCCCTCCTTAATCCACCTTAGGCAGACCCTACTTCCACTACAGCCCAACATAACCAACACCCTGTACAGCAGTGCTGAACAACTGAAGAAAACAGCACACTTTTTTTCCTTGGCACAGTCTGCAAAAGAGCTCACAGCTCAGCAGCAATAAAGCTGGCTAGAAAAAAAAGAAGAAGAAAGTACACATACTCAATGATAAACAAAATAAAAGGAAGATAACTACAATAAATGTGTTATCATATAATGTAGGATCATACTAGTCAAGATTCATCAATTGAATGTGATTATGTCAATAAGTAATCAATTATAGTAAAATGGGAAATGAGCATAGAACACTAAAGATAAGGATAAGATGAAAATAAAATGCTAGGGATTGAGTTACAATGATAAGGGTTTGATAAGATTAATCAAAACCATATTCATCCAAGGAACCATAAATTCACTAGGGTGTGAGGCATATTAATATTTATGAGGGATATAATAGGAATGTAAACTAATTAATTTCAAATGCTCTCTGTAAGTTTAGAGCATGGTAATCTTTTCTTAGACCGCACTTTGATTCACGAAAGTTATCATTTACATTAATCACTAAGATTCAGGAATGGATAAAACATAGCAAATCAAATATAATAACTATGGTTTCAAACGTAGACAACCATAGCAGCATTAATAATACTATATGAAGATACAGCATCGATATAAAATAACACAATGCTCATGTATAACAAAGCAATAATGTAATGATGTAATTACAGGGAACGTGGTTGTGTACACACACATTCCTATAAGATAAAATAAGTATAGAAAAATATTTATACTCACTCGTTTGTCCCTAATGAAACCTTACAAAATAAACTCCCTGTTATGAAAATTGTATTCTGTATCGGTTATTGTTCTTATGTTTACATGTGCTTGTAACTCGTCCATGAGAATGTGTTCATGAAATGTGTGTTGTGTAGTCATTCAGTGTATTAAAGCCATACTATACAGACATGGTTTTGACTCTCTTATCTTTATGTTCATAACAATTTAATACACTGAATCCAAAACTGTGAAGTTGTAAGAATTTCGAAATGGATAGGATATTTTGGCCAAAGAAGTTTGACATCGAGCCCACACCACCTCAAGCAGCAGAGCATTGGCAGCACTGGTATGAAACTTTTAAAAATTTTATATCAGCAGTATCAGTAGATACTAAGAAACTACTGATAAACTATATCTCTTCTGCTGTATATCAAATGATACTTGATAAAGAGACATTTGATGAAGCAATCCAGACTCTAAATGGCATCTACATTCAACCTAAGAATGAGGTGTTTGCTAGGCACAGGTTAGCTACTTGCAAACAAGAGCAAGGTCAAACTATAGATGCCTCTCATGCAGAAATTAAGAATTCTATCAAAAGATTGCAACTTCAGGGCGGTGACTGCTGAACAACACAGAGAAAAGGCTATTAGAGATTCGTTTATCAATGGACTTGTGTCCAACAGCATTCGAAAACGTCTACTTAAAAAGACTGTTTTGAGTTTAAAGGACGCCTTCGAGGAGGCTCGCTTACTAGAACATGCTTATCAGCACTCATTACAGTATGAATCATCACAGCCGGAAACGAATTGCGCGGCAACTACTCCCACCAATTCTTCGGCCTCACCCTTGCCAAATGTAACGATTCCTCAAAATGCATTAGCTAGCAAGTGTTACTTTTGCGGCAGGGTTAAACATCCCCGCTCTCAATGCCCTGCAAGGGAAGCCACATGCAACCAGTGCTCCAAAAAGGGCCATTTTCAGAGAGTTTGCAAATCTAGGGCTTCAACAGTTTCGGCTATCGCTACTGTACAGTCTATGAATCTGAACAAATCTACAATACCTATTTGCATCAACAATGTGCAATTGAAAGCCCTAGTAGACACTGGGAGCTGTGAAAGCTATATTTCGACGCACATCGCTAAGAAGCACAAATGGCAGACATGTTCCTCAGGCAACAGAATCTTTATAGCTTCCACTCATCTATCTCGAATCACTCAAGGACATATCTACGCTAACATACATCTAAAAAATGAACGATATGAGGGAGTTAGACTTTCTCTACTAGACAATTTATGCACTGACGCAATTCTTGGACTTGACTTTATAAGTTTGCACCAAAACTTGTTTATTCCTTTCGATGGTCAGAAACCATCGTTGTGCCTGAATACTCTCCAGCCAGCCAAGGTAGAAGCTCCTAGCCTATTTAGTAATCTGTCACCAAACTGTACCCCAGTGGCTACAAGGTCTCGCAGATACTCAATTCCAGATAGAAAGTTTATAGAGAAGGCAATTCAACAACTAATAAAGGATGAAATTATTGAACCATCTAAATCTCCCTGGCGTGCACAAGTCCTAGTCACAACAAATGACAGACATAAGAAAAGAATGGCTATAGACTACAGCAAAACCATAAACCGGTTCACTCAACTGGACGCCTACCCTATGCCCAGAATTGATGAACTAGCAGAAAAGATTTCCCAGTACTCTGTATATAGCACTTAAGACCTGAAAAGTGCATACCATCAGATTCCTATAAAAGAAGAGGAAAGGCCATTCACAGCCTTCGAAGCATGTGGGAAACTATATCAATTCCGTCGGATTCCGTTTGGCGCTACGAATGGAGTCGCCTGTTTTCAGCGTACGATTGACAAAATCATCGAAGATGAACGACTCACTGACACTTTTGCTTATGTGGACAATGTGACCATCTGCGGTATGGACTCTGAATCACACGACCGAAACCTACAACGATTTCTTGATAGTGCTCAAAAGTATGGAATCACTTTTAATGAAAGAAAAAGTGAAATTAGCACTGCTAAAGTGAGACTGTTAGGATACAAGATTTCCAGAGGACAACTTAAGCCGGATCCTGAGAGATTTCGCGCTCTAAGGGAATTACCCGTACCAGTGAACATGCGTGAAAAGAAACGAGTAGTGGGTCTTCTGGCTTACTACTCACAGTGGATACCTAACTTTCCAACAAAAATTAGCCTGTTAACAAGAAATCAACAATTTCCTGTCTCCGAAGAAGTCAAAAGAACATTTGAGAGTTTGAAAAATGAGCTTGAAAAAGCCGCCATATATACTATTGATCCGAATCGCCTTTAACCGTTGAGACGGATGCTTCTGATATATCCATTGCAGCTACCCTCAACCAAGATGGCCGGCCCGTTGCTTTCTTCTCTCGCTCATTAACAAAAAGTGAAAGAAAACATTCTTCAGTTGAGAAAGAAGCATATGCCATTGTTGAGTCATTGAGGAAATGGAAACATTTCTTAGTTGGTAAAGCTTTCACACTTGTTAGGGATCAGCCATCTGTCTCTTTCATGTATAACAGGTCAAACAAAGGAAAAATTAAAAATGAAAAAATCCAGAGGTGGAAACTAGAACTCTCGTGTTTCCACTATGACGTCATCTATCGCCCTGGCAAGCAGAACACTGTAGCTGATACATTTACCAGACACTATCTATCTGCTATCACTCGCAAAGACCTTAAATTGCTGCATACTAGTCTTTGCCACCCGGGCGTTACTCGACTATTGCACTACGTAAGGACCATTTTCCCGTGATGACGTCAGAACTGTAATAGAACAATGTCAAACTTGTGCAGAACTAAAGCCCCGTTTTTTTCGACAGCCGACCGGAGAACTGCTTAAAGCAACTGAACCTTTTGAGAGAATTAGTATGGATTTCAAGGGACATCTCCCTACTGTTTCAAGTAATAGATATCTACTTACCATTATAGATGAATTCTCTAGATTTCTATTTGCATGTCCCGATATGTCTTCCTCCACGGTCGTTAAATGTCTCAATGAACTATTCCCCCTATTTGGATTTCCAGCGTACGTCCACACTGACAGGGGAACTTCGTTTATGTCTACAGAGGTGCAGCATTTCCTCCAAGAGAGAGGAATTGCAACCAGTAGAATGACCCCTTACAGCCTGAGAGGGAACGGACAAATAGAGAAACTTAACGGGACTTTATGGAAAGCCATCACCTTGGCTCTACATTCTAAGGAATTGGACATAGCCAAATGGGAACTAGTACTAAATGATGCTCTGCAATCCATCCGGTCATTACTATGCACTGCAACTAACAGGACACCACATGAACAACTTCTTGGGTTCAACCAAAGAAGTGGTTCCGGGACATCCTTGCCAACATGGTTGACCAGTCCTGGTCCTGTCATGCTGAAGAAGAATGTTAGATCATATAAATATGATCCCATAACAGAGGAAGTTGATTTGGTAACATGCAACCCTCAGTACGCTGTTATTCGAACACCAAACGGCCGAGAGGAAACTGTCTCATTATGAATGTTAGCCCCTAGGGAGGAAGAAAAAGTTATAGAAAATGAGAATCAGAGTAGAACAGAGCTTGATATTGGCTGCCCCGTCCAAAGCTCACCTCCCAGGAATCAACCGACTGATTCTATCATGCCTGAAGAAACCACCAGCACCACCGAAGACATAGCTAGACAGTCCGAAACTCAAGCAGATGAAACTACACATACATACAATCTTAGAGTAAGGAGAACTAGGCCCAACTACAAAGTGTAAAAGCTCATCAGCTTACTAGAACTATTATTTTGTTTATTTTACTACTTTCATTGGGCTTTGTTGACTTTAATGTCATATTTGATCTATCATGATATATTTTAATAAGCTATTTGTTTTACCATGTTATATCAACATGTTACATAATTTCATGCTATTCTACATTGTTTGTTTACTTGAATCTCTATTATTATTCTACACATACTTAATTATTTTATTGTTTATAATACTAGTTAGCATAACTTAATTCTTTTATTGTTTATAATACTAGTTAGCATAATTTGAACCGGGGGTGAATGTTATGAAAATTGTATTCTGTATCGGTTATCGTTCTTATGTTTACATGTGCTTGTAACTTGTCCATGAGAATGTGTTCACGAAATGTGTGTTGTGTAGTCATTCAGTGTATTAAAGCCATACTATACAGACATGGTTTTGACTCTCTTATCTTTATGTTCATAACACTCCCCAACAGAGGAGACTATATGAATTCTAGCGGGCCTAACTTAGAATGCTTTGGTCTCTCTTTATATATAGATGGGACTTTTTGTTGAACAGGTGGGAAAGAAAGCTAGCTGATTTTCTCATATGTATCTATATACAAAGATGTCAGGTGTCTGGTCAGATTTATGGTCTATATTCGCTGCCTACCATGTGAGTAAGGACCTAAGCGAATATATCTGTCCAACCTGTGCAACACTATTCTTATGGCGGTGCATATCCTACGTGGGAGGGGGGGAAGGTGTGAATAGTTTTTTAGTCGCTGCGTGTAGCACTGGTGCAACGCCTATTGTGTTGTTGGTCACCCATCTAGCGGCCAATTATTAAAACTTAACCCTAGAGAAGCTAGTTTATGTTTTAAGTTGAGCTTCATCCCGTGAGAATCAGTACCTTTGTCTTGACGAGGGGAGGTAAATCATAGAAGAATTTGGTTTTGGGTGAACAAGAAAATAATTGTTAAAGTTAAAAATAAATGTTTCTCATGATTTGCTGGGAAAACTCAAATAAACTTTTGTATGCAAGTTTCGTATCGTCACAGTGTGAAAAGAATTTATGAATTTATTCTTATTGGATTTATTGACGAAAGTGTTTGTAATTTCTATTCCTAGATTGTTCTGTGATTTATTCACTTTCATGTATTATATGAAGATACAGAGCCGCTGAATTCTATTTGGACAAATAAAGATATTCTGATGATGAAACATAACAAAACGTGTCCTTCATATTCTATAACATTTCTAAATATCTTCAATATATACTTACAGGAGTGGCCACAATAATCTCAGCACCCTCTTGACAAGCTTTTGACTGTTCCCACATGCTCCCACCACCATATGCACATACAACATTAATGTTGTACACTTTGCCAAATTTTTTGCATTCATGGTAAATCTAAACAAATGAATGTCAAAATAGATAGTATATTTACAGTCTATCAAGAAAATAACATATATATTAAAAGTAAATTAAAATGTTAGAAGAACTTGTATATTCCAGAAAATCTGGATGCTTAGAATAAGGCATAAATAGAGCTAGATGTTAGAATAATGCATTAATGACAGATCTTAATAGTGATGGGAACTAAACTAAATTTAAAAGTTAAACTAAAACTAATTTTCAACTAAAATAAAGTAGTTAAACTATAAGCTTATCACCAATTTTAAAAGATAGTTAAACTAAACTAAAAAAAAAACAAAAAACTTTAACAACTTTTCATAACTATTGGGGGGGGGGGGTTGATGTAGACCTAGTTAATCTATCCAACTGTAGGCTTACGTAATGTTCGATCTACTTCTTTTAAATTATGAAATTTTTCTCCATAAAAAAATCAGTTATAAGGAAGATGTGAAATAAAATGTGAAAAAAAAAAAAGATGTCTAAATACATATGTCTGGGGTTTTTTGCCATAAAATAGGCTTAATAGCGTGAGAAAAGAAGGGTACTTTTATTTTTTAAAATTTATATTGACTTATTATATAATGGAAAATCTTAAAATAAAGATTAAAATCTCATAAAAGAAATAGATCCGAAGTTTTGCATTTGGATCTAGTAACAGAAAGAAAAAAACATTTGACCTGTGAAACTATTTAAGTGGTAAAGGTGTACATGAACATGCTTGACTAACTATGCCAATGTGTTATTTTCTTGTCTGACCACTCAACGTACAACAAACACTACTGCGTAACATAATTATCAACTACCAAACCATAAGTCAACTCAAGAACAACATAAACTAAGTAATAACCTGTTGTGACAACTCTCTGGTTGGTGCTAAAATTAATCCAATGGGACCTTCACCTTTCTGTAATTCTCCCTGTGCAAAAAAAACAAAAAGAAAAAACCTATTTGTTCTCAATTGAAAAAACTTGAAATAATCTTTTATATATAATGTTATATAACGTTTTATAGAATTTTGTTATGCAATGATCTGATATAAAATATTTAAATAATCAGCAACTTAGAGATTTGTTATAAAAATGTTAATGAATTTATTGCACTGTAATTTCAAACAATAACAAGATGTTAATCTGTTACACTATGTCATTCAATGGTGTATATTTTGCTTCATATTTTTTTGTGATCATTTAATACTAAATTGAACCAATAATACCAACCTGATCCATAATATGAACTAACATTGGCCACAAAAATGCTGCAGTTTTACCACTGCCTGTCTTAGCTATTCCTATCATGTCTCTGCCACTTAAAGCAACTGGAATTCCCTATAACAAAATATAAAACAATTCATTAAATTGAAAATCTATTTACTAACAAAAAGAAACCTATATTTAAGGATTTAAAGTTATCCAAAGTCACTGTTAACCCTAATGTTATAAAGTTAAGCTGAGATCCTATTCGAAAAATAGCTTAAGTAGTTTTTTCTTCATAAGTAAACATTTAGGTCTTATCTTGTATAATACAGACGTTACTAAAAAAAGAAGACGAATACGTCATACACCTGATGCATGTTAACAAATGACTTAAATTCTGCCAAGTAACTGGTTTTCCTGGCTGGCTCAGGTAACCCATTCCATGTTCTAATAGCACTAGGGAAGAAGGAGCATTTGTACAAATTTGTCCTAGCATATGGAACGAGGAATGTGCCTTTATTTTTATGTCTTTCTGAGTATTTTATTAGATTTTGTTTTTGTATTTGAAGATTATGGTTCAGTGTTTTATGTATAATTGCTACTTTACTTTTGAGTCTTTCCTTCTGAAGATTTCTAAATTTAATAATTTTACTAAAGGTGTTACTCTAGTCAAATATGAATATTAGTTATTTATGAATCTCACTGCTCTATTTTGTGTCTGTTCCAGTTTCTTGGGGGGAGGGGGGGATGACATTATATATCTATCTTCTTTCCAGTCCTTTGGTACTCTGCCCTGGTTAAGAGATGCCTGGTGTTAGCTCATTACTTAGTTCTTTGAGTAATTTAGCTGGAATATCATCGGGTCCAGATGTTTTATTCAGTTTAATGTTAGCTAATAGTTTTTGTACTTCTATATCTCCTATGTTGTCTACTTGGTCAAATTAAGTAATATGTCTTTGTCTCCTGGGGCTGAGAAAGCTGATGCAACGTATTTCTTTAGTATGTTACCTTTAGTTTCATTATCGTTATGTGTTAAGTTATCTTCTCCTTTAAATGGTGCTACTCCTGTTGTTTCCATTTTCTTGGACTTAATGTATGACTATAGGTTTTTATTATAATTCTTAGATATTACATTATGTATTCAGTTTGCAGCTGTCTGCTTACTTTTTGGGTAAGTTGTTTAATTTAATATACTTTTTAAAACTTCTTTCTGCCTTAGTTTCTTTAAATTTTCTATATAGGTTTTTCTTCTGTTTACAATGTTTCTATAATCTATTATTAAAGCAGCATTTATTTATTTTGTTTGATGAGTATTTAGTTGGTATATGATTTTCTATAATGTTTTTAAGATAGTTTTTAATGAAATTCCAGAGGTCATCAGCTGGTTGGTACATGTCTTTGTTTTGTTGAAATTTTAATGCAGCTTGGTGTAGTTGTGTTAGGTTGCATTTGTTCCAGAGTAAGGTTTTTCTTTTAGGTTTTATATTGGCTACTACTTTTATCTGACTCTGTATTTTAATGATATCATGGTCCAATAGTCCAGGGATAAAATCATAAACTACCACTAATCCAGGTATGTTGGTTAAGAGGAGATCTAATGTGTTGTTAAATCTAGTTGGTTTTTTAATGATTTGATCTACACTTAAGTTGTGTAAAGTTTTTATGAAAAGGTCATTTATGTCCTTAAGGTTTTGGTGCTTATCTATGGTTAGTGTTTTCCAATTTGTATCAGGTAGGTTGAAATCACCCATAATCCAAAAAACTGAATTTTCATTTTTTCCTTTAAGTATAGTTAACTGATTGCAGAGCTCTTGCATATACTCTAAACTAGAATTTGGTGGTCTGTATATACTGCTTGGTACCATTCATCACAGGTGTCACATTGAATGGCTTTCTGTTTCATGGTGCATATGTTTTGACAGATGTTGCATCTATCTTTAGTTCTAGGTCCTGGATTTGATTCTACATCTCCAGTCTGTCCGTTGTTGTTTTAAAAAAAAAAAAAAAAAAAAAAAAAAAAAACTTTTTTATACTCTTTTTTCTGAATGTCATCATTTTCATTAATTCATTCTATTTGGACCAATTGTTCACAATGTGCAGCTTAAGATCTAAAAGATGTAAAAGCAGGCAATAAAGTGTGAAAATAGAAATCTTTCATACAAATTATGGGATATAGTCCATGACTTCTTTCTATGTAAATATGTTGTCAGTGTCAAGTCTTGGCAATAACTCTCTAGCTATTCTATTTCTAAAATAATTACATCAAGTGTCATAATATTGTCAAGTTTAAGTAAATGTATTGTTATCATTGTGTATGATTGTATGTTATCGCTAGTTAGAATTGGGGGAGGCGGTGGCTGAGTGGTTAAGTACTTGGCTTCTGAAACATGGGTCCTTGGTTCGAATCCCAATGATTTAAAATTTTGGGATATTTAGGGCACCCCTGCCTGAGTCCACACATTACTAATGGGAACCTGGGAAAGCAAAGGTGGTTGGTTGTTAAGCTGGCCACATGACACCCTGTTCATTAAATTTGGGCCAAAGAAACAGATGACCTTAATGTTATCTGACCTATATATCGCAAGGTCTGCAAGGGGAACTTACTTTACTTACTAGTTAAAACTATTCCCATGCCAAGGCATTAACATTGTAACATTGAGAATTTACAAAATATGTTATAGAGTGATTAAAGATATTGTTCTTCTGGTTGTTAATGTTGGCATTATTTATTGTTTTATTCAGTCTATTATAACTAATAAGTGGTAGCAAAGCATGTGAAAATAAGTTTTGACATTTGATTCTTTTAAAAGGGATTCAAGATTATGGCTAACAATAAATATACTTTCTTTTTTAAAATAAAAGCCTTACTGAATTTTGGGGGTAAAAAATCACAATGGACAATTGTTTAATTCAATTACATTCTTAGGCCAAAATATTACCCCAAAGGTTCAGTGAAACCAATCAATACAATAATTAAACAGAACCTTGATATCAATATTTGGAAAACTAAAACTAAAAGTCAGAACCTTGATTGGATCTGTCACGAATTACAGCACTAAACTATGCAAGGGAGACAAATGTATGGTTAACTTGACAACACTAAACTATGCAAGGGAGACAAATGTATGGTTAACTTGACAACACTAAACTATGCAAGGGAGACAAATATATGGCTAACTTGACAACACTAAACTATGCAGGGGAGACAAATGTATGGTTGACTTGACAACACTTAACTATGTATGGGAGACAAATGTATGGATAACTTGACAACACTAAACTATTGAAGGGAGACAAATGTATGGATAACTTGACAACACTTAACTATGTATGGGAGACAAATGTATGGTAAACTTGACAACACTAACCTATGCAAGGGAGACAAATGTATGGATAACTTGACAACACTAAACTATGAAAGAGAGACAAATGTATGGATAACTTGACAAAACTAACCTATGCAAGGGAGACAAATGTATGGTTAACTTGACAACACTAACCTATGCAAGGGAGACAAATGTATGGAAAACTTGACAACACTAAACTATGCAAGGGAGACAAATGTATGGTTAAATTGACAACACTAAACTATTGAAGGGAGACAAATGTATGGATAACTTGACAACACTTAACTATGTATGGGAGACAAATGTATGGTTAACTTGACAACACTAACCTATGCAAGGGAGACAAATGTATGGATAACTTGACAACACTAAACTATGAAAGAGAGACAAATGTATGGTTAACTTGACAACACTAAACTATGCAAGGGAGACAAATGTATGGATAACTTGACAAAACTAACCTATGCAAGGGAGACAAATGTATGGTTAACTTGACAACACTAACCTATTGAAGGGAGACAAATGTATGGTTAACTTGACAACACTAACCTATGCAAGGGAGACAAATATATGGCTAATTTGACAACACTAAACTATGCAAGGGAGACAAATGTATGGTTAACTTGACAACACTTAACTATGTATGGGAGACAAATGTATGGTTAACTTGACAACACTAACCTATTGAAGGGAGACAAATGTATGGTTAACTTGACAACACTAACCTATGCAAGGGAGACAAATGTATGGTTAACTTGACAACACTAAACTATGCAAGGGAGACAAATGTATGGATAACTTGACAACACTAAACTATTGAAGGGAGACAAATGTATGGATAACTTGACAACACTTAACTATGTATGGGAGACAAATGTATGGTTAACTTGACAACACTAAACTATGCAAGGGAGACAAATGTATGGATAACTTGACAACACTAAACTATTGAAGGGAGACAAATGTATGGATAACTTGTCAACACTAAACTATGCAAGGGAGACAAACGTATGGCTTACTTGTCAACACTAAACTATGCAAGATACGATGATTTACTTCTGGAGACTAATGTTTGATGTTATTTATTGAAAAAGGACTCATCTAATATAGATGAAGCTAGCAGATAGGTGTTTGCAAGGATACCATCAGAGCTTATAGCACACTGATCTATATGATTGGCAACCAAACAGGTTTTTTTTTAATTAAATTTTTTGTTTTGTTTTGCTTTCGCAGGGGAAATGCATATTTTTTAGATGATAAACCATACTCGCATATTTTCGTGTCCATTATCTCGCATTCGCATTTTTTTTTAGAACATATATGATGGAATGTCAATGCAAATTTGGTTATGTGAAAAAAAAATTAGTTTGTCCCTAGTAGCTTTCTTTATACTATATCCTTTGGTTACATAGTGCATCATAATATCAATGAATTCATAAATTTAATAATATCAAGAGATAGCAAACTTGTTTTTTATGTTTACATTAGATGATGAGTACCATCTATTTTTAAAATGAGCTAAACAAAATAGTTTTTTTTTGTTTTAATGTTTGTGGTCTAACATTATCAGTTATCACAATGAGCCCTATGTGCAAGCCTAAGTTAATCTAATAAAGTGAGATTACCTGTGCCTGTATAGGTGTAGGCTGGGTGTATTCTGACTTTCTTATAGCCCCCAGCAAGGCTTCATCAAAACCAAAATGTGCAAAGCTACTGACTGGATGTGGAGGTGACAACCCTGATACCTACAAAATATTCAACTGAGATGATTAAATAAAATATAAAAAATAAATAAAATATAAAAATAAACAAGATAACAAAGAGAGTTTGTGTTATTAAACAAACTCAGAAGCGGCCCCCATCAAATTCACCAATGGACGAGAAATATATTCAGGCCATATTCTTGTTTTGATCGTTTAAAATGGTGTCAACCGGTGTGGACCCCCAACAACAACACAGCTCCAAGATACCTACTTCTTCCCAACAATTTCTATTAATATATTGGAGTAGACCTAGTAAGGAATATAAAAAAAATGAACCTGCACAACTTAACAGGTTTCCCATGCGAACAGCATAGGCTACTACACTATTACCCACTAGAAGGCCTTCTAATCCTGATCACAATCGCTCTATTTAATTAATATAATAGGTCTAGACTCTAGACTAGATCCAGAATATAGAATATAAATAAAAATTATTCTAGACAAGATCTAGATTTCTTAACTAGTTCTAGATATGATATAGTCTAGATCCAGAATCTAGACTAGATCTCTAGACTAGTTCTTGATCTTGATCTAGACTTGATCTAGATAGAACTAGAATCTAGAACTAAAATCTAGAAAAAGAATTCAGACTAGAGCTAGAATCGGAATCAAGGCTAGAACTAGATTTCTATACTATCTAGACTCTTGATCTAAACTATATCTAAATCTAAATTTAGATTTATATCTCGAATAGGTCTAGAAACTAGAATTAGATCTAGTAGATGTAGACTAGGTTTAGGTCTAGACTAAATAGACTGTAGACAAAGATACTGAACTAAATCTATAGCCTAATCTAGACTAGAATCTAGACTATATCTAGAAATAGAATCTAGATCTACTAGAGCTAGAATCAGCTAGATCTAGGTCAACTTTATGATCAGGATTAGTAGGCTTACTACTGGGTTATAGTGCACTTATGCTGTTTGCATCAAATTCACTTCTTGATGTGAAACTACTCATCATCATCATTCCTTTAAGTTCCTCATGGAACATAGGGCCTCAACAAAACACGCCACGGTCTCTTGCTAGTTTTTTTATGGTTTCCCAGCTCCTCCCGGTCTTCTCTGCTTCTTCAAGTACACTGCGTCGCCATGTGAAACTACTGCTTACACAATAAATAAATCTGCCCCCCTAAGCTATTAGAAGATAAACTATAATTTTCTTAATGGATTATAAATGTAAATTTTGTTCAAATTGTTTAATACAATTAAATCTAAATCTAGATCTATTCTATGCCTAGCCTCTATTTATTGTAATTTAAATGTTTGTAAAATGTTTTACATGTTTCGGATGTTCCTTCAGAGTTGAAGATAATTACTTCCTAGTCCAAACCTGCCGCATGACAATGGGGGATGGGAGCAGGCAGGATTTGAACCCCGGACCATCGAGAAATCTGAACGACAGTCCAGAGCACAAACCGCACGACCAGGCAGATTGTTGTCAAGTGTATAGCCTAATTACGATATGTAAAAACTGCACTATAATAGTAGTTAGTTTTTTTTTTAACTTACAATTGAAACGAAGTTCATTCTAAAATTCTTTTTAAAAACAACATTTGAATCAGTATTCTATTCCACGAGTTAGCTAATAAATGGAAAATCTTTGTAATGATCCATTGATACTTTTTCCATTGTGACCTTAGATGCAAATTTTTTGTATCAATGCGCGAATCTATGAATGAAGCTTGATTTATTAATGAAGAAGCCTGTGACCTTTTTAAAAGACTTACCGCCCCTGAATTTTTTCATTGTAAAGTGGTGTATTTTTTTTTTATCTGCTTGCATATATAATTTTAAAAATTAGATGGTTCACTTTTGGAAAAGAAAAAAGTAGCCGTTGCATCAGAACTTTGTATGATCTAAAATATCATGATGTCCTATTTTCATTTTCTCTTCTAGTTTCTGAGATCTAAATGGGACGGACGGACAGACAGGCCACACAAAACTAATAGTCTTTTCCCCTTTCAGAGGCCGCTAAAAAATAAATAAAAAGCTTATATAAGAGAAACATCTTTAAATTTATAGCCTTATCTATCAATAGAATAATATATACAATAACATTTATTTCCTTAATTAATATCGAAATGAATTAATTAATTACCAATAATTAATGGACTAATTGCTTAATTTTGTATGTGATTCATGTTTTGTTATGTGCAATAAATAATTGTGTAAAGTTTCAACTTGATCTAAGAATGGGCGAGGGAGAAATAACGTGTACATTTGGTGCTTACAGCAGAGTTGATATAAGCTTGGTAAAAAGATAATAATCCTCTCATAGAAATTTGATTAAAACTTTGAAATATTTACATTGATAAGGACACTAACAATTCTATAAATTCAAGCGCCAATATATGTTTTAGAAAAACATGTATTAAGCATCTAAGAGCATCTGAATTACCCAAACTGAAACAAGACTTTTATTCTATAACTACTACATCTTAATCTATATATAGTGGTATGCAAAATGTATTTATGCCATCTCACTGTACTTTTACATAAAGAGAGACAACTAAAACAGGGTTTTTGTTTATCTTTGGAAGAAGCTTCAAATACTGTCAATCTTGATAAATAACTGTTTCTGAAAAAGAGTGCAGACTTTAGGCTGAAATGGATCCATAAAACCTTAGTGTACTTGTCTCATCATGTGAAAACAAGTGCAGGCTGCAGGATTTAGGCTGAAATGGATCCAAAAAAACCTTAGTGTACTTGTCTCATCATGTGAAAACAAGTGCAGGCTGCAGGATTTAGGCTGAAATGGATCCAAAAAAACATAGTGTATTTGTCTCATCATGTGAAAACGAGTGCAGGCTTTAGGCTGAAATGGATCCATAAAACCTTAGTGTACTTGTCTCATCATGTGAAAACGAGTGCGGGATGCAGGCTTTAGGCTGAAATGGATCCATAAAACCTTAGTGTACTTGTCTCATCATGTAAAAGTGAGTACAGGCCGGATCCGCCTATTCGCAAGGACTATTCAAGATGTGATTTAATTTTGATGGTCAAAAGTAATAATGTTCAAAGATTCATTTGCCTCTGTAAAAAAAATAATTATTTTTTCTGTTTTACATAATATGTTTCGGATGTTTCGATTTAAAAATCATTAGCTTCTCGCATGGACGAAGAAGGATGGCTGCGATCAAGGTATAACCCTGCCTGGTCGTGCAGTTTGCGCGCTGGACTGTCGTTCGGATTTATCGATGGTCCCTGGTTCAAACCTTGCCATCTCCCATCCCCCGTGGTCCTGCGGGAGGTTTGGACTAGGAAATATAAACTAGCTTCAACCCTGAAGGAACATCCGAAACATTAAAACAAACAACGCGGGACCATCGAGATAATCATTTCAGCATGCTAACCGCTCCACGGCATTGCACTTAACTTAATAACAAACTGGTTACAAACTAATAGCCTATTGTTGATAAAGAGATATATTATGGCATGGCATCTACCGGATATGTACAATATGTCAGACGAGCGATTTTAGATAATCTTTAAGCATTGATATGTAATTGAAAAAAAAAAATAGAAAAGAACAGATGTATCGTGCTTGTAATTCGATGTCTCAGCACAGTTATCAACAGAGCTATTGGCATTTTCATTTAACAGAACTAGAATAACGATGTAGATCTATATAAATTAAACTTCTGATTTAGCACTCTTAAGATCTATATTTACTTGATCTAGATCTATAATATAAATTTGGAATAATTTAAAAGCAATTTACATTAGATTTATGCAATCAAAATCCTAAATTATCTATCAATAAACTGAATGCATCATTAAATTTAAAAATAGTAAATTAGTTTTAGTATATTATAACATTGCAAAATTGATCTAGATCAGGGGTGGGCAAATTACGTCCCGCGTGCACCTACAGAATTCAGATATGCCCACACATTAAACATATAAAAAAGGGGAAAAAATAAAATTAAGTAATTTTAAACATCTTTTTATTGAAGAGGCTAAAGAAACAATGTCTCTGCATGCCATTCTAAAAGTTTAAAGCAAATGAAGATTATGCTTATTGGTAATATTTCAAATCATTCAGTCAAAGACACAAACTCAGGCCAGTATTTATTCAATGCTATGAAGAACTGTGTTGAAAGGGTTAGGTTAGCTTGGAACAAGATGGCTAGTGTAACAACTGATGAAGCCCGTGCTTTGGCTTTGACTGAGTTACAGTTTTTTAAAATAAATTAAAGAACAATATCCCAACTATAAACTCTACATAACAAAGTTTGCACAAATCTGCATTGAATATCAAACATGTTATTGCCCCAATTATCAGCAATCAAACTTATCAGAGCTAGGGAACTTAACCACAGGCAGATCCAAGAAGTACTTGAAGATGTGGAAACAAAACATTCCGATGTTCCCGACCACAGTAGTGTCCGCTAGGTTAGCATGGGAAATGTATTGAGAAGAAAATGGGATCTCAAGGAAGAAATTGTTTTGTTCCTTGAGGGACATTTACTGTGACTTTGCTACTAATATTTCTAATGAAGAGTGAAGATAGACTTCAAGCTTTCCATCATAGATATTTCAACGGGTTGTTTGCATGTATGTGCATCTTTTCATAGGTCTCGCGCTAATTCTAGCTGTAAATTAAAAATTATAACAGGGTTCCCGCGTCCTCCTGATTTTACAGGAGCTCCTGGAAATCTCCTGAAATTATTAAAATATCCTCAAAAACTCATAAAATAAAAATGTCCTGAAAAAAAGACGAAATAGTCATTTTTTGGGTTGCCATTCAATGTGGAAAACGCCAATCCTACTTTTAATAAAAATGTAATAATAGGGGCCTTCTTCTTCTTCTTCGTTCTCATTGTTATGTTGGAGTGTTCAGATGAGTAGACCAATACATGAGATGAAATGCGCAGTGGTTTCCAGATCAGGGAGCTCTCCATATAGTTTCCTTTCTAGTGGGGTGATTTGGGGCCAATGTCTTATACGGGCCTCTTGGTATAGAGAGCAGTTTTGGAGGACGTGGTCTGTATTCTCGGGTGATTCTCCACATGGGCAGATTTCACTGGTTCCAATTTTGAGCTTCCGGTACATGTGTTGTCGCCTTCTGTTGTGTCCAGTCCTGAGTCGAAAGATTAGACGTTGGTCTTGTCGGGATAGCTTATAGTAAGCGTCATCTTTCTTGTGAAATGGATGAGAGCTCGTCCATTTCTCATTTATTTTATTTACTATTAATTTCCTCAATTCTTCTGGATAGAGTGCAGAGTTTATTAGTGTGTCAGCCTTCTCATTTCCTTCTAGTTCTATATGAGCTGGGATCCATTGAATTACAGTTTTTTTGCTGATGTTGTTGAGCTTTATAAGTGCTGTTTTGAGGTTATTAATATATGAGGAATCAGAGTTTTGCAGGCTTTGGAGGGTTGTTTTTGCATCGGTTAGTAAGACAATCTGACTGTGTGGGGAATTTGGATGATTTGCTAGGATGGTAGCAGCTAGTGCTAGTGCTTCCCTTTCTGCTCTGTGACTGTCAGAGAGCTCTCCAGTTGCAATAGATTTTTCTAGTTTTCCTCCATCTGGCCATTCGATAAGTATTCCAGTTCCTCCATTTGTGACGGCTTTATGGGTTGAGCCATCTGTGTAAACTCTGATCCACTGATTGGTAGGATAATTGGTATGTAGAAAACAGTTCACTATTTTCTTAAGCTCTGTTGGTCTGTAATAAGATTTTCTTTTAATGCTTTCAATATGGTCCCTTATAGTAGGAAGAGGGCTTTCGTCCCAGGGTGGAGATTCATTATAGTGTATCGAGGATTCCAGGGTAATTTTTCAAAGTTGGTGTTTCTTTTTTAGGTTTAGAGATTCCTGTATGAAATTGGTCCTTTTGAGGCGTTTTTTTGGTGCCAGTTTTATGGATTTTTGTTCTGAGTGGGTGCCTCTCCATGGTTTCCAATTTAGTGAATTGGGAAAGGATTTTTATTTTTCTTCTTTCATCCAGAGAGATCAGGGCAGCGGTTTCCTCCATAGCTCTTATGGGTGTTGTTTTGATAGCTCCTGTCATTATCCTTAGACCAATATTTTGAACCTTGTCTATTTTTCTTAGGTTGGTTTGGGCTGCTGAGCCCCATGCTGTGGCACCATATTCTAATACAGGTCTCAGGTAACTGGTATAGGTCTTTTTCAGGATGTTGTGATTTGCTCCCCAATCTGAGCCAGCTAATTTTTTCAAGAGGGATAGTCTCTGGATGCCTTTACTCTGTGTTTTATCTATTTGGCTTTTCCAGGTTAGTCTCGGGTCATAGGTGACTCCAAGGTATGTAGGGCTGTCATTTTTTTCTAAAGCTTCCTTATCTAATGTTAATTTTATTGTTTGCTGTTTTGTTGACAGTGAGAATATGGTATATGTGGTCTTTTTTGTGTTGATGGACATGCCCCAGTCTTTGGACCAATTATTGAGTATATCGAGAGCATCTTGTAATCGAAATTTCGATGTTCCTACATATTCTTCTGTGCTAATAGGGGCCTAATAAGGCGTATTTTAACTAAAACAGGAAGTTCCAGAACTTGAGTTACTTTAATAGCTCAATATTTTAAAAAAATATTAAAGTGATATTTTGCTAGTCGATAGTAAATCTAAAAGGCAGATCTGAATGTTTATCTGCTTTTTTGTTGGAAAACTACCTTTTATTGTAGATGGCTAGTAAAGTTAATTTGACGACCGTGATTTTGCACTTAGTAAAGTATGAATAAAATGCAAAAACGAATTAATTTTCTAACAAAAAAACAGTAATTTCCACTTATTATCTTTATCCCTACCCAGACTAGGCCCCGCGCAATCCATTTCGAATAGGGCCCCGCAATCTGTAGGGCCGGCCCTGGTTGCCAGAAGCTGTATTTCTACATTTAAAAAAAAACCACTTAATGCTAAACGTTTCACATTATTTGGTTCCAAATATATCTGTGAAAAAGAATGTTTGAAAGTAAACAAAGGTAAGAACAAGTCTATGCTGACTGACTGTAATTTGACAGCAGCCATAAGTATACAAACTACTAAGTTAGTTCCACCACAGTTCCGGAACATTCTGCACGAGTGTAAAATTAAATATTTTACAATAAGTTCAACATTATAACCAAATTATTGTGATGAATTGTTGTAATGTGTAAGACAATAACAAAATTTTAAAATATTTGTAAAATAAGTTTCAGAAATCGCTAAATCAGGTAATTCCTCAATTGGTAGTGTAAATATTTAATACAGTATACATATAAATTACAAGACACCACATTTTCTAAGTTGTAAATACGTTATTTATATGTCTAATCAATACGAGCCAGTTATCGAGGGTTCATAGAAATTGGTGCACCGAGTTTGTTTGTTTTTAGCATTACATTTAAAGAATTCATTCATATGACGTCAAAGGAAACAAAATTCCATTACGTCACAATGGGCTAGTAACAAAAAAAGAGAAATTTTACAAGGGTTCATAGTCTCTAGTGCACAGAGTGTGACGATACGAAACTTGCATACAAAAATTCATTTGAGTTGTTTCCAGCAAACCGTGAGAAACTTTTATTTTTAACTTTATCAATTATTTTCATTTCCACCCATACTTAATTTTTTGTAGGATTTATCTCCCCTCGCACTGTTTCTCACGGGACAAATCTCGACGTAAAACATTAACTAGCTTCTCTAGGGCTAACTTTTAATTTTTGACCGCTGTACAGGTGACCAGCACACAATGGTCGCGGCACCAGCGCTACACGCAGCGGCTTAATAACTTTTCACACCTATTTCTCCCCCCCCCCCCCCCCCCCCCCCCGCAGAATACGCATCGCTCTAAGAATAGCGTTGCACTCGGGCTGGTCAGATACATATTCGCCTTAGTCCCTACTCTCACGGTACAGGCCAATCTTGATAAAACTAGGCAGGAATGTTCCTTGGGTACCAACTTAGACCGTAGTGTATGTATTGTAGCCCTAAAACAAACTTAAGACCCTAAAAAAAAAAAAAAGTGCTCCGACTCTATTACAGCTATAGTATTTTATGGATCTAGGCCATGGTTAACAATGTTAACATGAGAAAAGATCGAAAGGATTTAGACCTAGATCTAATTTTAAGAAATACACTTTGCGCACATACTTTTTTACTTTGACACATGAAAATACAAAAGAAGATCCATTGATTTCATTATATAATAAAATTAACCTTCAATTTTGTGTTTCAAAAGCCTTTTTACATAAATTAGTTCCTGATATCTGTGACTACAGATTTCCTGGCGAACATTCTGTCATTAGACATTACCAATTGGTTACACATTAACATATCTCTCAATTGAGTCTATTCCTAGGTCTAGGTCTAAAACTCTTATTGAACTCTAAGATGATAACTATTTAACACAAATACATACTAATTATTGTCCATTCATTTGATATTTTAATCAATTTAACATTCAAATTTGTTTTTCTAAAGCATTTTTAATACATTCGTTCGCTGTTCGCTAAAGTTGCGTAGCCGTGTTGAGATAGGCCTATATTCATTCATGAAAAAAGGTCACGCATGCGCAACACAGAATGAATTCTATAAAAGCCTATTTTTAACTCTAGATTAGTGTAGATTTAGATCTATGTCTACCTCAAGATCTACTTTATACTTTAACACATGAACATACAAAATTAAGTCTATTCATCTCAAATTTTAATCAAATATATGTAGGCCTACAAGCAAATGTTTTAATTTGAAAAAAATGGATTTAAGCCTATTAGCTATTTTTATTTGATAGCTTCATTCACACTATTTTTACATTGACACATTCGCTTTATTTATTACATTATTATTTTGTTTAATTGTGACTATATCTACAGTAATGCGCAAATAAAGACGCGCGGGTCGCGGGTAACATATGTCTAGTATCTTCATATAATATTATTTATGCCGCTATGGTTGTCTACATTTGAAGCCATAGTTATTGTATTTGATTTGTTGTGTTTCATCCATTCCTGTATCTTAGTGATTGATGTAAACAATAACCTTTCGTAAATCTAAGTACTGTCTAAGAACTTAGATCACGGTGCTCTTAACTTACAGAGCGCATGGGAAAGTAATTATTTCGCATTCCTATTATATATCCCTCATACATATTATTATGTCTCACACACTTGTGAACTTATAGTTCCTTGGATGAGTTTAATTTTGATTAATTGTATCAAACCCTTATCATTGTATCTCGATCCCTAGAATTTTATTTCTTCTTATCCTATATAATATGCTCATTCCCCATTTTACTATAACTGATAACTTATCGTCGTAATCAAATGTAATGGATGAATCTTGACTAGTATCATCCTACATTGTAGGATAACACATTTATTGTGGTTATCTTACTTGTATCTTTTTTTGTTATTGAGTTATACCCGTGCTTTAAGATTTTATACATGTTGATGGAATGTTATATTTGTATGAAGAGTTGTGCTCATGTACAGGGGAAACTACTCTAGTAATCAAGATGGCTGATTAAACTTGTTTGTTGTTTACCTGAGATTGTTCTTATGTCAAGTGTATTTATATTTGAGTGTCCATCGTAACATGGTGGCAGCGGTTTACACATCTAATAAAGGTAAACGATAACCTAGAATATCTTGAGGAAAATATAAGAAAGCAGTAGCTAAAATGGCAACTGCTAACAGATATTTCCCAGTAACGCAACCGCTATTGCAAACAGGCAATATGGCGGCCAATTGGAAACGATTCAGAAGAGACTGGGATAACTATGAAAAGGCCACGAAACTCACAACAGAGACAGAAGACATACGTGTAGCAACACTAATGACCATAATTGGAAGTGAGGCGGCAGACGTGTTTGGTTCATTTGGAAAAGGGAATGAGACAAAAATAAATGAAATTTTAAAGAGTTTTGAAGAGTTCTATGTTGGGAGAACCAACGAAACATATGAGAGTTATGTCTTCAATACGAGAAGACAAGAAGAGGACGAGAACATTGACTCATACATAACTGCCCTGAAGAAACTGGCAAGCAGCTGCAATTTTGATAAACTAGAAGAGAGTCTGATTAGGGACTGAATTATCTAAGGGGTTAGAAGTGAACACTTAAAGATGAAATTGTTGCAAGATGATAAACTAACCCTACAGAAATGCATAGATGTGTGTAGGATATATGAAAGATCACAAAGGCAAATGAAAGATATCAGAGAAGGAAGAAATTAACCTTTGGACAAACAAATAGATGAAAGAACCACAACATCTAAGTCAGGCTCAAAATACAGAAAGGAATATCAACAGAGTGACAAGGGGCCAAGACAAAGTAAAACTTGTAAATTTTGCAAGGGCAACCATGAATACGTAAAGGAAAAATGTCCGGCCTGGGGAAAATCATGTCACATTTGTGGAGGCAGGAATCATTTCGCCTCAGTCTGCAAAAAGAAAATATATAGCATTACTCAAGCAAAGACACAGAGCAACATAGACTCAGACACAGAAGAAGAAGTTACACTCCAAACTGAATGGGTAATGGCAATGAATGGCCCCAAAAAGCATAGGATGACGGCCGTCATGATGATCAACAACCAAAGAGTCAGATTTCAAGTGGACAGTGCCGCCGACGTCAATACCATAAACGAAAAATATGTGTGCCCAGACCAGATAGTACCGACGTCCAGAGATTAACAATGTGGAATAAGACGGTAATGGAGCCAAAAGGAAAAGCTACGTTGGTAACCACCAATCTAAAGACCAATGAGAAATTCAATGTAGAGTATGTGGTAGTACCAAATGATCTAACATGCCTGCTAGGATTATCAACACTGAGAAAGATGGAGCTCATTCACATTAATGAAGACCGATTTATTGCTAAAGTGGAAGCCACAGGAAACAAACATCAAAACATTGACGCACTTGGTGACTTGGGCGTGGCTACATTGAAAATAGACAAGACAGTGAAGCCCAAAGTCCTACCATGTAGAAGAATTCCCATAGCATTAAAAGAGAAAGTCAGAGCCGAACTAAACTTATTAGTTCAAAGAGGAATTCTGGAAAGAATAACTGAGCCCACAGAGTGGGTTAGTCAAATGGCATTGGTAGAGAAATCAGACGGCAGTATCAGAATCTGTATTGATCCTCAACCCTTGAACAAGGCACTACTGAGGGAGCACTACAACCTAACAACACTAGAAGACATTTTGGCTGAAATGGGTAACGCCAAGATATTTAGCAAAGTCGACATCCAGGAAGCTTTTTGGCATATCAAACTAGACCCGGACTCATCAGGTCTCACTGCAATGGCGACCCCATTCGGTAGATACAAATGGAATAGACTTCCTTTTGGTCTCAAAGTAAGCTCGGAAGTCTTTCAAAGACATTTGAATGATGCGTTGGAGGGACTAACAGGATGTTTTAACGTGGTAGATGATATAATGGTAATTGGAAAGGGGGACACAGTAGAAGAGGCTCGCAAAAATCATGACGAAAAAATATCAAAATTACTCAATAGGCTAAAGGAAAAGAACATCAGACTAAATGAAAAGAAATCAGCATTCCGAAAATCAGAAATTGTGTTTTTGGGACACATTATTTCCCAGTCAGGAATAAAACCAGACCCAAATAAGGTGAGAGCCATAACAAATCTAAAAAACCCTGAAGACATTACATCGGTTCGTAGATTTTGTGGAATGATACAATATCTATCAAGATTCATCCCAAGTCTATCAGCAGATCTACAACCAATAACAGAACTGACAAAGAAACACAAGCTATTTGTGTGGTCGAGTGACTGCGAGAAAGCATTTAATAGTGTCAAACAGAAGATATCCAATCATGGAACCCTAAGTTATTTCGACCCGGAGAAGAAAGTAACTATTCAGGCGGACAGCAGTCAAAATGGCCTAGGAGCTGTACTACTACAAGATGACAAACCCATAGCATACACATCAAGATCACTCACAGAGCCTCAGAAAAAGTGGGCTCAAATCGAAAAGGAACTCTTGGCTGTAGTAGTAGCTCTAGAAAAATTCGACCAGTACACGTACGGCAGAACAATAATAATACAGAATGATCATAAACCTTTGGAAAATATACTCAATAAACCCCACAGTTGTGCACCTAAAAGGCTTCAAAGCTTAATGATGCGCTTGTACCGATACGATGTTCAGTACCAGTATACCAAAGGAAACAGATTACAGATTGCTGACACGCTAAGCAGAGACCCTTTGCCAGAACAGGAAGATTTTCCTGACACTTCTATCAACACTGTAGGACTGGCCCTCCCAGATATAATGTTAGATAAAGTTAAAGATGCAGTCAAAGTGGACAATGAGATGCAGATGTTGAAACAGTACATACTGAACGGTTGGCCAGACAAGCATCATATTGTACCAGAACTCAAACAGTATTGGTCACTTGCAGATGTACTGACCTATGAGGATGGCCTTCTAATGAAAGGGGAGAGAATAATTATCCCAAGAGCATTAAGAAAAGAAGTTGAGACCAAACTACATGCAGCACATTTAGGGTATGATGCCATGATGAGAAGAGCAAGGGACGCAGTTTTCTGGCCGGGAATAGCGGCAAGAATAAAAGAAATAGCTAATGCATGCCAACCTTGTCAGCAAAGTAAACCTGCAAACCAGAAAGAAAGCTTAATACAGCATAATGAGGGTTCAAATCCCTGGGACAAAGTTGGAATAGATTTGTTCCAAATATTTGACCAACAATACCTTGCCATAGTTGACTACTATTCAAATTTTATTGAAGTAGAACATTTGCACACGACAACAAGTCAAGCTGTTATAAGAAAACTAAAAAACTTGTTTGCCAGATATGGTGTCCCCAAAGTTTGTATCAGTGATTTTTGGACCTCAGTTTTCATCTGCTGAATTCACCGCATTCATGAAAGCATGGGGTGTCCACCATTTAAAATATTCACCAGGACACCATCAGTCAAACGGCAAGGCAGAGGCAGCAGTGAAAATATTAAAGAATCTGTTGAAAAAATCCAAAGAAAGTAAATCAGATGCCTATGAAGCCCTATTAGAGTTTAGAAATACACCCAGGCAAGATACCAACTTAAGTCCGGCTCAGATGCTCTTTGGAAGGGCAACAAGAACGTTATTGCCAAGAAGAGAGCATCCTGCAAGAATGTCACAACAAGAAGCCACAGCCAGACGAGAGAAGCGACAGCAAAGTATCAGAAAACACTACAACAAAACAGCTCGTGACATGAAGCTTATAAACGTCGGACAGAAAGTCTTCTACCAATCGCCAAACGATACTACCTGGAGACAAGGCAGAGTATGTCGGAAAATAAACGAACGTGCTACATTATAGAAGGGGACAATGGTTTCATGTACCAAAGAAATAGAAGACACCTACGACCTGACACCACATAGATTTTTCTCCTGATAGAGAAAGTAATTGTACGGACATTTTCCCAGACGCAGAGAATGAGTGTATGAACAATCCGCCCAACGCCGAAAACACTCACCAGTACTCTCTGCGACCTAGGGCCACTCTCCTGAAACCTTCAAGATATGGATACTATGTTTAAGAACTATATATATGAACTGTTATAAATAGTTTTGTTGATCTGATTGTAGGTATATAATTTGAAACACATTTACGGTTGTAAATAGTTTTATCAAGTTGATTGTATAAATTTTTTTTTCGTTATTTTTTTTTTTCAACTTTCCCTTTTTTTTATTTTTTTTTGGGGAGGAGAGGGGATGTTGATGGAATGTTATATTTGTATGAAGAGTTGTGCCCATGTACAGGGGAAACTACTCTAGTAATCAAGATGGCTGATTAAACTTGTTTGTTGTTTACCTGAGATTGTTCTTATATCAAGTGTATTTATATTTGTGTGTCCATCGTAACAATACATGATTGTCTTAAATGCCTTATTGGGATTGATACCAATGCCTGCATCTGAATGATTGCAAGGCATATGGGAATCCCTACTCAATGCCTTTAGGAGGTTCCTAATTGTCTGTATTATCCCCAGCCTGGTTGCTACCCCCAATTGCTGTACCTGATTGACGCTTCAGTAACTGTATGCTGTAACGGCCATATCTCCACCCAAAGCTGTAACCGGAGCAGACCACACCAGATACCCCCCCCCCCCCAATTATATACCTGTTAGCAAGAAGGCATTGCCTACTGTCCTTGGCCTTAACATATTGCCCAGTGTCCACAGTATCATCTGCCCAGTACCCGGCCCAAACTGTCCACTGCCCAATAGCTATTGCCTAATGCCGACTGATTAGAGCAACCTTCGCTGCAGAAGATAAACTGGTGTTGAGTTAGCACGGCTCTCTACGAGCTAGAGACCACAGCTGAGAGATCACCCCACTACAACTTAGTCTGCAGCACCAACCCTCTCTACTGCTAAACAGGCAGCGGCCTCAAGCTAGAGCCAGCTTGCCTACCGCATAGAGAATATCCCGAGCCGACGTCCTAAGACAGAGCCGGATGACTCATCCTTCTGAGTGCCAGTCCTACGATCGCCAGAAGACGACCCACGGGCTAGCAGCTAAGAAAATACGTAGCCAGACATAGGAACATTCTTCTCTTCCAATCAGTCAATAATTAGCAATCCATGATGAGCAGTTATGTTAGATATTAGCACCTTCATTTCATTTCTCGATTATAATTTTTATTTGATCATTTATCTTTTGTAAACTTTCATTTATTAAATAATATTTATTTATAAACTTATAATATTGGTCTGTTCTTACTTACTGTTAGTTGCGGTGTGCCTGTACAAAATCTTATATGTGAGCGGGATAAAGTTAATAAAATTTCCCCTAGACTTAACTAAACTAGCCAATTATTAATAAATTAAACATCTCGTCACACTGAGTACTAATAGAATTCATTTAAAGATATATATATATATATATATATATTAGGATTAAAGCCGCATTTTTGTGCATTTTGTCTGTCAGTCTCTCTGTCTGTCATGTTAATATAGAAAAAAATACAACTAAAAGCTATTGAAAATTTGATTAATCTTTAATTTTCCTTCCGAAACATCACAATAGTTTTAAGTATCTATAATAGATTGTTCCGGATGTTTGAATATATAGTGAAAGAAAAAGAGAATTCTATAAAAATCTAATACCGTTAATTAAATTTTTGGAATGGTCTCGTATGAAAATTAGATGTAACATAGCCTCGAGGAGAGATTTTTATACCATATTTTGGTGTTAGGAAGTATTTTTCCTTAAGAATCGGAAAATAATATTAACGATAATTAGATTTTAAAACGTTTAGCTAGAAAATTTAATGTAATGTATGACATAAGTGCGATTTTACATAAATAGAGTTAGAATGTTTTTCATAAAAGTCCGGAACAACCGATATTTGTAAATGAGAAGAAGATTATTTGTTTTATTTATTAGAAGAGGGATTTCAAACAGTAATCTGTGTTTGTAGATTTTTCATATAAAATTTGGAACAACTTTGGAGACGATTCGTCCATTTTAAAAAATGTGTGTGATTTTACATACAAAGTGCATTCTTAGCCAGAAATGTTTTCTTTTAATTTTAGCAGATAATTTCCCAGAAAAAACACCTTTAACTAATATTTATATTTGTTGTGAGCATTTCTTGTACATTTTATAAATATATTTTACTTAGTAATACTGAAAATTTACACACAAAAATTATCCTTCTTTGTTAACATATTGTAACACTGCCTTCCTTACATTTACGTAATTGTTTTAGAATTGGTTTATTTGATGAAAAAATGGCTTGCATAATTAATTGTATAAACTAAACGGTTTGCTTTTAGAAAACCAAAAGTAGCCGTTGCATCTAAAATTTTCAAGCCGCATCGCATGGTGAAACAATATTTTTCATTTCTCTTCTAGTTTTCTAGATCTGAGTGTGACAGACGGACATTTTGCACAAACCTAATAGCGGCTTTTCCCATTACAGGGCAGCCAAAAAAGGCATTCCAATTTCATAAGGACTTTTGTTAAAAACTATGTATTTTGTTTTGTGTGTATCCTAAATCCTTTTAAAGACATTGCACATTTATTTTTCAATAAAAACAACAATATTTGTTGTTTTTTTCATGGGCCATGTAGAGCAGAAGAAAAAGTAATAATGACATATCAATATTGCTAATATATTGATAATTATGTACAGTAAGTCACAAAATGTGACATAGAGCATGTTTGTGTAATTGGACCAGCCAGTTAGTAAGAAATGGTTGAACCTTAATGTGGTCAGATTAACCAGAATTGTGTTTAGTGTTTAGCATAGTGAAACATCTATATCAGAAATGGCTCTATATTTACATGATCTGTATGATGACATTTTGTACTCATTTTTTATCATGCATATCAAAAATCTCAGTGAGCTTGAGAAATAAGATTGAGGGACATGATATTATATAGTAGAAATCTATCCTGTTCAGCTTATAAATCAACAGTTTTCTTCAATGATGTGGCTTTTCTTAGTATTATAATACACAAATATGATGCTTACAAGTTGATATTTAATTAATACAAACTTTAATAATAAATCTCCATAATTCATTGATTATAAATTATTTATTATCTTAAAATTCAAAAAATAAAAATAAAAAGTTTGAAGGTTTATTACCTTTATACCTAGTTTGTGTCTTAACTCCTCCACTTGATCAGCAGTAAGTGATTCAATGTCCTTATGGGGAACATAGAAATTACGTTCAAATGCTTCATAGCTCATTTCGGAATGATCAATCGGAGGAAGAGGGTCAATAATCTACAAAGAATAAAAGGAAAATAAGATTACTGCTACATGTACACCACACATATTACTAAATGTGCAAATGACTTGATGAACAATTTAGAGAATACTAAACTAACACAACAAGATACTTCAGACACTGCATTGGCCACTTATCAGGGGGATAATCAATGACAAGGTGGTCACACAGATGCTTAGACAGGTAGCTCATCAAAAATGGTTTACAGGACAAATAGGTCAAGTCAAATTATGTGGTCAAGAAAAAAAGAGGATATCAAATGGTTTAAATCTATTTATTAAGAGAAGTTATGAAAGTTTGGCAATGCTTGAAGCATCCAAAGGAATTACCATTGTATAAGCTTTTCTCTGATGGGGAAGAAAAACCTGTATCACTACAATGGATATCTATTATTACTGTCATTCTTTATTGTTTATATTAGTTACATTTTCACTTTTCAACTGTAGAATTCTAAATAGAGCCACTTGGTTAGTTTGACTTTGTGTGTGTGTGTGTGCATCTTTCAATAATAAGGTCTGTGAATATTCCCTAATATGACTTCAGGTGAGTCTTTTTATTTTAATATAATCCATATTATGAATCAAATGTTACAGAGACATTTTATAAATTGAACAAGTTTAAGTGAGCCAAGCATCAGAGAACCACATGTCTTTGAACCATTTGTGGATTGACTAATTATCTAATTATTGTCTAATCAGATCTACCAATTGTCAGAAGAACCAATTATATATATATATATATTTCTATATATATTTTGTCCATCGTGGTTCAATGATGACCACTTATGTCATACAGGGGACTGATTACTTTGCACTGGGGTTTTGTGCCCCTCATATGGCTGGTGAGACCTATGTGAGCCAGGAATGTTTGGCTGTACACTGGGCAGATTATTCCAGCTGGAACTAATTTCATTGGCCTTGATTTTCTTCTCTGGCGCTTTTCTTCTGCCAGCGCTGTTTTCTTTTTCTCAGCAATTTGTGCACCAATTTTAACAGCATGACGATATGATGCTCTGTCATGTGCTTCAGTCTCTCAGGTGGCTGGGTTAATGCTAAAGAGCTCTGAGGGTGTCCCTAAAGCGTTTTCTTTGTCCACCTTGTGAATGCTTTCCTTCCTTGAATTGTCCATAATGGAGTCATTTAGGGATGAAGTGCTCTTCCATTCTGCAGACGTGTCCTGCCCTTTTTGTCTTCACTCATTTTTTAACATTATACCTTCACCCCCTTCTATTACATGAAATACTTAAATAGTCCAACTAAACAATTCCCTACCCCCTTCCTTAACTTTCCCCTTTCTATAGTCAAGTGCTGCAAGCCTTTATTTACTTGTAAAAAAATGTTTGTTGTTTGTAAAATGTTTTACATGTTTGAGATGTTCCTTCAGAGATAGTTTACTTCCTAGTCCAAACCTCCAGAAGGACGATTGGGGATGAGAGCAGGCAGGGTTTGAACCTGGGACCATCGATAAATCTGAACAACAGTCCAGCGTGCAAACCGCACAACCAGGCAGCCATCCTGTGCTTGCTTTTCTTTCTATCTTATGACATCTAGGTGTCATCTTTCCCACTGGTTAGCAGCTCTGGTCTCAATACTCCTGTTCAGAAAGACATCTTTCTGTTTGTCTGAAAACTTCCAGATGTCCTTCCCCCCCCCCATCCCCTTTACTATCCTGTCTATACTTTTATCCCCTCTCCTTTCCATTTGAACCTTTACCTTTGAGAGCTCATTCATTAATCTGTTATTTATTTGCTGGCTATCGGAAAAAGCAGAACTCTCTCCCTTCTCAAGAACTATTTCTTCCTTATCGGAACTCTGGTGGTAAGCTTGAAGTTAAATTTCTAGCACTTATTGTGCCTATAACTTGTTTTTAATGTTCTAAATGAGAAAATGTGTCACCTAGAAGACTGGCTAAGTCTATTTTTAATCCTCTGCTGCGTCTTCATTTAACAAGTCCCGGCAGCTGGCCTGCGTTCTCAGAATTGAGCCAAAGTACTTAGAATTTATTGAATTTAACGACCATAAAAATAAACAGCTATGACGTCTTGATGTGATAGGCTGGCTTATTTGTAGATGCAGATATGTTGGAAGAAAGACAAGCAGTTGTAAGAAGAATCTCATCAAGTCATGTTTTTTTTTAGTTGTAGAGCCAGTACTATTATTTTATCTAGTTTCATTACGAGCTTGAACAAAGATAGTTAACTTGTATAATTTTATTGTGCATTTTATTAAAGTGATTCCTAGTTCCAGAATTAAGGCTTTGTATTTCTTGTTGAAGATTCTTCCTTGTTTGAACTACTACACCTAATTTGCATTTGAATCTTCAGCATGAAGACCTTATTTGAGTGTTTGGTAGATGTTTGAAATAGAAATCTTCACTAAATCATAATATCAGAAGACCATTGTCTGATCAACACAATTCTATTGTAACCTCAAGACATCTTTACATCCAAACATAAAATCTTCAAATCTAGCACTCAAATAAAAGTGATCTTCACAATAAGTAAATAGTTATATTTTATTATTGTCTGTCCTTGTGTTCTTCCTGGAACAAAACCTTTTCCACTCTCCATGCCACTCTCCACAGTCTCTGGCTAGCCCTCTAATTGCTTCCCAGCTCTTTCCTGTCCTCTCAGCTACATCTAGTGCACTGTGTCATCATGTTCTTTTTGGTCTTCCTTTGCATCTTGTGCCCACTTTCTAAGATCTGCAACTCTATATATCTTTGTCCATCATCTTCCACAGATTGGTGTTTTCTACTTTTATCATACCACGGTATTTTCAAGATATTTCTGATGAAGTTCTGTACTTTTGTTTTTCCTTATGTCAGTTGTTCATCATGTTTGAGATCCATATAGTAGAACTGTGTTGACATTTAAGATTCTTTTTTAGTCTTTTTAGAAATGTGGAAAGATGTTAACATTGGTTTTAGGTAGGGAAAATGTCTGGCGCACTTGATTTATTTGACACATCTGTTCTTCCTGACATGTTGACTATGCTCCAAAGGTATATAAAACTACATGCAAGATTTATGGCATGAGAATCCAGTTCTTTGTCTCCATTTGGTTTGTTGTTTATTTAAGTATTACTGTGGGTTTTTTTTATGGTTCATTTTGTGGACCACCCTTTTCCCTGCTTTGACCTTTTCTTGCATATTCTGTAGTTTGAGAGATAATAAAGATACATAGTCTCTGAATTCCAGATGACGAGATCCTTGAGTTTCCGTTTTAAAAGTCCATCGGATTCCTTTCTCTGAATTAAAGTAAACTTCTTTCAGTACTTAAGGGAACAGGAGTGGTGAAAGAAGAAAAGAAGACATCACTGTTTGTCTCCCGTTGAGACTGGGAATTCCTTGGAGTACTTGGAGGTGAAACCATCATAAAGGTTTTTGATTATTGTTATTATCATATTTGAGATCCGTAATGTCTCAATACTACCCAGATTGTTTCTTTGTCAAAGGCCTTTTCAAAATTAACATAAAGAGGAGATTGCCATTCAATACATTGTTCCACTATTATTCTAAGTGTTGATATATGGTAAGCACAAGATCTTCCCTTTGTGATTACAGCTCTTAGGTGCTCATCACATGCTTCTTTATTTTTTTAAGCAGGATTCTGCTGAAAATCTGGATTGTTGCAAACAACAAGTTGTGACTGATCTTTGGTAGTTTTATGAGTTGGCCTTTTTTCCACTCATTGGGAGGTATTTCTGTTAACTAATTTTGTTGAACATTTTGTGGAGTTGGTAAACTATTTCAATTTTTTACTTGTCTTTAAGTATTTGAGTGTACTCTGCATTTCATCTTTCATTCTTTCTTCCATGTCTATGTCATTGCCCCTACATTTAGATAAGGTTAGATTAGTAGTTTGGGCCTGTTGAGCACTTTTTGAAAATATTCCTTCCATCTTGTTTGGATTGTTGTTTGTGGTTTCTTGTTTTGTGTTTAGCCCAATTTCTATCTTCAATTGGTTTCCATGTCTCATCATTAATCCAGTGGGGGTTTTCTTCTTGTTAGGATTAGTCATAATACTTCAATTTTTGTTTCTTAACGGCGATAACATATTCACTCAAATACATGCTCCAAAACAGCGTGAATACAAAGCCGTTCCGACTACCGTTGTATTGGTTACCGATTCCCAGTCCTTCCTCCAAGCAATGGCTGGCTTATGGGGAAAGTCCCAAATGGTGGAAGAGGCATATAACATATTGGAGCTGTCATCTTTATATCTTTATGCAGTAGGTGCCATCGCACTGCGGCGTGTGGGGCAATGCCTGGCTAATGTTCTAGCACGAGAAGGAGCGCTGGCCCTGCCCACTTTCGAAGCACCAAGTACGTACCAACATGCTACCACAGTTATAAGAGAGTGGTTACATGATAGATGGTTGAAATCCTAGGATGATTCCGAAACTGCCAGAGGAGTCTGGCAGCACATGCGCCACCCTAGCCAGGAGGACCCTGTGGTGGAGGCTAAAAAGGTCGGAACAGTCGATAATAATTGCATTAGTTCAGGAACAAAAGTCAGATTATTTGCAGACGATTGCATAATATATAGAACAATAAAAACAATACAAGACACAGATATTTTACTAAGAGAATTAGATGAATTACAGAAATGGGAATCAAATTGGAGCATGTCTTTCCACCCAGAAAAATGTCAGTTGTTAAGAGTAACAAAAAAACTAAAACAAATTAATTCCACTTATCTTATTCATGGCAAACCAGTAACACAGACTAAAAAAGCAAAATACCTAGGTGTTATAATAAATGAAAAACTGTCATGGAATCCACATATTGATGAAACTATAAAAAAATCAAACAAAGCATTAGGGTTTATTAAAAGAAATTTCTATAAATCAAATAAGAACATAAAACTAAAAGTTATTTAACCTTGGTTAGGCCAATAATAGAATATGCATCCACTGTTTGGGACCCCTCAACTCAAGAAAACATTAAGAAACTGGAACAAACACAAAATAGAGCAGTGAGATTCATAACAAACGAATATTCACATTTGACTAGAGTAACACCAATAGTAAAATCACTAAATTTAGGAAGCCTTCAGGACAGAAGACTCAAAAGTAAAGTAGCAATTATACATAAAACACTGAACCATAATCTTCAAATACAAAAACAAAATCTAATAAAATACTCTGAAAGACACAAAAATAAAGGCACATTCCTGGTCCCATATGCTAGGACAAATTTGTACAAATACTCCTTCTTCCCTAGTGCTATTAGAGCATGGAATGGGTTGCCTGAGCTAGCCAGAAAAACCAGTGACTTGGCAGAATTTAAGTCATTGGTTAATATGCATGACTAAATGCATGACGCGTAGGACATAATCATCTTCTTTTTTGAAGTAACGTCTGTATTATATAAGAAGATAAGATAAGATAATAACGCAGTGGCGCAAGGGACACTGCCCCATTGGTGCATACTTTGCCCGGTTCCGGCCCAATTTTGATGCCTGTTGCCGACACTTCGGGGAGTCACAAGAAATGGTGGTGCACGTCTTGCAAGAGTGTCCACAGCTCCGCGAGCTGCAGGGAGAGGTATCCAATGGTCAACTAATTTTGTATGGAGGCTATGAGGCACTACGCCGCACAGCAGAGTTCCTTACCAGGGCACAACAGGCTTGTCACTAATTGGAGTTCATCTCAGGTTCCCATTCAACAGACTTTTAATGCTTTCAAGCTTAATAGGGGTGCTACTTCTTTTTCAAGATAATGTTCTTTTTCCTTTCCAGAGAAGAGAATGGTTTCTCCTGATTAAAATCTTGTTTTTCTAATAGTGTTCAATCGAACTTCACTCAGCCCCGAAGATCTGCAATTTGTGTTTAGCTATTTCCTTAGCGATTGGGAACATCTACCTGGTTCCAGAGCAATGTACAGACATGCTAAATTCCCCAGCTAAATGAATGAGAGTCAGAAAAATCAAATGTAGGGATTTATTAAGCAAGAGTGACACATTGAATGACCAAAATATTCAGACAACACATCAACATTGTGAACATTTTCACATGACCTTAAACAAGCATAATAAAGTATCAATGATTTTACCATAGTTAGAGTTACCAAAAACAGTCCCTAATTGGACTTTATGGACTGGGCTAGCAGAAAAAAGGTCTACGTATGCCTATTATTATTTTAGAAGCAGAGATAAGCAAGCAGTATCATATAAAAGACAGAAGACTTAAACTTTTACTGCTTGTGCCAGTGAGACTAAAAAAGTTAGTTATAACAAAAATACCTTTTTCCTTTGCATTATTGGATTCCCATCACTGTCATAATCAACAAGATCATCTTCTTCATTGATTACTCCTGCATTGGGATTTTCTTCCATGTATCGAAAGTAGGACTCTTGGACATCTTCATTATCAATATCATCACGAGTTCCTCTGAAAGTAAAATAACAATCAAGAAAAAATCCTATGACAAAGACAGATTATTTTATTTTTTAGTAAATATTTACAAAACTTACCATCTGATCTACCAAAATAATAGTATAACATTTTAAAATTATAGAACAATATTAGGGGTGCACCGGATAGTCCCTCCGGCTCCGGCTTCTGGCGAATATCCGGCATTTTTTACTATCCGGTGCTATCGGGCTCCGGTTGGATATCACTACCAGATAGTAAACCGGATAGTAAAAAATACACCTATTTAATATGCATAAAGTGGACCTCGTTCCATTACTGTCTGTTATAGAATGTATTAATGTTTATATGAAAACAAAATAATGTGCTTAAAAATAGAGCCATTAGAAATATGCACCAAACATCGTTTATTATAAAGACAAGGCATGTTAATAACTTAATATAAATAGAGATGAAACTTTACATCAAAAATGCGCTTTACATACAGAGATGCAATGGCTGGCACTTTTTTCAATTTGTCTTGACCTTTGAGTAAGTTAGTTAACATGTTAAAATGTTACATTCCTTGACAACGTCATGCTGACCAGACGTCTGTCTAGCTGTGCGGGTATATCTCCAGAGGTAGAGATGAACAACTCCCACCCCCTTTTATTTGTTTAGTCCATCACATTGAGTTTTTTATAGGCAGGTAACCACAAGTTAAATACGATGGACGTAGGTTTAATGTCAGCGTATAGACACTCTCTAGTGGTCACACCTTTCGAGGGGACTGAGTTTGTTTACTTAGTAGTTAATCTTTATTTGGGGGGGGGGGGGGGCTGGACTACAAGAGCCACACCTCTAAGGTAACCAGGTATATTTCTAGATGAACAACTCCCTCCCCCTTTTATTTGTTTAGCCCATCACATTGAGTTCATTGATTGACAGGTGACCCCAAGTCAGATACGATGGACGTAAGCACTCTCTAGAGGTCACACGAGGGAACTAGGTTTGTTATTGGGGGGGGGGGGGGGGGGGGGACTAGACTTTACATTATAAATTCGTATTACATACGTAGCAGCGATGTCTGGCACACTGGCTTGTCTTGACCTTTGAGTGGTCTAGTAAACATGTCATATTCCTTAACTACGTCACGCTGATAATCTGTCTAGATGTGCGGGTATATCTCCAGAGGTAGAGATGAGCTACCCCCACCTCCTTTTGTTTGTTTAGTCCATAACATTGAGTTCAAAGATAGGCAGCTGACCACATTAAGCCAGATGTCAACGTGTTGACACTGTCTAGAGGTCACATCTTATGAAGGAACTGAGTTTGTTTACTTGGAGTAGAATTTTTATTAGGGGCGGGACTACAAGCCAAATCTCTATAAGGTTAATTTGGTATGAGTTTGTTTATTATGAGATAGGTTGTCAATCAAGGGTCTGGACCACAAACCACACCTTTTATTCTATTGGACGGGTAATAAGTTTGTTTACTTTGAGTTAAGTCTCAATTATGAGTCAGGACTACAAGCCAAACAGACACTGACCAAGGGTATCTTTAAAGGGAGGGCTCAAGAGACTCAACACCCCCAACTTCTTATTTGTTTAATCCATGACAATGTATTGATAGAGAATATAGACATTGACCATTCTTAAGCCAAAATGGATTAACGCAAATTGTTAAGACATATTGACACTGTCTAGAGGTCACTAGATGATGACACTAAGTTTGTTTACTTGGAGAGAAATGTCAATTAGAGCGATGAACTACAGGACACACCCCTACAAGTATTTTGTTACACAAGCCACGGGTATAAAAGTGGCTTGCAAAGGCATTTAGTAAATTGAAAAGTAATAATAATGGCTGATAAAAAGTCATCACTTATATGGCGTTACTTTAATGTCAAAACAATGGACAACTCTAAAGCAGTTTGCAATGCTTGTAAAATAGTTCTGTCAAGTGGTAAACTAGGCAAACCTAAAGACTTCTCAACCAGCAATATGATTAGTCATCTACGCTCGAAACACCCAAACTTATTCAACGAAATGACTGCATTGAAATCAGCATCAAGTAATATCACTGCCTGTGCCAGTACGTCTACGAGCTCCAGTGATTCGTTAAGCCTCACACACAAGCAGCAACCAGGGATTAAAGAGGTCTTAGACAAAGCTAAATTGTGGGATATTAATAGTGATAATGCTAAACGCATTCACTTGGCCATAGCAAAGAAGATTGCAACTGACATGGAACCTTACCAAGTAGTTGAGAAACCTGGATTTATTGGACTTTTAAAAGTACTGGAGAAAAGATACACTGTGCCTAGTCGCAAATATTTTACAGATCGCGTTATTCCAGATATCTACGACAATAACTTTAAATCTTGCTCTTGTGTTATGTGTGTGTCTTGATTGAATCACAATATTCTTAATAAAATTTAAGTGTGTCAAGTAACTCCTCGTTATTACTGGAATTACTTAAGATATTTACTAAGCCACTATCTGTATAAGGTACAAACCAGAAGCGGTTTGTGGCCTTTAAAACACGAGCCTAATGACAAGTTGATGGTGTAAAATACATGAACACAAACATCTACCCACTATACAACTTAGATTGTACTTAAGAGAGATTCACGCTATAAAACCAAGATTGAACTTTACCTTTGAAAGATTTACATTAGTTACATATAAGTTTATATATTCTGCATGAGTTATCCCACATTCTACTTTACAATTAGCGGCCTCATACATACGCACACACCATCTCATGTTACAAAGATTAGTTTATGATTAGCATATCTGTAAAAAAAATGCGGTTGATTTTAATTTATCAATCAGTGATAGAGTTTAAAGTAAGAAAGTAATAACAAAATATTATGAATATAGGTATGTTATATAGAAGATTTGCAAAAACGTCAGTAAAACGAGCTGTTTGAGTCATGTAGGTATTCGGCTCCGGCTCCGGTCGAATATCTAATTTTACTAACCGGTTATATCCGGCTCCGGCCGGATATCAAAAAGTACTATCCGGTGCACCCCTAAACAATATACAATATTTTCCAGGTAAACGGTGTACTTAACAATCTAAAAGCTTCAGAAAATATAAGTGACAATGTTCATGTCACAAATCGATACTGTGACCTTATTCTACTTCTTTCTATAAGATCAGGCCACAGGAGTAAGGCATGTGTTAATTATATTTAACCAATCAGAGAAAGAGGTAAGGACATTAATTCTGCTGTGCCTTAGCACTTGGAGGATCAACAATCATAACCACATTAATAAACCAACTACTAACAACAACATATTTAAAAAAATACATTGTTACTTTCAAAGCAAGACATTTTGACGTGGTGGTCATTGTGGTCCTTTTTGGCACAGTGGTCATTTAGACACAAATGTTTTAGCCACATTATATATATAAACATATAAAAAAAGTAAAGTTTCCCTTCCAGACCTTGTATGTATTGAAAAAGAATGACACATTATCTATGCTTTGTATATATGTATTTGAGTTCTATAATATTTTTTATGTAAACAACAACATTTGAATTAGAATTTAAGTATGTTGTGTAACCACCTCACCACCTTCCCCTACCCCTTAGTCTATTAGACTATTGGGGCACCACACAAGATCGATTGACTGTCTTTCTCCATTCCTTGGATAGAAACTCTTTCAATTTCTTATTTTGCCTTTCAATCGCTTTCTCTGTGTGCCTCTTCTTTGTCCTGGTACTGCTGCCTGAAGGAAGGTCTTTGCAAGCTCTGAGGACCTTGTTATAATGTCATAGAGTATTAGTTTGCTTTTTTTTTTACAGTGACATTAGTTAGGAGGTCATCATGGGGTCCAATCTCTGTATTAATCATGTTTCTAATCTCTTCATTTGTGATGCTGTCTTGTATCATGTGAAACCTTTAGTAGCATCTCAATTCTATTGCTAGGATCCTGCTCTCTAGTTCTGCAGTCAGCATCCAAGATTTGCAAGCATATAAGAATGTGGACATGACCAGAGAGCGTCTCAGTCTGATTTTAGTGTCAAAGATTGTTTTGAGTTGTGCAGTGCTACTGTGGACAGAGCAGTAATTTTGGATTGGTGCATTCATCTGAGACAATAGCTTTAAGGTTATGTCACTAACATTATAATGTGTGTGCGTGTTTTTAATATTGGTCGGAAAAAAAATGAACCAATGATAAAAATTTTGTTGATACAAAAATGGTTTATTTAATTTATGGAAAGATGATGGTGTCTCCAACTAGATATAAATTAGCTTTTTAAGTCTGTGTTGTATGTTGTAGAAAGCTCTGTTGCTAGTTGTTTATTTCTGACATTAGGTCATTTTTAGAATGTATCATACTTTAGTTGAATCATTTCTACATTCTCAATCTTCTGTCTGACTTTCTCTTGTCGTTATAATATATGTCAATTTGTTGTCATTTATTTCAAGTCCTGCTGGTCAAGTTGCTTCTTCCAGTTGTGTGAATGTTAGAAGTGTCTTTACCCAACATGGGAATGTAATCTACATATGCAAGATATTGTGGATGTTGTATTGTAGAAGTTGGCTGTATATGATTTCTGTTTGTGGCGGACCTATGTTTTCTCTTCTGAAATAGTAATTGTTCCCCTTGTGTTTATGTGTATTCACTTAAATACTTTTTCTGGTCTCTCTCTGTAGCATTATCATCCGATAACTGTTTTCATCTTCTGTCTATAGCATGTCTGCATTCGTCATCATGCCATTCGATTCACCTGTCCTTCGACTAAAGTCAAACTGCCTCTTCAGTTGTTCTTTTTAATAGTTTTATTTTTTCCCATTGCTCATTCATGTTATAATTTTTATTGTCCTTTTCCAATGTTGTTACTTGTGTTTGGAGTGCGATTCTATAAGTTTCTGTCGCTAATAGGTCTTTTATAAGTTTTTGACAATCATATAGTTGTGTTCTTTTTCTTTAGTACTTTTTCTTCGTCTTAATTTGGCTTTTACTATTAGGTGGTCTAAGTTAGCATCCGCTCGTATGAAGCTTCTTACATCTAGTATATTAGATCCATGCCTCTTATCTATGAGTATACGATTTATTTAATTTTGGGCGTTTTCATCAGGTAATATCCAGGTTGCTTTGTGAATATTCTTACGTTGCTATGTTTAGTTGCTATGTTTATTTAGTGTTGCTGATACATATTCCTTTTCCTTAAGCAAAATCTACTAATCTTAACCCATTATTGTTTGTCTCTTCATGTAAGCTTTCTTTGTCGATTGTTGGTCTGAATGCGGCTTCTTTTCCAATTTTGGCAATGAAATCTCCTATTTTGATGTCATTCAGTAGTGTCTCATCATAAAGTCTTTCCAGTCCACCATGGTGTTTTCGTCTGCATCTTCAGTAGAGGCATGAGCACTGATACTTAGACCTAGGTCCTCCCGCGCCGTTCGGCACATTGGGCGGCAAGCTGTCTCCATAAAGATCTGTCACTGGCAATGTCAGAAGCCTCCTCCCACCTGGTGTTCACTGTTCTGAGGTCCTCCATAAAGGTGTGTCACCAAGTAATACGAGGACGTCCCTGTTTGCGCTTTCCTCGTTTTGGCTTCCATGTTATCGCAACTCTAGTGTGCGTAATTCATTTTGACGTAGAACATGTCCCGCAAACCTCACAACCTCACTAAGTGTTCGACTCCCAGTTCGGCATAGGATTTCCTTGTTTGAGACCTGATCTGTGTAGCTGACTCCCAAAATCCGTCTCAGCCATCTCTGTTGAGCCACATTTAGTCTTTTCTCAATTTTGACAGATGACTTCCATGTCTCACATGCATACGTAGCAGTTGGAATGACGATTGTGTTGAGAAGGTGTATTTGTCTCGATTCCAATGGCTTGGCTAGTCCAAATAGGCTGCAACCTTTGGAAAATGCCTTTCCTATTCGGCACGCTACATCATGGTAAGCATTTCCATCATTTGTTATGATGCTGCCAAGGTACGTGAACTTGTCCAGCTCTTCAAGCTTTGACTCGCCAAGTCTGACGGGGACACCCTTTGCCTTATATCCCACTCGCATAATTTTAGTCTTATCCAAGTTTATGCGGAGGCCAATTTCGGGTGCCTCTCTGTCTAGGCTCTCCGTCATTTCATGAATGCATTTATTTGTAGCCCCGAGTAGTGCAACATCATCAGCAAAGTCCAAGTCCGTCAATCGGAGTTGTTCATGCCATGGAATACCAAAGGCAGTCTGGTTCATTGCTCTCCTCATTATGTAGTCGATGGTTAGGAGGAACTCAAGACTTTGTTCTATGATATTTCGTAGAACGAAAATCTGCTCTGTACATGATCTGCCTCTTCGGAAACCTGCTTGTTCTTTTCTGAGCCTTTCATCTACAGACTGTTGAAGCCGTCTCAACAAAACAGTGCTGAAAACTTTGCCCGGGACAGAGAGGAGAGTAATGCCCCTCCAGTTGTTGCAGTCCGCCAAGTTGCCCTTTTTTGGAAGCTTTACAATCACTCCCTTTTGCCAGTCCTCTGGGACTTTTGAAGTTCGCCAACAGAGATTTAAGAGATCAGTCATTCTGTTAACAATGCACTGTCCCTCATATTTTAGCATTTCTGCTGATATCATGTCTAGCCCTGGTGCTTTGTTATTCTTTAGCACTGCAATGGCTATGGTAACCTCCTCAGCAGTTATTGGGTCTGTCTTGACCTTGAGATCATTGTCTGGAGAGGGGTCCTTGAATTGGTAAGTTAGGTCTGGCGACAGTTGGTTAAGGGTCTCTTTAAAGTGCTCTACCCATCTTGCATCCTGTTCTTCTTTCATTAACAAAGTTTTGCCTTGCTTGTCTTTTATCGGTGCCCCATGTCCACTCTTTGCTCCAGTGAGATCTTGGACAATACGATGGAGGGTTTTTGTGTCATTTCTGCTTGCAGCTGCTTGTGCCTCTTGTCCCTTCTGCTCAATCCAGTCCCGTTTATCTCGCCGACAACTTCTCTTTACTTTCAGATCTGCTTCCTTATAGGCTTCTTCCGCTAGGCTGCGATCCTGTGTTTCATTTTTCTGATCTCGTCTACGTTTGGCCTCTTTCCTCTCATCTATCATTTTCCATGTTCTGTCTTGTATCCACCGTTCCTTGTATGAACCTCGCCTCCTTCCAATAACTTCTTCCGCGCACCCAATAGTGGTATCTTTGAAGTTGGCCCACTCTTCTTCAAGGGTCAATATATCTGCAAGAGCCTCAAAACGGTTCGTTAGTTTCAATTGGAACTGTTGGAGCACTGATACATGATATGTTAAAAAAAATTTCCTCTTACATTTAGCAGGCAGTCTATCTTTTATATGTTTAAATCCAATAACATTGCCTACATTTCCTTTCAATGGCGAATCCTGTGCCTAAGTTGTTGTTGCCACCACCACTATAAAATACTGTGTATTCCCTAGAGTCTTTCCAAATGATTTCCTGTAGTGCTACAATAAGTATATTATATTTCCTCTTATATGACTTTACCACAATCATCTTATATCAGCTTATTAGAGAGTTGCTTTTACTATCGGGTAAAGTACCATAGCCTTTGTGGAGGGCAGCAGGTTTGATTTTGAAATACCTTATTTTATTTTCCGTGTACCTACCATATCTGGATGGCATTCCTCTATCCACCACCTGGGAGGTGCTCAACGGGAGATAAAAAACAAAACTCCACACGAACTCAACTCCACACGAGTAAAGATTATTACATTCTGGCCCAAAATGTATACTGTATATATATAAATATATTTTATAGTTTAGCATAGTGAAAATAAAATGACTATTAAAAGTTTTTAGTTTTACAAATTATCATCACTTCTTGCCCCACAAATGCTTGTGCCAAAACAGCCTGCACCAAAACATCATCTACGCTGTTACTTTAGTATATATATGGCTCACTTTTTACTTATAGACATAAGAGGACACTAAGCTGACATTGACTGATATTTAACATCTCAATTTAACTTTAGGAAGAACTGAGATTTAATGATGCCATCTCTGACAAAGTACACTATTTTGTGTTTTTAGTATGTGGAAAAGAGACAAGTTCAAGGAAATATTGGCAACATAAGGAGTTTAAGTAAGTAACATCAATGCACTCTGCTATAACAGCTAAAATGTGGTTTACTGAGTGTAGCCTAGAGTAGCAGTTTAGATTAAACAGACAAGTTATCTATCTTATCTAATCTTATAAATTACAGATGTTCTTTCAAAAAAGAATATAATTGCATTCTATGCATATCTAAATCTAGTCATATTGATTAGAAACTTATTCTCTTTTAAGTCGCTGAGTTTGCCTGGTTTATCTATTTTGTTTCTGTTCTATTTTATTTTATTTATTTTTTAGTTGAGGAGTACCAAATAAATAAATTCAGTTTTATGTTCTAGTCTGATTGGTAAAAATTTCTTAAATAAACCCTAGTGCTTTGTTTGATTTCTGAATTATGTAATTAATATGGGGATTCCATGATTACTTTTTAGTTCTTCTTCTTCATTGTTCTCATTGTTATGTTGGAGTGTTCATATGACTAGACCAATACATGAGATGAACTGCGCAGTGGTTTCCAAATCAGGGAGCTCTCCCCATATAGTTTTCTTTTTATTGGGGTGATTTGAGGCCAATGCCTTATACAGACCTTTTGGTAAAGAGAGCAGTTTTGGAGGACGTGGTCGGCATTCTCTGGTGATACTCCACATGGGCAGATTTCACTGGTTCCAATTTTGAGCTTCCGGTACATGTGTTGTCACATTCTGTTGTGTCCGGTCCCGAGTCGAAAGATTAGACGTTGGTCTTGTTCGGATAGCTTATAGTAAGCATCATCATTTCTCATTTATTTTATTTACAATTAATTTCTTCATTTCTTCTGGATAGAGTGCAGAGTTTATTTGTGAGTTAGTTCTCCCACTCTTGGCGAGTGTGTCAGCCTTCTCATTTCCTTCTAATTGTATATGAGCTGGTATACTTTTTAGTTATTTTGAACTTTTAGTCTGTATAATTGGTTTACCTTGAATAAGGCAAATACTTTGTATTCTGTTTTTGTGTGTGTGGTTGTTTTTTTTCTATTCTTAATAATGGAAATTTTTTCGGGTGGAAAGAGGCAAGACATGCATCAATTTTATTTATTTTATTTTTTTACTTTTTATTTAAAACCAAGTATTGTATGTGCATTTGAATTTTCACAAATAAATTAAACAATAAAATACTTGACCTAAAGTCACAACAGAAATAGCAACAAAACAAAAAGTTTCATAAGCACTAAAAAGAAATAAATTTAAGATTTACAAAACAGCTAAGAACTTACTTTTCCTTCAACTTTTCTTCTACCGTTGAAATTTTTTCTTTGGTTTCTTTCACTATTTCTTTCTGGAATAAAAAAAATTTCATTTTTATTTTGCACTTGATTTGAAACATACTGTACACCATAGCATAATCTGTCATATCCAAGTTAAAAAAAAAATTTTTAGAAACTTTCTTCTGGTATTTTTTTTTCTTTTGGACAAAGACATATTTTTTAATCTGCATTGAATGTTAATTGCAGTAGGGGCCGTGGAGATATCATGCCCTGGAAGCCTGTCATAGAGGATCTCCAAAAGGTCTCTAAGACAAACAAAATGTAATTTATTCTTATTTATTTCTATAAAATATAAAATCAAAATTAAAATTTTTGTACATATTTTTTTTGTTTCTGAATTTGTTGGTTTTAGTGCTACTGAAGACTTACAAGGTTGCCTATTTGTGATGTAATCATCATATTGGATACAATAGATAAAATTGTGTTTTTGACGCCATGCTAGTGTCAATATGGATAAAATAATATAGTCATGTTTTCAGTTTAAACATCCAACATTTACAAAACCACATCTAATCATCTTTTTTGAAGTAACGTCTGTATTATATAAGATAAGATAAGATATTATTCAGTGAACAGTCTATGGGGGGACAGTGTTCTATAAAATAATTGAAGAAATAGACTAACCCTTAAAAAGAAGCCAAAAAAAGTAGACTTTAAAAAATAACCCAATGTATTTGATGAAACATTCCAATATATTAAAGGTTGTCTAACCAATGTATTAAATACAATAAATAACATTTCCCAGGCAAAGGGAATTTTCATAAAATTTTATCCTTTGCCCAAACAAAGATTAGTGTGCAACTCCATGCACAACATTTTCTTCATATTGTTGGCAACTACTCAGATAAAAACAAAAAAACTTCTCCATGAATCAAATGAGAATCTTTTTTTTTTTCTATTTGGTCAATCTGTGTATCATGTCAGTGAAAATGCATTTTCAAAATTAGCATTATATCAAAGAATGAAAAAAAAAAAAAAAAAAACTAGATCTTTGGAAGCTCTAAACAACAGACTTTTTTTTACTAAGACTTGAATATGCACACAATTGTTCATCAATAAATTGTATGATTCACATGTATGAGTGAGTTAGTGAAACTAAACCATAACATTAATATTGATGAATAAAAGAGTAAAAGCTGAACATTTTCACAATTGAAGCCAATGCCTGCCAGAAAAAGATCCGAAAAAAGGAGTACATGTCTTCTTTTTGACAGAAGACTTGGTAACTCTCTTCATCTCAAACTCTATTTGAGTGAGGGCTTGAGTGGTTCAAATCCTCTCTTGCAAATGTCCTGGATAGCATCCCTGTTGTTGAGTTCCAGTAGTGCATGTATGTCACCATACGGGTTAAGAACTTGTGGTTTCCCAGACCTGTTAAGATGGAGATCAGCAAGTCTGGGTCAAACATGGTTTCCTCTTCCTCCCCACAGTGGGGGCAATGTGAATCAAGTTTGGCCTGACATGTCAGAAATATGACAGTGGTCTGTCCTGCACTGTGCTATAATAGCTTGCACAGGCCTATGCAACCTTCACCATGGGGAGGTACGGTTAGGGCACTTATGTACTTCCAGAATCCATGGACTTTTTAGGACTTGTCGTAGCACTCAAACCAATTTTATATTCCTATTTTTTTGGATTGTTGCCAGAGCATGATGGAAACTCACAGCCTGCTTGGAAGCTGGTGTGAGCCCTGCCTGACAAGCCAAAGTGTCTGCAACTGTGTGATACCCACTGCATTATTACCAGGGTGCCATAGCATTGTTTTTTTCTGTTTATATTGTGTGAAGCCATGATGACAGTGAGTATCAATATGGGATGGGTGGGGGCATGGTCCAGGGCTTTGCAAAGCCTGAAGTACAGGTTTCAAGTCAGTGACAAAAACTATCTATGTTGCCCTCACTTATCCCTCACTGAGTGAATTACTTTTAAAGCTTCACAAATTACCATGACCTCCATATTTATTTCTAAAATATTCATGTTTTTGCCATATGTAAAAATAACAAAGTCATCAAAATACAGAGAACACTCTATGTCTGGGGTTAGAGCCTTTATAATGATGTTTATTTTTGTACTGAAAAGAGTTACTGAAAGAATGCTGCCCTGGGGTATGCCATCTCCTGGTCTTAAGTGCCCATTCAAACTGAATTTACATTCTTTTAGGAATTCCCTCACAAAGCAGGGAAGATGTCCCCTAAGCCCCATAAGCTCCAGGTCCTATACAATGTCATGTTTACACATATCGAAAAATACAGCTACTAAATGCTCATGTCTAATAATTTCTCTCAAGGAACCAGACCAGCCTATTATTTATCATCCTTTCCAAGGTTTTGCAGATGCAGCTTGTTAAATGCTATTGGGCAATAATTATCTGGGACATACCCATCTCTTCCCGGTTTAGGTATTGGTATAACTGTGGCTTTACTCCAGCGGTTTAGAAAAGCAACTAATTCCCATACACATTATTGATTTTTAGCAGGTTTGTCAATACGAGGGTTCTGGAAGATTTCTAAGGAACTGATAGTGGATTTCATCTTCTCCTAAAGCTGTGTGATGTGATTTGTACAGCGAGTACCTCAATTCTTCAAGTGAGAACAGCTTGTTATACTCTTCATAGTTCCCTGATCTGAAATCAATGGGATGTCTTTCGTCTTTGATTTTAACTTTTTAAAATTCTGGCGTGTAATGTGCAATGGATGATTTATCTGCTATTGAGGATGCAAGACAGTCAGCTATATCTATGGGGGATGTAACAATTTGTCCTTGGTTTTTCAAATGCCCTATTGATTAGATTCTTTCCCTTTGATAACTTCCCTGTAGATCATTGCTTACTGACCATTTAAAGTCATCCAGAAGTCCAGAAACAATTACGGTGAGGTCAATGCAGGTGAGAGATCCAGTTCTTGGATGCAAGTAGGTCGGTGATACATCATTAAATATGCATAAATCATGTTGGAGGAAGATATCCTCCAGCATACGACCTCTTGTGTCAGTATTCATGGATCCCCACATAGTGTTATGGGCATTGAAGTCTCATTTAGAGGGAGCTGTTCTATTAGGTTCTCAATGTCTGTTGGATTCAATGGAGTGCCTGGAGGTAGATACAAGCTGCAGCAAGTGATAACCTTATGTGAAGTTATCCTAACTGCTACGGCTTGTAGTGTGGTTTGGAGTTCTACCGTGATGGGTAGTGAAGCCAGACTGAGGTATGGAGCAGGCAGACACAGTGATAGAAAAGAAGTAGGGCACTTTTGAGCTCCAAATGTGCTTAGCAAAGAGGAGCACAATTAAACATCATGTCTCAGGACCTGCAATCTAAAGTTACACCAAGAGCCAGTCGGTTAAGGGAAGAGTCTGAAAAGCCACCTTAGAATGACTGTCCCAAGTATGAACAGAGAATAGACCATCTTGAAGGTGTTTATTTCTAACCTCCATTCTTGAATGTATGGACAGAGCGTATAGAGGTCTTCTTGGAAGTAGTTACACTTATTCTGGATTTCCAAAGGACAACAACATCAGCATATAAGAGCTTTTGGCATTTCAGCTGGGTCCTTAGATCATTTATAAAGGCCATGAAAAGAGCCCATGACAGGACGAACACCCTGAGGAAGGCAGTACTCAAGGGCAATTTTTCCTGAGACCTCTATAAACACACTGGTTCTGATTGTACACTCTTGTAGGAAGTCCAGTAATATATCTGTCCCTGCACACCCATGGCTCTTATCTTATGAAGCAAACTGAGCCGTAATAGTTTATCATATGCATGTTTTAAATCAACGAAGACTGCCTTATGTGCTTTTGTAAATCCACAAAATAGACAGTGATGAAACTGATGGCACAAAATATCAATGTATGAACTGAGGCACATTATTTCTCAAAAAATAAAAAACCAGTGTATTTTTGTAAAACTACCAAAAAAGTTATACATCCCTTGCAATGACTGTTCAGGGGTAGTAAAAAAATCAAGCTTGATCAGGTAAGTCTTTTAAATTAAAATTAGATCAAATTAAGAATGTTGACTTGATGGCTCATGGCCTTGGTAACTAAAAATGGCAAAGATGATTATGTTCAAAAAGAGTTTGTCAATACTTTTCAGGATGTGTAGGCCTGAAGCTTAAGGTTATTTATGAGCTTAGAAAGTTGTTTTTCCAGAACAAAATGGTTATAAATGGTGATGTGTTGGCCTGAAACTTATGGCTATTTAAGAGCTTTCTTCTACCAAGAGGTAAATAATACAGTGATTTACAACAGTTTTCCTTTGCTCAACAGGATTACTTCGGCATATGAAGTGATTATTTCATTTTTTCATAAATGTCATATGGCCATTTCTTTATGCATTCACTTTTACTTATGCTCTTTTTTTAGCTGTAAATAATATCATTTGTTTTTATGTGAGTTGGTTTGGTTAATTTTTTTATTATTCATGCATTACTTAGATCCTCCAGCACTGTTTGGAGCATAGGGCATCACTGGCAGTGTCTGAAGCCTCTTCCCACCTGGTGTCCACCACTCTGAGGTCCTCTGTGAAAGTGTATCGCCAAGTTATACCAGGATGTCTCTGTTTGAGCTTTCCTCGTATTGACCTCCATGTCATTGCAGCTATTGGTATGGGTAATTCATTTTCGGCATAGGATTTCCTTGTTTTTTTTATGCATTAGTATAATTATACACATAGAGGCTATAAATGGTGGCCTTAGCAGTAGGACCAGCATACCACTAGCCAAACATGCCATCACAACTCATATAATGGGAAGTGTGGTCGAGAGGCTAAGTACTCTTGAACTTGGCTTGGCTACCTATGAAGGAGGCTCGAGGTTTGACACCCGACTCGAGCAGAGTTGTGTTTACTAAGCGCCTAAAGGCAGCACGAAAAACCTACTCCCAGATACCCCCTCCCCCCACTGGTCCACAAATGAGATTGGGCCATAGCGCTCTGAGCATGCTATAAGCATGGAAGTAGCACTATATAAAAGATATAATAATAATAGCTGATCTTAAGACCTAGCTAGAGGTTATATGGGAACCTGTAACTAAAATAGGAGACTTGGGACTTGTTATTGATGATACATCCCATAAGGCTTGTTGTGTGCTAAGAGATCACATAAAGAACATAACAAATTATAAAATGGACCATTTCATATACAATAGACTTACTTCAATTCCTGCCATAAAAGCATCTAAAGGATCGTCACTATCATCACTAGCAACACCAGGACTGTCAGGACCTTTTTGATAAGAATCATTTTCCTCGCCCTCCTCATCATCATTAAAATATCTAAAGCAATAGAAAGGAATCAATGATTTAATCATTTATTTTTGCAAAGCTATGTGTAGAAAATAAAACTAATCTTTTTTTTAAATATGAGTACAATTAGAAAATTACTTGTTGCTATGGATGAGATGCCTTAGTTACAGGGTAACATATACCTTTGTACATGTTTTAAGTTATATATGAGTGGTTGAAAATAGACTTTTTTTTATAGAAAGTCTTCAACATTTTTGGACATCATAGAATATACTTATTCTCTATTATTATATTAAGTGTTACAGAATTAAATATACTACAGCTTTCTCTGGTTTACCTCCACAACATTAGGTTTGAAGATAATAAGAACACTTCAAATGATAACTATACCAGTACTATTAAGGCATAAACTGAAGATTGGACGAGCCAAAAACATATACACTTAATTAGAAACAAATATTTTTAAACTGTTAATAGTTTTATTATTTTATACAGAAAAAAAAACTTACTCTTCCTCAGTCATAGCTCGTCTTTTTCCAACATGACCAGAACCATAGTTTAATGTTTTGCCGGGAACAAACATCTTACTGTTACTTGCTCCTTGCATGGCAGCAAAGCCAGAAGCAGGTGTAAACTGATCTTTTCCAAATCCAGAAAATGACATCTTTGTAGTAATTGTACCTACAATTCAACATGGACAAATCAGAAACCAGATTACAAAGAGAGATTGTGTATAGGCTCAAGTCCACCCATGTACCAGTATTAGCTGTTTGGTAAGTTATGCAGGTAAAAAAGCAGGCTTAGATATTTTCAAAATATCCATATCAGATGCTATGAGCTACAAACTATCAATAACTACCTTCCTCTATACAAAATATTCATAAAAAACAAGCTTGCCTGTGATCACTCACACCCAATGCACAAGATCCTTTTAGTTTTAATCATCTAACCAGGTTTTTTTTAGAAATGATGTAATACCAGTTGCTTACCAGTTTGGCATGTTACATTTGACTTCTTAGCAGACATTTATTCAGTTCAATTTATGGTTTCTCATGGAAGGTGTGCAGTTTAAACCTTTTTTTACTATGTGGGAGTCCATTTAGATGGACAAATTTGTCATCAGGAAAGCAAAGAATTGAAAAGCAAAGTTTCTAGGGATACTGGATTAGTTCACAATCACTTAATTGTAGTGATTGTAATAAGTGTTTCTTCAAAAGAACAACACAATGAAAATTAACAATTAATAAATAGTTGTTCTTCAGTTTAATGGTCCTCTACGAGTGGGTCTAGTTCAGACAAAATTTGAAAAATACTGTGAACTGTTATCCTTTATCAAGTTGACTCATTTCCATACGATTAAAGGCATCACACTAGAAAATCGCTGAACTTATTGCAAAAAAAAACTAGTCACCTATGAGGTTGAGACAGTAGAAGAGTTTTATGGGCAATAACAGGAAATGGTCAATAAAGTCCTGAAAAAGGACATCCTTGTTGTACAAGGAGACTAGAAAGCTAAAGTAGGAAGGGACTCCTACCAAACCTGGAAAGGCACATGTGTAAGATACAGTAAATTCTCTACTAATGAATGAGCTCTGTGACTATCAGAATTTGCAAAGTACAACAATCTCTTGCTGGCTAACACATTAGGATGTCACAAAAGTAGTGAAAAAAAAAAGACATGTCACAATCTCAATGGAGAACATCACAATCAGATTGATATTACCATGGTGCGTTTTAAGGTTTGCGCAAGCATTCATATGGCCAAAGCAAGAAGTTTTCCTGGAGCTTTAAATTACACCTTAAACAGGTAACAAAACAAGGACCTACCAGGATAAAATTTGACCTTGGATAAGCTGGATAAGACCCCCAAATAGCTGACATAGTCGAGGCACAAGAAGGAAGATGCTTTGCATTCTCAATATCTTGGACTCCAATTACCAAGATATCGACACACAAGTCAATATGCTAAATACATCAGCTATAGATACAGTCCTGGAGGTATTAGGGAAGCTCAGCTCGAACAAAAAACCCTCGGTAACAGAGAATATACTCCAACTCTGACAAGCAATGAGAAATTAAAGAGAAAAAGTTGTCCAACCCAAACTATACCCACAAAGACAAAAGTGTCAACATAATGATTAAAAAGGAACGAAAAAAGTGAAGAAGATAATAGAGAAAAAATGACAAGAAATTGAGCAGAGACTGAACAGAAATGACAGTAAAAAGCGTACCAACTGGTAAAGGGCCTCACTACCTCAAAACATGAACTAACACAAGACAAAAACAGTAGATGTTTAACTGAGGCAAAGGATGTGATAAAAAGATGGATGGAATACTGTCAGAGTTGTATAACTTTGAAATCTCAGGAGATCCAGAGCTACTAAATGTCCCGACACTAACCAACATCAATGGATATCCTTACTATTATTCGCTTTGAAATTGAAGTAGCGTCAGCAGTGTAAGCCCTGAAAAAAAGAAAATCAGCAAGAGTAAACAACATTCCTGGTGAACTTCTACAGGCTGTACGAGAAACCATGATAAATGCACTTTTTAAGATTCACAACAAGATCTGGTAGTCAGGAGAATGGCCCAAGCCCTGGATCCAATCACTCATCATCACTCTTCCAAAGAAAGGCAATTTACAACTCTCTCAAAACTACTGCACCATCAGCCTCATAAGCCATCCTATTAAAAATTATATTAAATCAGCTGAAGACGATAGCAGACAAATTATATCAGAAGAACAAGCCATTTTTAGAAAAGGTTGCAGCACAACAGAACAAATCCTAAACCTCAAAATACTCTGCCAGAAATACGCCTCCAACACCAAGAGAATGTCTTTATTGATTTTAAGAAAGCTTTTAACAGAGTATGGCATGGGACCAGGGCCGCCGCTACCTATTGTGCAATGAGTGCGGGTGCGGCCAAATCATTATTCCAAAGTTATTTTTTTTAAATTTAGTTTAATAGAAAATAATTACTTAAATATTTTAAATAAATTCTAATTATTCCATTATCCTTTGAAAATATAAACGACATTCGTACAAAAGAAATTATTTTGGAAACTAGAACAAATATAAAAAAAAAGGTTCAGACCACTTGCCGACTTTAGGGGAAACCTACAGCATTTTCAATTCTATCTCCAGAAAGAACTTTTTATAACATTTAAAAATTATGTAGGCAACACAATTTCCGAAAAAAAAAAACTTTCAGTAAAATTTCACTAAGTAACTTTGAATTCTATACACACTGTTCAATTAATATAAATGAAAAATTAAACATAAAAATTATGACTAAGTTTCTTTTCTTTTTTATTACATTTTTTTTTTTAAACTCACGGACTTCACCGTGAAAGCTGTCATGGGCTCCAGCTTCTAAAGGGGGCTCGAGTGAAAATGTTGTTATCTCGCCACCCGGGAATGTGAGAAACACTGCCTTACTATGTTTTATTTCAAGTCATTGTTAAAGTGACTTGTATTTTGGATTATTTACTTTGTATTAAACTCAGATGATTGTGGATACAATGCATATATCTCCAAAATACAATCGTGATAATTATTATGAAAGTGTACAGAACGTTGAAAAAGTTCCATTGTCAATGGCTTTTAGTATTTTTAGCATGCTTTAACTTATAAAAACAAATTAGTTAACATATCCACGTCCAGACCATATAACACTGTAGTCGTTGAGCAGTCAAAGTTATCGATAAATTGTATATAGATCATTATAAATTACACTATTCATTGTAATATACCTGCCGCAGCTCACCAATTATAATCGTCGCAAATACAGGAGCATAAGTGAGTAGTCAAAACGAGATCAGTTTTTAATGTTTAACACAAAGAATCAAGATTTGTTATTTCTGAATGCACGCGAGTCCGAAATTGTTCTAAGAGCATGGTTCATAGTTGTACTTGAGGGGTATTACAACTGTGCAAATATGAAAGGGAAAAATTGAATGGTCTGCAAAAGATGGTTTTAAATCAAAAGGGCACTTTTGGAACAGTGTCCAGCGCAGTCTTGATGGATTTTTTTTATAGAAAAAAAAGGGGGGGCTGGATTTTTTATTTCGCACGCAGGCGGCCGCAACCCTTGCAGCGGCCCTGCATGGGGCACTCTTGACGACTATTTCAAAAGTACAACATAAATAAAAACACTAAACGTAATCATATCCCCTCCCTACTGCCCTTCCGCCTTATGGCCCCCAGACCTCCACCTCCATTGGACATTTTTGCCCCATTGATAACAACCGGTCTAGACTCTAATAGATCTAAATACTAATAATATGAATTTCTAAATCTAGACTAGATCTATATCTAATATATCTAGAATATTCTAGAATTCCTAAGCTTAAAATTTATTATATTATTATACTAAGAACACATTACTCTGATTAAGTGATTAGTCTAGATTCTAGATTTAGATCTAGTGATTAGAAATATGAATAATATGATAAATAATTAATTATAATGTCAATAATACGGTCAATATCAATGGCAATAATGATATTATTATTATTAAATATATTTTATATATATATATATATAAAATTATAAATATTGGTTATAAATTGGTACTATTAAGAATTTAATTTTAATGTTTAGTTACACTAACACTTACTACTTTTAGTAATTAGACGACTTAGTTAGTTAGTAGTTAGTAACTAACACTAGATCCAGTAACAGTATGAGTGAATCATGAGTAACACTACTAACAGTAACAGTAGTAACTGACTTACTACTTAGATTTCTAGTAACACTTAGTCCCACTTAGTGACTTAGACTTAGTCTTCTTAGTGAATCTACTAATCTAGACTCTCGTCAACTCGTCTCTAGACGTGAGTCTAGTCTAGATTGGATCGATATCTAGATCTACTAGCACTAGACTAAATCTAGTCTATAGATCTAGACTCTAGATATATCTAGATTCTATATCTAGATTTATATCTGGTAATATGGTCTCGAGCTACACAATAGATTCTTTTGTGAAAAAAAAATAACTATAATGAAATGTACTTATGCTCACTGAACTATAAAACTGATGAAACATGCGGTTCTTTGGGTGTGAAGCTGCGGCTCTTTAGTTCCATACGCAAATATTATTTATTTGATCAAAACATTTTTTAAATAGTTCTGAATCAGTTGTCAGCCCGTCAGAAGCTCTCTAATGACGCCATCGTCGGATGTTTCTATGTAGCTTTCAAGTCGCTTTCGACGCTAAATGGAATTGGCGACTTCACAACGTGCTTTGGCAATTATCTTCTCAAAGTTAGAAGCAATCTACAAGTAATGCTAATCTGGCAGGCTTTGCGGTACCACTCGAAATTGCACAAAAAGGCAAACCTTTTACAGATGGTGAGTATGTTAAAAACTGCTTCCTACGTGCATCTGAATAACTGTTTCGTGATTTCAAAAACAAACCAGAAATCTTGATAAAAAATCAAAGATTTGCCACTATCTATGAAATCACTGCAAGGTAGAATATTTAAAATGTCTTCAAAAGTAACATATTTACAGTTGTAGGATATTCAACTTTCTTTTGTCCTATCACTTGCTAATCTTGCTACATAAAGACACGGCACAAGTTGCCCATTTTGTTAGGTATATGTCTTCCCAAGGTCCAAAAGAAGAACTTCAAGGATTGCAACCTCTCTCGGAACAAACTTGAGGGAAAGATATAGTGCATGCCGTGCAAAAATACCTTGAAAACAATAAGATCGATTTAAATAAAATCGTTTCAACAGCAATTGAATGAGCCAGAAATATGACAAGAAAAATAAAAGGGCAACAACGATTTTTCGAAGCAAAATAAACCAAGAAATCCTTACGTTTTACTGAATAATACACCCAAGAAGCTTTTTGTGCCCAAAACGATACGGACCGAAATAGTTGCGGTAATGAATTTGGTAATCAAGATTGTTAACAGCATCTTGTCAAAAGCACTCTACAATCGCCAGTTTAAAGAATTGTTAAACGAAATGGAGACTCAGTATTCCGAGCTACTTCTTCCCAATAAAGTGCAATGGCTTTCCAAAGGTAAGGTGTTGAAACGTTTAGCTTTGTGCTTGAATGAAATAAATACATTCCTAAGTGATAAAGGCATTAATCTCCCTGTATTAGAGCACGACTAATATTTGCAAACATTTCATTTTATGAGTGATATAACAGAGAAATTAAATGAGCTCAATCTAAAACTGCAAGGAAAGGGAAACCCATCCTATGTTTTGGTAGAATAGTTGTTTTGTTTTGAAGAAAAATTAATTCTTTTTGCAGAATTTTTTCAGAGCGGTAAGTCACTTCATTTTGAATGTCCAGGGCAGTATCGCGATAAAATCAGATCAACTTTTGACACGAATTACTTCAGCACATTTATAAAACCAATGATGAATTTCTTGATAGATTTGAGCAGTTCTAAACCAACAAAACATTTCTAGCATTCCTATTATATCCTCTTAACATAAATAGTAAAGAAATACGTATCTACCAATTTAGAATTGATACTGGATCTCTAGAAATGCAATTGGTCGATCTAGAAAGTAAAGCTTTATGGGGTGGAAAATTTACAGAGTTGAAAAGCAAGTTGAAAGAGTTGGAATTCCAGAAATGTACGTAACGCAGCAAAAAATGGACAGTTTTAAAAGAAATGACGCGAGTTGATTGGGCGCTTGGAATAATAATCCAGATTGCTACCAAGAGGGAAGAAGTTGGCATTTGGAGTGCTGACTATCTTCTGATCGACATATTTGTGCGAGAAAGCGTTTTTTTTTTCATGAATGTAATTAAAAGCAAAGTAAGAAGCCAACTAACAATTGAAAATTTAGAGTCGTGTATGAAACTAAAAACAACAACTTTTGAGCCAAATGTATCCAAACTTTCTAAACCATGCAAAACCAATGCTCCCATTGAATTTGATTGCTCAATTGTTTGTTATTGAAGTTTAAGTTAGTGTTGTAAGCAAATGTTTAACTGTTTTAGTTGTTACCGAAATAAAAAATAATTATGTAATAATGCTATATATATATTATCTAATTTGTTGTGAAAAAACAATACTTATATATAATAAACATTTTTTTTTCATTAAAAAATGTGCGATTACTATTTATTGTTGCCAGAAAAACTTTGTGGCTCTTTAAAAATTTTAAATTGTGTAAATTGTAATTTTTGGCTCTTTTGACTCAAAAGGTTGCCTACCCCTGCCCTAACGCCCAGTAAACCCTAACCCTATGCATAAACCTGCGTACAGCATATTTATACATACATATCATAGGCGTAGCCAAGATTTTTTTCGGGGGGGGGGGGTATTTTTTTTCTCCCCCCCCCCCCCGCACTAAACAAAATCAAAGCAAAAAATCGGTCACTAAAGTCCGTCTCCCCCCCCCCTGGCTACGCCCATGATATCCCGTAAACTAAAAAAGATAGTGAAAATCCGACATCACAATATTTTAGACCATTCAAAGTTCTGATGCAACGGCTACTTTTTTCTTTTCTGAAAGCGAAAAATCTAATTTTTCAAATCACTTATGCAAGCAGTTTTTTCATAAAAATATCCACTTGTACAACTATTAACTATTAAACACTCGAACACTTGAGGTTCTTTAATAGGGGAGACGACCATTTTACATATTTACAACTAATTTATGCAAACGGTTGTAGATTTTTTGTTAAAAATTTTTGTTTTTATATTTGTATTGTTAGTTGTAAAAGTTCTGTTATACTAAGTACTATATTTACCCACAAACAAATATTTACTTTTTATTTTAAGAGAAAAAATCTATTTAATATGCATTGTAAGTTAGACATAATTTAAAACGATTAGTAATCTTGTAAACTGCAATTTCTTATCTCATTTTAACATATAACCAATGGCCAATAAAGACATTTTTTTTGCTTGAGGATTCGAATAAGAGATTTAGCCTTTTCAAAACAATTACATCGATTATAAGACTTCAGTTAGGCCAGGGGAGGCGCGGTAGGTGAGCGGTAAAGCGCTTGGCTTCCGAACCGGGGGTCCCGGGTTCGAATCCTGTTGAAGACTGGGATCTTCAACTTCGCCTCTGAGTCCACCCAGCTCTAATGGGTACCTGACATTAGTTGGGGAAAAGTAAAGGCGGTTGATCGTTGTGCTGGCTACATGACACTTTCACTTATCCTTTGATCTGCTGGACCGTTGGGGCACTACACAAGATCTGTCAACCTTCTTTCTCCATTCTTCTCCGTCATTTGTCTTTGATATAATTTCATTCGGATGTTCTTTCTAAAAATATTGAAGCCTGCCTAGGTGGATCACTTCGGGGGCCGATTTTGAGTTTGTAACCTTGTTTTTTGTTTTGTTTTATAGAATAGGGAGATTTAACTGCAAAAACTCCTGGTAGGGGGTTTTAAACTCAAAATTCCATTGGCTGTGCTGGGGCAAGTGATGGTTTAGTATTAAAATCTCGCCTAAAATAAACAAAATCAAAGCAAAAAATCAGTCACTAAATTCCGATCCCCCACCCCACTCCCTGGCTACGCTCATGACTGATATCTACAAGTTGTTAGGGTTTTAGTGTACATATATTTTATTATAGATCTATTTTTTGTATGTAAATAAAGCGTATATGAGTTTGTTTTATAAATTTAGTTTGGTTGTTTTATTTTAGTTAGCTTTAGTAGTTAGTTAGTTTAGTCGTGCTGTCTAGTTGCTTAGGCGACTCTAGCCCCTTGGTCGCAGACCGAGGTGCACAGATGAAACCCACCCAATTGCGCTACCATCTGTCTACTGGTAAAGTAAATTTATGTTGAGGATTTAAAATATACATGAACATAGCATTGTTGCAGTTAACTTTTGTTGAAGAGTTTAATGGACCTCATTCACCAATCGTAATCAAACAACATTTAGCCACTAAATTCTCCATTTCTTCTATACAAATTACGTAATCCAAAAGGCTGTCACGTGATACGTTTTTTTCATTGTTTTATCAATATTATCACGTGGATTAATGTTGTTTGTTTACGATTGGCGAATGAGGTCCATTGAGAACGCCGCTTTCTTTCTATGGATTTATTCAAAGCGCGCCGCTTTCTTCTAAATGCTACAACGTCGTTTTTGGCAATTATATTTTGTGTAGTATATTTTTTCCTTGTCGCTTTGTCATGAGTTAGTGAGACATAATTAAACAACTCTTTGCTAGGGTTGCTTGGGCTTGAGAGATAAGCTGTAGCCTATTTCTTTGTGGTCCTGAATACTCCTTGGTTTTACGTTACTGGACGGCCTTAGCCATGTTGCCTTGGATCTATTCTGGGTAGCACTCTTTGAACCCTGCGTTTAGGGTGAGACTTATTTTACTTTTATTCTACTTTGTTGGTAGTGGTGTTACCACTGCCAGTGTTGTCGTTATCAGTGGCGTCACTAGGGGGTGCGGTCCGCACCGGGTGACACCCATTAGGGGGTGACACCCAAACGGAAAAAAATGAAAATCAGCAAAAACTAGCAGATTAAAAAGTAAATAAATCTCAAGATATATACCCAAATATGTCTAGGCATATCTACTGCACTAATCTAGATCTATATATATTTTTTTTTAGGCCTTATTGTATACATTTTATTTTCTTTGCTAAAAATGTCCAAACAGTTACGTGATAGCAAAGGCCGTTTGTTAAGAACAAATATTGTTTATATTTGCATTTTAGTTATTTTATATTTTAGTATTAAATTAGTGAAAGAGACTTTATTATTAATTTTAACACAAATTAAATTATTAATTTTGTGACGTCGTTTTATTTTACGTTACCAGCAAGATTGATTCAAAAGGCTCTTTTTAATGCCTCTTCAACAACGTGATTTTAGAGTCTACCCCGTTTTTACAAAGTACAAACCAATTTCTCTCGACTAAAGTACCATCGTAATATTGACGTTTTTTTTGTTTTTTGGCTTGAAGAGAACAGGCCCGCTACAAGACGTCTTTCTAAAGATCAGGATGATCCTAAGACAATAAGTCCATTACAAACTCGCACGAACTACTGCAGCTTTCCTCAAGCTGTGGTGGGGGGCACCCCTTGGGAATGGGCCGACGTTCTCTCATGAGAGCGCGACGCCCTGACCAATGGGGAGAGGGGGAAGCAATTAAAATTATTTTACACGGGTAAAATTAAAAGTTGTCTGTTCATTGTAGTTATCAATCAAATTTTGAATATTAACCAAGTGAAATGACAATATCAATGTTTAAAAAGTTAAAATAGTGTAAGATACAGACTTCGTATTCTCTACTAATTAGAATCTTTTAAAATGTTTACCGTTATTTTGTGTAAGGTGTCTGCAAAAATATATGTGAGCTGGCGATCCTAGATCTAATTTTTTATCTATTTATATCTGTATTTTTTTTTTGTAAACAATCTAGGCTAGTGCTGAGTGCATGCCTGTCTCCCGCCAGCTCTTTAACTTTAAAGTTAGTGTAGACGAGTCATGACCTGGCTCTATAAATAGAACGGATGCTGCCGTGTCTTGTCCCTTTTCCGGTGTTGACCGCTGGTCAGTGCTTGATTAGCTGGTCTGTGTGACCAAGCAGTGAGTTAGAAAGTTATTTTTAGTGTTGTTCCTGTGTGGACGTGCTCTGTGTGGACTGCCTGTAAGTTGAGAAATTGTTTTATTTTTACTTGATATATTTTAATAAGAATTGATTGTTGTTAGATTGTTTTGATGTAAACGGATTAGTGCCGTGCATCACCGGTTTAATTACTCAGCCATTGTCTATGATGGAACTGGAAGGTCCTTTAATCTGGATAGCATCATCCCCCAGGAGCCATCCCTAATGATCTCCTTGTTGCTTTTCTATACAATGTTTTATTACCTTTAGTTTCTAAAAGTATTTCCATTAATATTAGAATGATTATTTTATATATTTTTTATGTTTGTTTATATTTGTAATTGCAGGCTATAATTCCTGTCTGCCGCAGTTACTACTGTTGTTTTATTACTGCCTAACTGCCATTATTTCGGCTGCCTAACTGTCTGCTGTAGTTCTGCTTTGCTGCTGCTAGTAGCTTACTGTTTAGTGTTGGGGTAATTTAGGTTATTGGATGGTTGGTTTAGTTAGTAATAGTTAGTTTGTTAGTGCTTGTAGTTGTAGATTTATCTTATCTTATCTTATATAATACAGACGTTACTTCAAAAAAGATGATTACGTCCTACGCGTCATGCATTTAGTCATGCATATTAATCAATGAATTAAATTCTGCCAAGTCACTGGTTTTCCTAGCTAGCTCAGGCAACCCATTCCATGCCCTAATAGCACTAGGGAAGAAGGAGTATTTGTACAAATTTGTCCTAGCATATGGGACGAGGAATGTGCCTTTATCTTTGTGTCTTTCAGAGTATTTTATTAAATTTTGTTTTTGTATTTGAAGATTATGGTTCAGTGTTTTATGTATAATTGCTACTTTATTTTTGAGTCTTCTGTCCTGAAGGTTTTCTAAATTTAGTGATTTTACTATAGGTGTTACTCTAGTCAAATGTAAATATATTCATTTGTTATAAATCTCACTGCTCTATTTTGTGTCTGTTCCAGTTTCTTAATGTTTTCTTGAGTTGAGGGGTCCCAAACGGAGGATGCATATTCTATTATTGGCCTAACCAAGGTTAAATAACATTTTAGTTTTATGTTCTTATTTGATTTATAGAAATTTCTTTTAATAAATCCTAATGCTTTATTTGATTTTTTTATACTTTCATCAATATGTGGATTCCATGACAGTTTTTCATTTATTTTAACACCTAGGTATTTTGCGTTTTTAGTCTGTGTTACTGGTTTACTGGTTAAGATAAGTGGAATTAATTTGTTTTAGTTTTTTTTTGTTACTCTTAACAACTGACAATTTTCTGGGTGGAAAGACATGCTCCAATTTGATTCCCATTTCTGTAATTCATCTAATTCTCTTTATAAAATATCTGTGTCTTGTGTTGTTTTTATTGTTCTATATATTATGCAATTGTCTGCAAATAATCTGACTTTTGTTCCTGAAGTAATGCAATTTGGTAAATCATTTATGTGAATTAAAAATAGTAGTGGACCCAAGACTGTTCCTTGAGGTACACCTGAGTTTACTGTTATCGGTGTTGATTTAGAGCCATTTATTATTACAGTTTGTTCTCTCCCTATCAGAAAATCTTTAATCCACAGATGCAGTGGACCATTAATGCCAAAATATTTTATTTTTTTAAGCAAACTATGGTGGTGAACTTTGTCAAAAGCCTTAGAAAAATCTAGTAAGATAGCATCTATTTGTTCACTATTATGTAAACCTTATGGTGTGAGGACTTGTTTGTCTAAGTGGTTTATGATGTTGCTACATATTATGTGTTCTAGGATTTTACATGTGATGCTGGTAAGTGATACTGGTCTGTAGTTTCCTGGGTCAGATTTTTTTCCTTTTTTAAATAGGGGGGTGACATTAGCTTCTATCCAGTCCTTTGGTACTCTGCCCTGGTTAAGTGAAGCCTGAAAGAGTATTTTGAACACTGGGGCTAGCTCATTGTTTAGCAACGTAGATCCAGAGGCGGCAGAGGGTTTAGGTTAGTGGAGTTGTTGAGTTCAGTTAAGTAGGGTTGATTAATTATTTAGTAGTGCGTATATATAGTTTTTGTTTATTTCTAAGTTTGTTTTCGTATTCACCTATATTTTTATTGCTTTGTAAGTTGGTTGTAAATAAAGTGTATATAAGTTCCTTTTAAAATTTCAGTTTGTTATTTTATCGTTATTTTATCTTTACTTAACAACTTTAGTTTAGTTTAGTTTAATTGTGCTGTCTGGTTGCTTAGGCTACTCTAGCCCCTTGGTCGCAGACCGAGGTGCACAGATTGGGCCCACCCAGTAGAGCTACCACCTGCCTACTGTTATAAATGAATAAATGTTGAGCAGCAGATAACCAAAAAGGGGCCTCACTCAGTAACGCCACCCTGACCTGCTCACATATATATTAAAAACTTTTTGAAGAATGTCATTTCAAAACGTCTCTACTGACGTGATTCTTTTTGAATAGTTAGAATGGTCAAAATTCTATCAAGTGTTTAACATCGTTATGTTGACGACCTTTATGTGACAAAAACTAAGAAGTTCGCGGCAAGGCTTATTGCTGAACATGAAGATGATCTTAAGACATACGTGCCTATATTTACCTTGAACATTCCTCGTATAATAGTATTAGCCAATGCTGCCTCATTCTTTAATAAAATTAATTTTAGCAACTACGTGAAGAAAAATACGCTGAAGACGACACAAGCTGAGAACGAAGGTAAACGCTTGAAGGAGCTAACGGCGCTTCAACAGACCAACTTGCTGGATGGATAGGGAAAATTTTCGGTTATAAGAAACAGTCTAAAATTATGTACATAGCACTATTTCTGAAAAAAAAAAAACGTTTAGCGGGAGGGGGCGCCAACATTTCAGATACGGTCCGTTCACTTCTTCTTAATTGAATTTTATTTGACCTGCGAACTTCTTTCTAGTAGAGATTGTACATGATAGACTTAAGGAAAATGAGTTTCTGAAGCTCAAAAATGCTGAAAAATGCTTTGTGCCCGGGGCTTCGCCCGGACCTCGATAGGTGATCTTTAAGCGTTTTCCGAGACCAACAGATGACTAATTGTAGTTGCAAACTTAGATTTTCCCCTTTAAATGGTAGTAAAAATTTTAATAACACAGCAAAATGTTATACCGTTTCCGTCTAATAAAGTCTAATAAAGGAAACATGTTTAGGTGATTTTAAAAATATATATTGTAAAATATGCAAAATTATTGCAAAAATGTCACTAACAATGAGATTTTCAAATAGAATTGATAAATTTTGCATTTGTGCAAAATCGATGAAAAATAGGTAATCAGCTTACTGTATTGGTTTAACGAAATGAACTTCTATTGAGAAAAGCGGATAACGTTGATTGCTGGGGGGGGGGGGGGGAACATGAGCTAACCGCACCGGGTGACACCGAGCCTAATGACCCCACTGGTCGTCATCATTGCCAGTACTGATGTACAGAATTTCATGACAGTCCTTGATTGCTAATATTGAAGTTGATGTTAATTCTACAGTAACTGTCATGAAACTATTTGATTAGAATAGAAACATGTGGAACTAATGCTACATTAAACAATGGGACATTATAAGTTAATCTTTTTAAGCGTCAGAAAATGGCTTCATTTCTCTACTTAAAATATGAGCAACATTGTATCTAGCTTCACCACCGACTCATTTTCTTGTCTCTTATTGGTAAATATCCCCATCTATCGTACAAATTCTGTGTAAAAAAAAAAGCGATTTCCAAAACTCATCTGTTTTGTTTTTTTTTAAACTTTTATCGATAATACAATTTTCGACGTTTTGGCAAAAGTATCTAAGTAACTGTCAAATAGGGGATTTCCAACAGTCATTTAACGTTTATATGTTGTTGTTTTTTTTTTTTTTAACTATTACCGAGAATAAAATGTATCGACGTTTTGGTAAAAAAAAATGTAAATATGTCAATAAGCGATTTAAAAAAGCAAGGACGTAGCCATGTTTTTTTTGGGGGGGAAAGATTTTTCTACGAAATCTGGGGATTTTATATGCGTGTGCGCATAGGCCTACGTAATTAAGCTTCACTATATTATTACCCTTTATTCTTTCGGAGGTTGTTTTTTTTTGTACACTAGAATGGACTCTTCATTTAGTGGAATTGTCCCAGTGGAAAGACAGACACCCCACTCTTGCCAGTTATGGAGCCAGTTAGTTTGCTGGAAATGGGGGGGGGGGGACTTTAAAACCCCTCTTAGCTACCCTCATAGGCCAAATGGACTTTGGTCATTGTAGTTCGCTTTCGATTTTTTATCGAAAAGGGGAGTTTTATCGTCAAATTCATCTGTTAAGTTCCCCTTTCAGACCATAGAAGGGATCTTTGGGGCAGATGATGTAAAGATCAAATGTTTCTGTGATCCGCATATACCGAGGGTGTCATGTGGCCAGCACAACGACAACCGCCTTCCCTACTTTTCTCCACCTAATAAAGGTACGGTACCCATTAGAGCTGGGTGGACTCAGAAGCGCAGACTTAAGATCCCGAAATTAAAAATCTCGGCCTTCACCAGGATTCGAACCCGGGACCCCCGGTTCGGTAGTCAAGCGCTTTACCACTCAGCCACAGCGCCTCTAAACCATCTGTTAGGGGGTTTTAAACTCAAAACCATCTAGAGGGTGTTTTTTTTGTAACTCAAAACCCCCATTGGTTACGCTTATAGAATATGTCGACTGTATTTTACTTTAGTTTAATATTGAAGGGATGTGTGTTAACCTCAAATCCCGCTGGGATGGAGTTTTCAAGTAAAACTATTCTGGAAAGGGGGGGGGGGGGTAAAGTCAAAACCTCTACTGGCTACTTTCATAGAATTTGGTGACTTTAGTTAATGTGACCAGATATTTGGGGAGCGATAGCCAGCCACGTGTCGATCATGGGGCGTAAAAAGAACAGGTTTAAGATTTTTCGAGAAATATTTCTTTCAGCGACTTAGATGTAAGCACAATTATAATACATCACAATAATTTAAATAGGCCTAATTGCAAGCTTTCTGAAACGTTTTCCAAGATAGAACATCTTTATGTGCAATCCATCCGAAATTAACCTGTTGAATAGGTCGCTTCTCTACGAAATACTCGGCACAATTTTCGTACAAGTTTACAGTTGTCACTGCTACATCACTTTTTATAACTAACCCGTGTCATTCATTCATACTTCTTTGGAGAGGAATCTTTTCAAATGTCCATGCTTCCTACTTCTGCAAGAAATATTGTCGCAATGTTGAGTACAAAATGCAGCCACTATTCAGCACACGGATTTTCAACGAAGCTTTTCATTACGGTGGAACACTTTAAAAAAAAAAAGAAATGCGATTTCTATGCAGGATATGATTTAAAGAGTCTCTACACCGAAAGGCTTCAGATCTAACCACCTGGCCTTTCCATAGCCCGAAATTCTGCTATATTTTATATCGACGACATTTTAAATAATTTTTTTGGTAAGATTTCCTGTGAAAGATGGCACAAAGAAACGTGTCATTTTATTGTGGACTCTGAGGTTTACTATGAGCTTCCAATTGAAAACTACGTTCTGCATTACGATGTTTGGTTTTATCCACATGTGCGACAGAAAACTGTGATCGACATTTCTAGCATCGCACTCGACTGCGTCTGTTGATTTTCCAACCGGGAACTCTGCCTGAAGTTCCCTATAAACTTTGATGTTCGTTTTTTCTGCGCCATTTTTTACCCTTTCATTGACTTGAATAGAAAGGAAAAACAAGCAAAAGAATACTGTATGCTGAAATTGATGAACAAAACCAGCGACAAAAATAGGAACCACAACACTCCAAAGAGTCGACAGAAAACTTGCTGATGTCAGGTTATGCTACTCATGCTTCTAACACAGAAGTTTGCTAGGAATTAAGAAGAAAACGCCGCAAAGCGGTACTTTTAAGTTATTAGTGAAACGATTACGAAATATTTTAAAATAAAAGCGTGACGTTGATGTATCTTTTTGATGAAAGCGGGATATTGGCTGTCACGCCCGAACAATTTATTAAAAGCATGGCAGACGGTCCAACGCGGGACTGCCCCGTCTAAGTCTGGTCACCTTACTTTAGTTTTTTATTGAAGAGAGGGGTTTTAGCCTCAAAACGCGCTGGAGTGGGGTTTTAAAGTCAAAACCTTCGGGGGGGGGGATAAACTTAAAACCCTCTGGAGGGTGGTTTTAAACTCAAAACCAATATTGTTGACTTGTTTGCTTTAGTTTTATATTGAAGAGGGAGAAGGGGGGTTAAACTCATCCTCTCATTGGCTGCGCTAGGGCAAGTGATGGTTTCACATTAACATCTCACTTATAATAAATAAAATTTTAACTAAAAAAAAAACTGCACTGAATTCGCCCCTTCCTCTGTGAGGGGGGATTTCATTTCGGGGAGGGGTTTGAATCCCAACCCCGATGGCTACGCCCATGTCAAAAAGTCAATTAACGCTTATATGTTTTTTAATATAAAAAATAAAGAAATAACATTATCGATAATTAGGTTTTTAGACATCTTAACAGGAAAATTAAATTTAAAATGTCAAATAAGCGATTTCCAACAATCGTCATCAATATGTTTTAAATTTTAAACAAGGTTACAAAGACAGTTTGAGTGGAAACACAAACTCAAAATCGGCCCCCTGAAGTGGTCCGCTCAGGTAGATAAAAAGGCAGGTTTCAATATTTTCAGAAAAAATATAAGAAATTATGAACTACAAACTATCAACAACCCTATCTCCGTCGACGCAAACAGAAGAGTATATGTGCTGTTGTATTGTTAGTTTGACTTACGACTGATATCACAGGATACTGAGATTTATTAATGTTATTATTGTTACATTGTTAATATCTATAAGTATTCGATGAGCTGATAGTTATGAAGATATAGTAAAATTCTAGGTGTCACTTACAAAGACTGCATCACGAATGAAGAGATTAGAAACAGGATAAATACTGCAAATGGACCCCACTGTCAAAAAACGTAAACTCAAACTTTATGGCCACATCAAAAGGTCCTCAGGGCTCGCAAAGACCTTTCTTCAGGGAACAGTACCAGGAAAAAGATAAAGAGGATGACAGAAAAAGAGATGGGAAGACAACATCAAAGAATGGAGGGCCTGTCATTGAATGAAATTCTATCAAAGGCAAAGGACAGAGAGGAATGGACAAAGACCAATTGCCCCAATGGTTCAACAGACTAAGGGATAGATGAAGTTACACGTGAACCTGGCCTAACTGATGTTATTGAAAGATTATCTAATTGTAAAGGGCCCCAATCTCTCATTCAAAGCCTCAACAAACAACTCTTACTGTACACACACAAAAAATGGTTTCCCTTTAGTTAGGTGTAGGCCAGGGGTGGGCAACATTTTTCTACCGAAGGCCGCATTAAAAAAAATTGGGAATTGGAGGGCCGCATAAATATAGATTTTATTTTTGCTCCCCAATTTGGGAATTACAACAAGAGTTAGCGATTTCTTGAGATAATTTTACGAATCATTTTTTTTTATATTGTCTGTTTACATCCTAACATTTCATTACATCACAAATGTTCAGTAGTACTTATTATGAAGTATATATATAACTGTTTACTCTTTATTATTATTATTATTATTATAGCTTTTATATAGCGCTACTTTCATGCTTATAGCATGCTCAGAGCGCTTTTGGTCCAATCTCATTTGTGGACCAGTTGGGGGGGGGGGGGTATCTAGGAGTTGGTTCTCCGTGCTGCCTTTAGGCGCTCAGTAAACACAACTCTGCCCGAGTCGGGTGTCGAACCTCGAGCCCCCTTCTAGGTAGCTATGCCAAGTTCAAGCGCACTTGGCCTCTCCACGCTTCACACTCTTGTGCATAATGTTCCAGAAACGTCACACTAGCTTACTAGTTTTTGTTTTTCTTGTGACTTCTGTCTTATACAGTCAATCAGCATCGACCTGTTCTAACACTTGATAATTTTTAAAAGCTTTATGAATGTGGTTCCAAATAATGTTAAAGTGTGGATATACAGCTTCTGGCCCCCATGAAGCTCCCGCGAAAAAATTGACTGGATCTTCTCTTTCGGGTCATAATTTGCTAGGAGGTTTGTCATCTGGAGCTGAATCGGCTTCTGCATTAAATGGTGAGCTGGGGGTATTGAAAACTGGTTCCAAGTTCTTGACGTCTTAGGATTTGCTTTCAAATTCCACGATCCTTTCACTAGAAATAGTTTCGCCTTTCAGCTAATGAAAATAACAAAACCTATTTAATATTTTTTAAAATATTTTTCCTGTTAAGTAAGACGTCTCTGTCGCGGACGTTTTTTTTTTCCACACAACAAAAGTCGTCACTTTTAAAGTGCAATACACAGAAGAAATTCGACTGTTTTGAGACAAAAAATCCAGAAGAATCACACTAGCGGAGACGTTTTAAAATGTTTTCTTCAAAACGTTTTCACCCATATTGTGGCATACGCACCTCGCAAAAAGCAGTCTACATTTAACAAGGTCTTAATAGAAGATAAAACGACATCTCCTACTGAATATATTTTGATTTTTAAACATGTAATTTTACTAATACTCAGATAAGTTACACTGAAAAAAAATATTTTTCGACGCCCCCTCTCCTTGTTAGTTGGTCGTTGATTTATCGCTTACAAACAGTTTGTACAATGAACCATTAATGGCGTTTTATATTTTTACTAAATAAACTTTAAATAACTTGAAGAAACTTTTTATGTGAACATAAACTCAATATAGCCTAACTGTTATTACAATATTCACATATTTAACTTGAGATTGAGATGTGAAATATAGCCTACTGATATTTAAACGAAATCTAGCTCACCACATAACAACGTCTTTACACTTTCATGTCTCAAGATTGTCTGTCGTTTCACATTTGCATTACTCTAAATTCATCATCCTCAATCACCAATCAATCGCTAAACCTTTTCTTACTGCCGCCTAGGAAACACACACACACTCTATATCACCCACTTTTGTCAGGAAGTTGCGCCCCCCCCCCCCCACCTCGGGGAGGACCCAAAGTTTGAGAAACATACAACTAAAAGAAGATAATTAAAATTTATTTTAAACTCGAACACAAATGAACTTATTGTAGATCTACATCTACACTCTATGATCGGCCGAAAATAATGGAATAATTAGAATTTAAATAAAATATTTAAGTAATTTTATTATTATTATTAGACTTAAAATAAAAAATAATAATCTTGAAAAAATGATTTGGCCGCCCCTTACATTCGGCCGCTTGCGTGCAATGTACACATTGAACAATAGGTAGCGGCGGCCTTGCATCCTATACACACACACACGAGAAAATTTGAAATGAATCATTAAGTGAATCGTAAGCCATTAATTAGCCGTGAAAACTAAAATGTTAATACCGATATTTTAATTGCACAAAATCAAACGAAGATTAACATTTTGAAAGTATTTTTATTACATGTGCTCTTTTTTTTTTTTAAGAATAACATGTTTCCTTAATACAATATCATTTTTTAAGGAATTTTATCATCTGGATATTGAATGGCCTTGAGTCTTTGTAATCTAGTTTTTATCCTAATATTGTTCGTGTAATTTATTCTAGACAAACGTTTCCAATAGGCTGGTGTTTCTGGATTCAATTCAGAAAGTTTTGTTCCACCACGCTCTATACGTAAATTCCAGAGCCAGTCAGGGTATTCAGAATCTGGTTTTAGTTCAGGGTCTTTTCCCTCAATATATATATTTGCACCACAACAGTACTTCAACAGTTTTTCAGGATCGGCCTCAACTTCTATTCTTGTTTTTTTAGCAGCCTGTGCACCAACTTTGCTAACTTAAAAAAAAAAAAAATTTAAAAAAATTATTTTTTTTTACGTACATGATACTTTTAAAGATAAGAAAATTTGACATAAAAATTAACTACAAATTAAACTTTAATAAAACTATGGGGTGCACCCCTAACACTTCATCCCAAATGGATGCACAACAACAAGAGGGGTGCAAAGAGTTGTTTTTTTAAGACGGGGTATTTAGATGATTGCTATAAATCCATATTTTCAGCAACTTCCTACGGATGTTTAAAAAATTATTCTAGCATTAATAAGTTAGATCTAGAGTTTTTTGTGCTTTTTTTTCAGAGAGAGAGAGAGCAAGAAATGGTACTTATAGTAACACTGACTAAAAAAAAAAATCCTAATAGCATTTAAAATATCAATCTAGATCTATTGTTATTTCGCTACATTCAAAAGGAGAAAGATAAAAGGTTTACAATTAATAAATCCAAACTGATATTTCTTTTTATTTAGAGAACAAAAAGAAAAATGTAGAAAGGGGAACGAGAATGTGGCATTAAAACTTATGGTATGAAGAACTGTATTCAGTGTCTAACCGTACATTGCTTGCATTCAAAATATAGGTAAAAAAAAAAGGGGGGGGGGGTCCACGGTCGAAATATAATATAGATTGGAATTGAAGAGCTGAAGAAGTCATACGAGTGCATGTATGTGTGTGGGGGGGGGGGGCACATAATGGTGCAGATGTTTCCAAATCCAGTCAAAAATTTATGGTGGAGAAATTACGATGCGCAGGTTAAAAGAAAACGAAATTGGGGTTCCAGAGTGCCAAAAGAGGGAGGGAGGGAAGAAGGGAGGGAGAGGGAGAGAGAGACATACAGAGACAGAGAGAATAGGAAATACAGAGCGGGTCGTAAAATTTTATTGCAACAGATACACTAATTCACAGGCTAAAAAAGTATTTTAGATTGATGATTAAAATGCGACCTGTTTATTACAATTCAAAAAAAGAAAAGGGGGTTTTCCGGCCATAATTATATATAATTATATACCGTACTAGAGAGAATCGGCTGCCCAAATATATATATTGTTCCCGGTCATTTCATCCTGTTATTTTAATCATCTGATCATTTTATCTAACAAATAGTAATTGTAAAAATCATGAAATGAGCAATATTTAATATATTCATTTTTATTTTAATGACAAATGGTGTAACACAGATAAGAATAAATTTAAAATTAAATGCCTTTATAAACTATACAAATTTAACATGTATTAATATAGAGGTAATATAAAAAAAGTGTTATCCTGATATGGGTGAAGTCAGCCTTTATTAGAAAAAAATAAAACCTTATTTCAAGGCTAAAAATGATGCGCCCCATTTCATATATATAGGATTTTAACGTGTAATTTACACCCAACAGTAAGATTTATTATTTTGGCTTATTTAGTCATTGAATTTTATGGAAGGTTACATACATTATGTATGTAAGTAAATGTATAAGTACATTTATTATTTATTGAAGGAAAATCATTTGTAAAAATGATGATTAAGACAATGATAATTAACCAATCCATTTTATCAAAGTTTTCTTTATAATTAATTAACATACCAGTTCATAAAGTCTTTGATATCTTAACATTAACAATTATTTTTTTAATACTTTTTTTGCCTTTTTTTTTAAACTGCCTTTAGTGGTATTTGCAGCATAGCTGATTTAAGCTGTTTTATCATAAAAAATGTTCTCTAATAGATCCAGAATGCGGTTAATTTTAATTCACTGTATTTTTGTAAAAGGAAAATGATTTCTGAAAAGGGTGATTAAGACTTTCATATGCAGCACAATGCTAATTTATAAATTCATTGCAAAGTGTTTTTGTAACTGATTAATATACATACACTTTTTGATAATCAGTGAAAAAATTTGATAAATGTTTGCACAACTAAATAATTAGCTAAAAGCTAAGCAGGAGGTCTCCGCCCCTAAAATTGAAAAACATGGCAAAGGTGAACCAGGCAAAAAAAGTATGGAAACCACTGTGAATTCTAGTGACCTAACTAAATCTAGATTTTTCTAGTCCTAGCTACTAGATCTAGTTGTAGTAAAAAATTAAAATATTTTGGCAATGATGGTCTATTGCATCAGTGGATAAAAGATTTGCTGATAGGGAGAGAACAACTGTAATAATAAATGGCTCAAAATCAACACCAATAACAGTACACTCAGGTGTACCTCAAGAAACAGTCTTAGGTCCACTACTATTTTTAATTCACATAAATGATTTACCAAATTGCATTAATTCAGGAACAAAAGTCAGATTATTTGCAGACGATTGCATTAATATATAGAACAATAGAAACAACACAAGATACAGAAATTTTACAAAGAGAATTAGATGAATTACAGAAATTAGAATCAAATTGGAGCATGTCTTTCCACCCAGAAAAATGTCAGTTATTAAGAGTAATAAAAAAAAACTAAAACAAATTAATTCCACTTATCTTATTCATGGCAAACCAGTAACACAGACTAATAACGCAAAATATCTAGATGTTATAATAAATGAAAAACTATCATGGAATCCCCATATTGATGAAACTATTTTTAAAAAATCAAACATTAGGGTTTATTAAAAGAAATTACTATAAATCAAATAAGAACATAAAACTAAAATTGTATTTAACTTGGTTAGGCCAATAATAGAATATGCATCCTCTGTTTGGGACCCCTCAACTCAAAAAAAAGAAACTGGAACAGATGCAAAAAAGAGCAGTGAGATTCATAACAAACGAATATTCAGAATTTAGAAAGCCTCCAGCAATTATACATAAAACACTGAACCATAATCTTCAAATACAAAAACAAAATCTAATAAAATACTCAGAAAGATACAAAGATAAAGGCACATTCCTCGTTCCATATGCTAGGACAAATTTGTACAAATGCTTGAGCCAGCCTGGAAAACCAGTGACTTGGCAGAATTTAAGTCATTGGTTAACAAACATAACTAGATGCATGATGCCTAGGACATAATCATTACTATTAATTAAAGAAATACTTTGTTTTGGAAAATTTAGAAATCGTAAGAAACTTGTGTATGTGAAACAAATACAAATGAGATATTATTTTGAGCCCAAATACTTTTTTCCTAGTTACCTTTTCCCAACATTTTCTGAATCTTAGATTTTTCTATTGTATAAACAACTTTTGGCCTATTACTTGTAAATATGGTAATGTTTAAACTGCTTAAAATACACAAAAATTATAAAGTGTTAAGAGTAGATCTACATATTGACTAACCATGGCAGTGTGTATTTTCTCGCCTGACCACTCAACACACAACAAACACTATAGCTTGGTTGTCTTGTCGTGACCAACTACACTGATCAGTTGTTAGAATCAGTCAGACATAAGATTTATTTGCTTTTTGGGACAGAGAGGGATGTAGATGAAAAAGTTTATTTTTTTCTTGAGCTGGTTATCCTTAAAATGCTTTTAGATATATCTATTTATATAATATGGCTCTGGACTAGGACGTCACTAAGCCTAAAAGCCACCGTAAAAATGAAGCAATACGATTGGTTAGATCTAGATTTGCTTTCAGTATTAATGAGGGAACATAAAATCTCAAAGAACCTTTTTTTGTGGGTTTTTTTTTTTTTGGATTGGAATCAAAATGCAAAGAATCGAAAAAGGAGCAGAAAATAAGTAAAAGCAGCTATTGCTGAAATCCTATGCAAAAAAAAAGGTGAAATTATTCATGAGATTCACAAACTTTATGATGACAGCATTTATGAATGAACAGGCTCAATGCCAAAAGAAACACTAACACCAAGACGACAAAGATATTGACTTAAGTTGAAATACGAAGAGGCTTTGCTAAATATGAAACAATCTTTACCGCATCTTTTACTGAACGTAAGGATATTACATTACCTTCAAACAAGTGAACATTTTATATTGTGTTTGTAGTCAGCTCTAAGATGCAGACAACCAAACTAGGTTATTGAGAAAGCAGTATATGACCTTGTGAGCACTAGATCCAGAACTTTGGAGTTGGGGGGGGGGGGGGATTTTTTCCAAACCCTAACCCTATGGATAAACGTGCTTACAGCATATATATAAAGAGAGAGTGAAAAAGATTAATCCCTCGCTCCTTTTTATAATTTCTGCTAATGATTGCATTTGGCATTAAGAATAGGGGTGGGAAGGACTTAATATAAGAATTTAATTTATAGCATATCATCATCATTGGCCTCCTTCAGTCGTAGGACGACTATGGTTCATCTCAGAGCACACTTCCTCATGTGGCTGTGGAGCCCTATTTTGGAGAGACACTCTCGTCCACAGATAGCGCAGGTTAAGGGTGCTTTTGCTTCGGTGGTAGAGGAGCTGGCCGTTTTTCGGATTGTGCGTTTTTCTTCCTGGGCTGAGACCCATGTACTTTCACTGTCCATAGCTTTCTTGGTCACTGTCTCTCTCCACCTGTTGCGGTCTAGAGCTATGTCTTCCCAATTGTCAGTATTGATGTTCACTGATTTAAGGTCACGTTTTATTACATCTATGTAACGGAGGTGGGGGCGACCAGTTTTTCTTGTGCCAGTCGCGAGTTGACCATAGAGGGTGACTTTCGGGATGCGCTTGTCCTCCATCCGGCGAACATGTCCAAGCCAGCGCAAACGGCGTTGTCTGAGGGCTGTAAAGATGCTGGGAATGCCTGATCACGCAAGGATCTCAGTATTGCACACTTTATCTTTCCATGTGACATTCAAGATCCTAGGGAGACATCTCAAATGGAATGAGTTCAGTTTTCTCTCTTGCTTTGCATAGGTGGTCCATGATTCACTGCCATACAGCAGTGTACTCATAACGCATGCCTTGTAGACTTCCATTTTGGTCACCGTAGTTAGCTTATGGTTTTCCCAAACTCTTGGTCTGAGTCTAGCGAATGTCGAGGCAGCCTTCCCTATGCGTTTTTTCATCTCCTCTTCTAGGGACAGGTCATCTGTAATTGTTGATCCCAGATAGCAGAATTCGTTTACGGCGTCCAGATTGTTATCGTCTATGAGGATGGAGGGTGGTGCCGTAGTAGGTGGTCCCATAACATTTGTTTTCTTCATACTAATAGTCAAGCCATATTCTTTACAGGCCTGGGAGAAGCGGGACATTAGTGACCGAAGTTCCTCTTGTGTGTGTGCCACTACCGCTGCGTCATCCGCGAATAGCATATCTCTTACGTGGGTGGCTCTGATTTTAGTTTTGGCCCTCAGTCTGGCAACATTTAGGAGTTTGCCATCAAATCTGGAATGGAGATAGATGCCTTCAGTGGATTTGTCAAACGCGTTGTGGATTAGTATCACTCGAGCAAAGACTTTGCCTACAATACTTAAGAGGGAGATTCCCCTGTAATTGTTGCAGTCGCTTCTGACACCTTTGTTCTTATACAGTGTAATGATCTTAGCATCCCGCAGGTCTTGTGGCACAGCACCTTCTTGCCAACATTTGCAAAGCAGTTCGTGTAGAGGTTGGATTAGAGTAGTTTTTCATTGTTTTAGAAGATCTGGGGGGATACCATCGCATCCGGGTGCTTTGCGGGCAGCAATGTTGTCTATGGCTTTGTTGAGCTCTGAAAGGGTGGGTGTTTCATCTAACTCGTTCATTGTGGGTAATTGTATGATGGCCTTAAGGGCTGAGTCAGAGACTGAGCTTGTTGTGGCGTAGAGCTCAGAGTAATGTTCAACCCATCTGTGCATTTGTTGGCACTTGTCTGTGATAATTTCCCCAGTGGTTAATTTCAGAGGTGCTGTCTTGTTTTGGGAGGGTCCGAGAGCCTTTTTGATTCCTTCGTACATCCCTCATGTTGCCCACTTGGGCTGCGAGCTGAATACTCTCACTGAGCTCTACCCAGTACTCATTGGCACAGATCCTTGCTGTCCTCTGTGCATTGGCTCTAGCTTCTTTCAGGTTTAGCAGGTTGCGTTGGGTAGGTTTTGCCTTGTAAGTAGCGAGTGCATCTCTCTTTGCTCTGATGACAGGTGCTAAAATAACTGCTTTAGAGTCGAACCAATCATTTTGTTTTGTAATTTTTCTTCCAAAGATTTCCAGGGAAGTCTTTTGTATGGTGGACTTGAGGTGTTCCCATTTTTCAGCTACTGTATTTTCAGAGATATTTTTATACTCGCGTTCAAAAGATTTCGCAAACTGTATCTGGAGATCAGGGTGACGCATCTTGCTTACATCCGATTGGGGTCTTCCAATCTGCTTGGTATGGTGGATTTTTTTTGGGAGAAGATTGATCTTACAACATACCAAGGAGTGATCTGTGTCGCAGTCTGCACTGTGGTAGGACCTGGTAAGCTTGACAAATTTTAAGCACTTTTGTCTTACCATGATTAGGTCTAGTTGGTGCCAGTGTTTGGAGCAAGGGTGCCGCCAAAATACTCTGTGCTGCGGTTTAGTCTTGAAATAGGTAGTAGTGACGCAGAGGGAGTGTAGTGAGCAAACCTCGAGGAGCCTTTGTCCATTTTCATTTACTTTTCTGACACCAAAACGCCCAATACAGCTGTCCCATGCAAAGTTGTCAGATCCAACGCGTGCATTGAGGTCGCTGAGGATGATAACCTGTTCCGTAGTTGGGATCTCGCTAAGAGCAGACGAAAGGTTGTCATAAAACATATCTTTGGCCTCTAGTGTGCAACTCAAGAGTAGGAGCGTAGGCACATATCAAAGTCACATGTCCAATAGATGTGTTAAGGCGTAGTGATAGGAGTCTTTCTGAACCGTTGCACTTCAGCTCTACTGTGTTCAGCAGTGTGTTCTTAACTGCAAAACCAACGCCATGTTCCCTTACTTCACTTTCGGCTTTGCCTTGCCAGAAAAAGGACCATATACAATAGCATATACAAATTATATTAGTGACAGATTTTTAAAATTTTGTAATTTCTTAGCTATAATACAAAAAGTAAAAGTATTGGTTTCTCCATTGGGGGGATTGCATGTATCGTCCCTCCCACCTGGTACAACCCTTTTTCATTTTATATTTACTAATAATGAAATTTGAGATTAGAGTTTGGTGCGACATAATATACAATACGTAGCCTCTATTATATAGATATTCAGAAATTATGATTTCTCTATAAAATAGGACTGCCTCCCCACCTCAGAGGGCTAGAGTGGGGAGTGCAGTAGATGCAAATGCCCCCCTTCCACCATAACCCCACCGAATCGGTCAAGATACCAGAACGGGAGCGACATAATATAAAATTTTTATTTTAATTAAACTAATTTTGTTCACAAACTTTGATTTCCCCATAAAAGTAGGACCGCCCCCCCCCCACTCAAAGGGTTTAGGTGGGAACGACAGTGGAGGTATTCCCACCCCCCAATCGGCCAACAGGGGAACGACATAATATAAAGATCGGTTTAAACATCAATAACAAGTTTTAATCATATAGATATTTAATTGATTCTATTAGCAAGCTGTGATTTCTACAAATAAATTGAACTGCCCCCCAACTCGAAAGTTTATGGGGGGCAGGATTGATGCCAACACCCCCTCCAAATCGGCCAACATGCTGGGGGAGGGGGGGGGGGAAAATCTAAAAATAGGTTGAAATATATATAATTAGTATATATTATTAACATAAGAAATACATTCATTTATACAAATTGTGTAAATTCTACACTAAAAGTTGTCGTCCAGTTGGGGGGGGGGTAGGGGCGATCGCCTCTACCCCCCTCCCCCCACCTTGGATCTGCCAGTGCCTGTGAGTAAAGGTTCCCTTTCATACCTTACGCAGACCTGCCTACCAAAAAAAGTCCAAATGTGTAACGCTGATGGTCAAAATGCCTCTTTTGGCACCAGAATGCGTAACACTTACGCGATCCATTATTTTGTCATATATAGATCTGGATCTATGTCTATATAATGAATATAATCTACTCTAGATCTAGACTAGATATCTACAATGTCACTCAATGTGTTTTGAATAGATATCACTTCGATATTTTTTCTATACAAATGAAAACGGGAATAAGGGATTCTAGTAATGAATTTACAAAAACAAAAGTCACGTTGGTGTATCAGCTAACTGACGGTACCAACCCGCCATTCCCTCACTTTCGCTTAAAAACCAATCAACCTATATATAATGACACAAAGTGTTCCCTCACCTTTTCTGTCCCCCCCCCCCCCCAACAGGACTGCTTAGCGTGACCTCCGTAACCCCACCGCTCGTAAGCTAGTTAAGAGAGGGGAAAAAAAAGGATACGAAATGCGTAACCCGGCGGGTTAAATGCTTATTTACGTATTGTCAGTCATTTTTGGGAGATTTTGCGTAACGAATACGCATTTTGCGTAACGATAGGCAGGTCTGCTTACGTTCTACAGGGCAGATGTTGTTCAGGTCATATGTTTCTTTGGCCAACGGTTAACAAGCAGGATGTCAAGTGGTCAGCACATGGATGCAACAGAGCCTCGTTTTGCCTGCAAGGGGGGCTGGCAACCCCAAAAACCTGCAAGCATGATGCCTCTTATATCTTCATGACATAAATAAAACATTTACCGCTATATATATATATATATATATATATATATATATATATATATAGGGCCGCCTCTACCTATTGTGCAATGTGTGCATTGCACGCAGGCGGACGTCTGGGGGGGGGGGGGGGGGGGCGCGCGAATAATTACTCCAAGGTTCCTTTTAAAAAAAAATAATTTTGGTTTAATAATTTAAAAAATCACTGAAATATTTAAGTGATTCTAATTATTCCATTATCCTTTGAAAATATTAACAATATTCGTACATAAGAAATAATTATGGAAACTAGAACAAAGAAAATAGAGCAGCATGGGTTTTTCATAAGCGCCTGCTCATTTTTGGCCTTGAATTTTGAATAGCCCTCCCTGTATGTAGATCTATTACAGTAAATAAAAAGTCAATTTTAAAAACATTTTCACTCGATGGGGTGCTAGTTCCTCTCATATGGACGGGGGTGACGACGCAACTTCCTGCCAAAAAGGGGTCTTATGGAGTGTGTGTGTTTCCTAGGCGGGGGTGAAGAGGTAAAGCGATAGACTTTACTAATAGAATATTATATCTGATAATAGATACAATCTACTTTTGATCTACGCTGCTTCTGCCCAGGCTAGTGGTAGATTGTAACTTTAAGATTCTAATTATCTAGATTCTAGATCTAATAGTTAATAGTATTAATACTCATTGATATTGATATCGATCTATCATTATCATCTACTGAGATGATCTAGATTCTAGACTATACCACCACCACTGGGCAGAAGCAGCCTAGATCAGATATAATTTATTATAATATTCTACTAGTAAAGTCTAGATCTAATTAAATCTAGAATCTAGATCTAATAATAAAAAAATTATTTTAAAAAAGGCAAGATTATATTATTATATAAGTTTTATAACTATCATTATTCATACTCATACGGTAATTTTGCATTTTCGGCTAAATACGTTAAACTTCCAAAATCATTTAAAATGTAGAAATAGATCTAGAATATAGATCTCTAGACTAGATCTAGCCTCTAGGTCTGGTTTCAATTTTTATGCCGGCAGATCAAACTTATTAGAATTAGATCTACTTACTAAATAAAAGGGGTCTTAGGCCGGGGCCATACGGATTTGTTTCTATCTTTTGTTTACCTTTTTGATACAAAGCGAAAGTCGGAAATAGCGCATGTGCCGTAACTTAAGAATTGTAAATTCCTGTCTTTCTTTGAATTCGCCTCATTAAGTTTTAGTTTGAAAGATTAAAACGTGAATGTGAACACACAAAAAAGTCTGATACAGAGCCGGCAATCAGACAGGCTTTTTTTTTTACTTGATTTTGCCGGCACGCCGGCTATAGCCGGTGATCTTGCATCCATGTCAGTACAACAACCAACCACCTTTACTTTCCCCAACCAACGTCAAGTACCCGTAAGAGTTGGGTGGACTCATAAGTGCCCTAAAATTCCCGAAATTCAAAATCCCAGTCTTCATCGAGATCCGAACCTAAGACCCTAGGTTCAGAAGCCAAGCAGTAAAATAATGGAGGATGAAAAGTTGTATTAGTAAAGTCCATATGCCCGAGAAAATGGCAAGGAGAGAAACTGAATAATAAAAAATATATTTGTTGATAGCGGATCTTCATGTATATATATGTTTAATTTATGTATATAATAAAATATATATATATATTATGGTAGCAGGAATTTTTTCACAATAGAGATTCCCCTTTCTAAGTTTTATTTATTCATAATGAATTAGTAATCGCGCTTTCAGAGAGTTTCAAAATCATCTAAATAAATTACTCATATAGATAACTACTTTCGATACATTATTTCACTTTACACTTGTACAATGCTCTTGACTCTTGAGGACAATGGACCTCATTCACCAATCCTAAACAAACAACATTTAGCCACATGATTCTCTATCTCTTCTATACAAATTACGTAATCCATAAAGGCTGTCACGTGATACGTTATTATCATTGTTTTATCAATATTATCACGTGGCTAAATGTTGTTTGTTTACGATTGGTGAATGAGGTCCATTGGATACCCATCTTCATGATCTTGTGGTATATAATTATTAAATATTGGCCGATTTTGACACCCAGTCCGCCCCTGTCAAATAAGACAGATCTAAAAAGATCAATATTTACATGATTATATTTATAATATCAGATTAAAAAGATTCAATTGCCAATAGTGATTTGAATCCATGTGACCGTAGTTCATTAATTAAATCTATTACTAGTATTACTGTTGTTTGTTTGTTTTACACGTTTCGGATGTTCCTTCAGAGTTGAAGATAGTTTACTTCCTAGTCCAAACCTCCCGCAGGACGACAGGGGATGTGAGCAGGCAGGGTTTGAACCCTCTACCGTCGATAAATCCGAACGACAGTCCAGCCCACAAACCGCACGACCAGGCAGCCATCCTATTATTAGATTCTAGATTAAGCCTGTTTAAGGTTAACTATCAGATTAGTTCTATCTCGATCTAAATCATCTATCTAGATCAGGAGTGGGCAAATTATGGCCCGCTGGCCACATGCGGCTCGCAGACACCTAAAGAAATCATGTGTGCCCACACATTACAGAAATATAAAAATGCAAATAAAAAAAAAAAATAGACAGATTTTAGTCATTTTCACATGCTCCACATCGAAGAAATCTATCACTGATCAGCTATGCTTAGAAACTGACGGTGCTAAGCCCAGTAACACATTACCGTACCAGTACTTATTTAGGTCTAAGCTATTTTGAGATATAAGGCCATTAATAAATCCAGATATTATTTATTTGGGGGAGAGCCTAATAAGCTTTAGTAGCCAATAGATAATCCCGCCCTCCCCAAGTCATTGCAGGACACAACAGTTTACTTGGTTGACCTAAAAACAAAACATATGGTACGCTGCCGATCTAGCACGCTTGGTGTATGTAACAGCCCAAAAGTCAGTGCTAGATATTTTTCGATCTGGGCGGGAGAGGGGGGGGGGGGGCTGAAAAGCTATGGTAGCTTGTGAGCTGTGTTACCTATAGATGTAGATAGATCCGCCCTCCCTAAACCACCTGGTTGACCAAAAAAAAACACTGTATTTTAGAGCATGCTTAGTATTTGTCACAAACAACATATCTATATATACTACGTATCTATCATGCCTAGTGTTTGTGACCTAATTAGTGGCTTGACTGATGGCTCCTCCCCCTTTCCCCTCAACATTGTTCTTACTACAACTTGAACAGGACTGTGTTGATGGCCTGGTTTACACCTGTGTGTTACGCTATCACTGACCATTTTTTTTTTTTTTGTTGTGTGTTAGTCTGGTGGCTGCGTTTAGATTTGAGTCTTGAAATTTACGTTGTTACTTTGCACTGAAAAAGTGTGAATGTTGGAGAGTGGAAGCACGGGTAAGAGGGTGTAGGCAGAATAAGAGAGTGGTTAAATGTGTTATTGTTATTATTTAGTGTACCGGTATTTGTGATGTTTCAAAGGAGTGTCTTTGTAGCGCATTATGAGCTTTATCATACTTTATGGCAAAAATATATATATATATATATATAATTTTATAGACCTGGCGCCACACGTCTAGATCGAGAAGCACAACTGACTCTATGTATTTGAGGCTGATGTCACATTCTTATGGTCGATCAATTATTGATGATCTCTTGATGCAGTGTCTTGACTGTTTCTCCCCCCTTCCTTTTTTTTTACCTGCCCAAGACATTTTTATTTCAAAATACCATATCTACATTCTATACCTCCCCCTTTGCCCTTTCGTTTTATTAATATCTCACTTTACTCTTCCCAAGAGGTCAAAAATAGTGAAATTTTTATACCAATATTACCAATGCACTTAGAATATAAGTAAAAAAATTATCCTCGGGTGAAAATGAAACTAAATATAACGTAACTATAAAGAAATGGACGATGCACAATCATCGAATAAAGGAGAATTTTTTAAAATACAATGGGGTGTTCGATAAGTACCTTAACATGAAGATGTTCGATAATCTTCAAATACAAAATCTAATAAAATACTCTGAAAGACACAAAAATAAAGGAACATTCCTCGTCCCATATGCTAGGACAAATTTGTACAAATACTCCTTCTTCCCTAGCGCTATTAGAACATGGAATGGGTTGCCTGAGCTAGCCAGAAAAACCAGTGACTTGGCAGAATTTAAGTCATTGGTTAATATGCATGACTAAATGCATGACGCTAGGACGTAATCATCTTCTTTTTTGAAGTAACGTCTGTATTATATAAGATAAGATGATTGTAATCTAGATTATTGTAGATAGATAAATAGATGATTTAGATCTAGAACTAATCTAATAGTTAACCTTAATCAGGCTTAATCTAGATTCTAGTAATAGTAAACTTAAAAATAATTTAATAGATTTAATTAATGAACTATTACTACGTCCACAATCACATGGCATCAGTGACATGGATTTAAATTGTCTAGATCTTCGTCTTCGGTGGGATTACCTATTTTTTTGGCATAGGATCTCGATTTTATTTTATTTAGTACATTGCAACCATCCCGACAGAAAACATATCTGTAGAGGGACCCTAAATTCTTGAATAACGCTGACATTTTGTATTAAAATAGATCTAGGGTAATCATGAAGGTCGGCGTCATTTCTTGTTGTCCAAACCTGACCAAAACAATAGCCAGATTTTTATCAAAACTAAATCTAGATCTAATTTTGGCAGTTGAAGTGCTGCCAACTGAAATATGAAAATAGCTTTGTCAGATGTAGTTTTGATCTAGCGGTTCCACGACCATTCGTTCACTGACATTTCGTACACTGACAAATCGTTCACGACTTTTCGTTCACCAGACAATTCGTTCACACGTCTATTCGTTCACCCGACATATCGTTCGCCGACAACTTGTTCACCGACAGTTGGTTGAACTTGGTTCACGACAAATCGTTCATCGACAAATTGTTCAAAGACTGTTTTTGACAATTTTTGATATAATATGTGTTTTGATTTATAGATAATGAATATATTATTCTTTTTTTTTATTTGCAAGAATAACTTAGTAATTGATGTTTTTGTGACGTAATTTTTCTGCGCATCCAAAACGGTCAGATTTCCACCGAATTTCTGTGTGACGTCACGTGGGTGCACTCAAATCCTATAGATCTACTAATCCGAGTACCGTATTGTAAGACAAGCACCTGAGGTAGGTTTAATAAATGTAGGCCTTTTTTTTTTTCAATTTTACTAGATCTAGAATTAATTAAGTGAGTTAAGATATCATTTAGAAGGGACTTGCGCCAAATTATATGTCACATCACTTGACCATAGATTTACTTGATTAGTACTAGATCTAGATCTATCTTTAATAGAGGTAATAGAACTGTCAGCTCAACATTGTCTTTTACTAGTTTTACGAAGCACACATCGGATATTTCTTTCTTTGTAAACAATTTTAGTAGTCAGGGTAAAGATCTAAGCTTTAAATTAGTATTATTAACTATATTTATATCAAGATCTAGATGGATTACAATTTTAATTTAGAATGTACGTAATATATTTTTTCCCCCAAGTTGAGCTTCTTGTTATCTAGACAGTTATAACTAATATTGTCATATAAATATTATTATATATCATTAGGCTACATTTAGATTTTACAGATAATAAAATATATGAATCTGTATCACTATATCTATAAATTAAAAAATCTGTAGAGTTATATCTAGAGAAAGTTAACTTTTTTTTCTTGTATTTGTCTCATTTTTGTGTTTCAACTTTCTATCTTGTTTTTTTTTTTTTTAACTTAAATTGAATCATTGTTAGATAATACATGGCAGGAGTCTCTAACGCTGAGCCTTATATGTTTGAACCCCAGAAGTCACAAAGTTTACAAAGTAAGGTCTCACAGTCTCCAGTTCTTGAAAGAATGAATACTAGTAGACTAAGTGATACGACTACTTTTTGGTAAGTGGTACCAAGACATTGCTTGACTGAAAAATTCTTATGTATACATGTTTGATAAACAAATCTGATTTTAGCTTTCCTATTATCAGGTGTAAATGTGGATGCTGAAGCACATGGATACAGAAAATGAAAATATATGCTGTACAGAAATTCACAATGTATCACTGAAAATGTCTTCCAATAACCTGCCATGTATAAGCAATCATCCAGGATTCAGGCCTGTTTGTTTGGACAAAGACAGTCTACAAACTGCACATCACAATTATAGAGAACTATTTGGAGACCATTTTAATGATAAACATGAGTAATTATAATAAATATACATTCACAAAGCAATATTGATTAAAACATACTAATTTGAAATTCACAACTATATAATGTAATATATATGCTTAGAGTCGATTCGTTTTTAAAAATAATATATTAAGAATAATACAATTTTGTACATTATTGATGTATAACTTTCATTTTAGACAATACAGATATACAGCATATAGACAGTTTGTTCGCTGGGTTGCTGTCTGGGAAGAAACATTACAGTTCCTCTTCCTGTGTAGTGAACAAGATCAGAAAAGAATTTCCAGAAGGCACAAAAACAGGTTTCAAGCCATCAGTATGCTAAAATGGCTACATAAGTTTTGAAAATAAAATGTGTAAATATTGCATGAAAAAAAATTAATTTGAAATAAAAGTTACAAAATCTTATTTACAGATTGTACAATGTTATTTATACAGATTTAAAACCGTGTCAATCTCTTAATATTGTCCAATGATGGTCGTTCAAATTTTGTACATAATGGCTCTGGTATGTGATCCACATATTCAGTGAGGCTCTTTGTCAATTCTTTTGGGTCCTTGCCAAATTCATTGAACAAATAGTTCAAAAGTCTATGGACATAAACTGAAAAATAAAATTTTTATAGTAAATACACCACACACCCACAAGATGAACAAGATGTGAATAGTTTTTCTAAAGCCGATTTGAAAACCATGTATTTCCTCTCATGCTGGAGGGCTATTTCATTTGGTGGGTGTGGCGCATCATAAGGCATACTGCAATAAAAGAACATATTAAGTCAGTGCCAATAAAGATCTTACAATATTTATTTTATAAATCAAGTACCGTACATAAGAATTGTTTATTGATACCTGATATTGAATGAGGTATCTATGCTACTCCTTATAGATGGTTCATAGCAATCAGAACTATATTGACAGCTATAGCCTGAATGTAGGGGTGATGATGCCTGGACAGGATATGGAATGTCCATAGCTACATCTGTCTGGGTACCAGTATCTTTCATGACTGTCATACAACATTGTGTATCTAAACAAATATTGAGAGTAAAATTTAAAAACAATTATAATATAAGCAATGGATTTAAATCAAGTCTACAATTCTTTTTGGCGACAAAATGAAAAAAACTTACATTTACTTCTTTTATGTAATTGTATATTGCACTGCACTTTTTTGTTTTCGGTTTCCAATGTGTCCGTCTGTATTGATGTACACAATGGTAGTTCCACTGGATCAGCCACAGTAGCTACCTCTGAGACACTAGTTAAATCACTCTCAGTAGGCTCAGGTACAAGTACTCCAGTTGCATTATAGTTGATTAGACTTTCCAATCGCTGAAATAAATTTTTATTAAAATGACTCGGAATTTTTTAAAAATTTGCAAGATTCCAACGCAAGTTCTAAAAAGACTACAATTTAAAATTAAGTTTTTCCTCTTAATCTCTACACCTATATAACTAGATTTGACGTGCACATGCACCATAAATTTCATTGTGTAAGTGAACCAGTCCAGATCCTATTTCTATTTCATCTTTGATTATATAAATAGATCTATCTAGGCTTGGACATACCTGTTTATTATTTCATAATCTAGATGTAATTTACTAATTGACATTCTTATCTAGTACATTCTAATAAATGTAGAGAATAACTAATAATAATTACCTTCAGTGCATTACGTTTAACTAATGCCTTAGATTTTCTTTTTGAGCCAGAATGTGTCTCAGTAGAATTCTTTGGCCTGGAAATCCAATGTATTGTTGGTACTGCACCTGGTATTAGCTTCATTGTTTTTCAAATCCCATTTCCACAGCAATGAAGTCTTATCTTATATAATACAGACTTTACTTCAAAAAAGAAGATGATTATGTCCTACGCCATGCATTTAGTCATGCATATTAACCCATGACTTAAATTCTGCCAAGCACTGGTTTTTCTGGCTAGCTCAGGCAACCCATTCCATGCTCTAATAGCCCTAGGGAAGAAGGAGTATTTGTACAAACAGCTGAATTGCTGAAACAGCTTCTCTCAAAATGGTTTGAGCATAAATAGGAATTAGCTAATGCCTTTGTAAAATATTTGCTCTTCAGACGAATAAATTTTTTCCCTTTCAAACTTCATCTCTTGGAAACAAATGAAAAGAGACACTAATTTCTGTGTCAGCATACTTGCTGATTTTATCTTTGTGATTGGAACTACTGCAACAAGCTGAAGAACAGTATTTCATTTTCTTCAAGTAGAAATAGAGGTTTAGATCTAGAATATTATTTATAAACAAAGACCGATTATAAATCAACGTGGAGACTATATCTAGCTGTGAAGCGTAACAATAAATGCGATCCGATAGGTCTAGATCTAGAGAGTATCGGTTATATAGGTCTAGATCTAAATTTAGCCAGCACTCTCGTGACGTCACGTTTTTAAAAACTAAAAACATCTCGCAGAACCCCGTTTTTTTTGGGACGTGAAGAATTTTCTGTCTAATTTATTAAATATAAAATTTTCTGAGCATTTAAATAAAAAATGATATAATGTTTACTATTACAACTTTTTACGCAGAATTTAAATATGTCAATAACTAAAATTTGAAAAACTATCGGAGTTTCCCTTTAGATATTCTCGTCGCGTGTTTAATTTGTTTACATTAAAACTTTTGTGGCTATTATTTCCACACACAAAAAATTAATTCGAGTTTCTTTGTTATTTTGTTAAATTCTTTGTTCATTATTTACTTTATAGTGAAAATGTCCAATATGCATGTTATTTAAATAAATAGAGTCTGAATAAAATATTTAAAAAATATAAATATAACAATAAAAAAAACCTCTCACCAATGTTTTGCAAACGCATAGATGAATGTAAAACACAATGACTGGTCAATGAACCATTTCTCCTCTAATAAGTAATGGTTCCCTGTCCGATAAAGTTGTAGTACTTCTAGAGCCGCCATTCTGTCTAGCACTCAACTAGGTGTTAACTAGAGTATCCATCTGAATGGATAGATAACCAAAAAAAAAGGAGGGGGGGGGGGGTTAGCCTATATGTATAGAGGAAGGCCCTAAAGAGTGTTGACCATAACGGCATGATATAATAGGTATGTTAATTAAACATCTGGAACGCTATTACGAAGTTAAACAAATATGGGTCGGTGTCAGGACTGATTATTTAATTAATAATTATTAAATTGTTTAGGTATTACAAATGTAATTTGGATTGCAATGTGCGTGTGTGTTATAATTAATTTATAACTTCTTATTACTTATAAATATATTAGCCCCAAGGTTCAGCCTAACAAACACACCATACACACCCAGTTATACATACATTAATTAAATTTTTTAGCTAGCTTGTTGTAAGGATCGCATTTTTTTCAAGTATAATTTTTAGCACATACCAGTGGCGTAGCTAGAGTATTTGATGCCCGGTGCGGCAGGCTTTCATGATGCCCCCCCCCCCCAAAAAAAAAAAAGAATGAAACAGTAAAACGTTCTTTTTTTTTCTCCAAAAGAAATGTGTATTCAATGTTCAAGTATTTCTAATTCGGAAAAAAAAAACACAATTTTACAAAAAGATACTACAGATAAATTTTAGTGCTTTCTTACTAGCAATTTATCAATAATTTTATCAAAATCTTTTTTATACCAGCATTTGCTCAATAGACAAAATTACCTAATGAGTGTGTCATAATTCTGGATTAACTAAAGCTTAGAACTATTTCGCTTGCATGTAGCCACACTTACCAAAATCGTCAGAAATATGCGAATCAAGATGGGGATATTCGAAAATGATTAATCTAGCGAATATGTTTTTATAAAACTCAAGAGCTCGACCGATCCTTGTTTCGTAAGTTGAAGGCTTCTGAAGAAACTGCTACAACCGTTTCTATCCGTATGAAATTCGTTTTTGTCAATATTGTTAGGAATACCATCAAGATTTTTTTCATCATGCTTTCGTAATCGTACAAAATCATAATAAACTCGCTTTGTGTTTTTGGGGACATTAAACGCATTTTGTGTGGAACTCGGCTTGGTTCGAATCACATATTATGTCAGGAGTGGATCTTACTTGGATAATAGTTTCACTAAATCCAAGAAATTGCTTTGATTTTGACTAATACTTCTTTAAATTGTTTGCGATGACCACGGAGTGCCAGATTTTGCTTTGAGAGAAAACGAATGATGTCCAAGATTCTCTTTGGATAATCTCTTTACTCGTCCCCTATTCTGAAATCAAATCTGTTGGCCTCATATTTCTCAATTTTCGTAGATAACCTCCATCACTCATCAAATCTATTGTTGGATTTAAATGTAGATGTAGTACTTGAAAAGATTAAGCAGGGGAAGCAAGTGTACTGAACAATTGAGTAAGATATGTACCAACACAAATATGTCCCTCAGAGCATTAAACAATGTAGTACTACTATACCATGTATCTCTGAAGAAAGTGTAAAAGTGCGTTGCCTTCAGAGCTTTAAACAAATGTAACTAATTTGATTCAATATAATCTACAGCAACGGTTCTCAACCTTTTTAGCTCGGCGAACCCCCCCCCCCCTTTCCTTTACAACAGCAAAGCTATTATCGTTCATAAGCATAAGTAATTGTTATAAAATGGAAATCTCCTAGAAGTATCTGATATGCATTGCCAAAACTTAATGTTAAATCACAAAACAGTTTGCAATAATTTTCTTCAAATTGATATTTCTCCTTATCATTACATTTCACATCAATAAATTTCGACCTTTCCTACGTCTACGTGCATCTATTTACTTTCTATTTCTTAGCCACCCTATCCATGTTACAGACTTAGATGAAAAATTTGAAAAGCATGACGGAGCATGGGCAGAGATCGGGACAACGTTAGGCTACGATATTGTTGCGACTGTGAGTTTGTTTCTGTTTTACCAGACTAGAGATTCTCGAAAAGATCACAACTACATTGAACTACTGTCATCTTCTGCATCAAGTCTTATTCTTTATTTAGAATTCATGGCTTAAAAGCTGGAAAACCATGTAACGCGAAAATAATTATTTGAAATGGAGAAAAAATCGCGATACAGACACAAATTGGAATAGGACTGCAAGTACTTGATCAAGATTAAAGAAAAGTCATTTTTAATGCATCACTGCTTTTTGATGTCTCCGGAACATCTTCAACTTTGACTGTGAATGGACTTCTGACAAGTGCAAACGGTATGTCTGGAAGATTTGGAAAGTAGGATGAAATTTCATGCGCATGCATGCGCGAATGTTCTTTCACAGAAACTATCAATTTTATCTTTTAGTCAGGCTTGTAGTGATCGGATAAGATTGGCAACATGTATATAATGACATTATTTCTTCTATCTTCGTTTGCCAATTTGAAGTATCATTTGGCAGAATCAGATTGTTTCAGACTGTGGCAGGTTGGGGAAAGTGACGTGTGTTTGGCGCGTTTAATGTCTAGGGGATGATTATTTTTGGAACGGTCACACACCAACCCGTCAACATATAAATCAGGAGCAGGCACGCAACGAGACAAGCAATGAAAGAAAGATACAAAATTAAAAATGAATATTAATTTACATAAATATTTACATAGAAGAATAAAAAGGGGGAGGGTTTGCATCTATCTCTAAGCAATAATGTATTTAATCATCACTCTTGCACATAATAAGAGAGTATGTCACTTTGTCTTCTGAACTTAGCTGGTTGTCCTGTTGATGTCGCAGCTGGCTGTGATCCTGGCTTGAGGTTCTGCAGCTGGAGGTGGCACTCTAGCGGGTAGAGGGACGCCGGTGATACAGTTCTTGTGGAGTCTCAATCCAAAGTTCTGATATCTGTAGTGGGCACAGTAGGGCGGGTGGCCGGCTACCGTGGGCACAAGGGTACTGCGGGCAGCGTAGTTAATAGGATTAGTCCAGTGAGTTGCGGAGGGTTTGGCGTAGCTATGACGTCTCGCACAGATCTGGGTCTATAGGGACGTCGCACCTAATAAGTTGACAGGTGGGCTGTCGAATAGGCGGGCAAATAGATCCGATAGCGCCAAGTAGTAGAGTTGAGTAGATCCACGTAGGCAGTAGATGATACTCTATAGCAAGTGGCAAGTGATCCGATGAATAGGCAGATAATGCCAAATGAATAAGCAGGTAAATAGGCAGACACCTGAGGAAGGCTGCGGATAAATAAAGACAAGTTGCGACATGTCTCTCATGCATCTTATCGATGCCCTCGACTGAGGTGCATTCGTAAGATTGGAAGATTGCTTTTGAGCACAAAGGGGAGATGATGACAAATGGGATTTGGAAAACAGATGGCAGATAGTAGCAATATAAAAAATGTACATAAAAGGGGAAATAATAATCTCAAATAAACAACAAGTTGGAAGAGAAAAAAAAAGGGGGGGGGAATGGGCAATGGTCAGCGACCATGTTTACACATGGCCGTCGCCGAGAACAATGGAACGTGCTTGAATGGAGAGGGTGTCAGTTCAAGGGGCGCAACTCTCGTTCAAGTAGAATGAGTAAAGGGGGAGATAATTCATATCTCTTTTCAAAACGCAGTCTTAGTGTGCTAGTAAAATCATCACGGCGGTCAGCCGAGATAAAGGAAATAAAATAAGATATATAAGTATCAATTGAGCAACTAGCAGTAATAGATTAATGCAATACATGAATATACATATGCCCTGTTTATGTATTCTACTTACGACAGTGAAAAATACACAATGCACTAATTAAATATAAATGAAATAATAAAATACACATAATAGTATTCAGTGAGAAATATACACAGAGTAATTAAGATGGAACTTGTGATTAAGTTCGGCTTACCACCAGGTATTCCTCTAGCAGTAAGAATAAATGAATTAGTCTAGACTCGATTGCTCAGATAGAATGAGAAATGAGAGGGTCTGGCTTGATTTAATCTACCTTATATATAGTTCTGGAAAATGTGGGCGGAAACAGGAAATGTCCTAAGCTAAGAATTATCTTACACGTGAGTGAATCCGACAAGAGTCGCACCTTGGAGTGTCACGAGGCGTGTTGACCCGAGTAATCTCTTTGATCAAAGAGAGGCGTGGAAGAAAAAAAAAGGGGGGGGGGAAGAAAGATTGGCTTGCATTCCACCCAAGGTGGTGTCATCTGCGGCCGACAGACATCAGGCAGGTAAGATAAAAGAGACTGCGTGTTTATCTTTACCCCGGTCAAGGGAAGATAAGTGAAAAGCCGCCAAGGTGGTGGACGGAGTGTAGCCTGAAGAGGAAAAGGTGGGGCGGGTGAAGAAATTGGAGATAGGACGGGTGCAGGTCAGGGTGGCGCTACTGAGGAAGGTCCTTTTTGTTATCTGCTACTCAACATTTATTCATTTTTTTACAGTAGGCAGGTGGTAGCTCTACTGGATGGGCCCAATCTGTGCACCTCGGTCTGCGACCAAGGGGCTAGAGTAGAATAAGCAACCAGACAGCACAATTAAACTGGTACTGAACAAAACTAGCTAACTAAAAGTAAAACAAACAACTAAAATTATAAAACAAACTTATATACACTTTATTTAAAACCAACTTACAAAGCAATAAAAATATAGGTGAATTAGAAAATGACAATAAACTTTACAGAAACTAAATATACACACTACTAAACGATTGATCAACCCTACTTAACTGAACCTAACAAATAAAGCAGCTATTTGGCAAAACTATAACAGTAAGCTACTAGCAGCAGCAATAATTACTACGGCAGCTATGGCAGCAGTAAAAGCAGTTAGGCAGTACTACTGCAGACAGTAAGGCAGCAGAAATAATGGCAGTTAGGCAGTCCACACAGAGAACGTCCACACAGGAACAACACTAAAAATAACTTTCTAACCCACTGCTTGGTCACACAGACCAGCTAATCAAGCACTGACCAGCGGTCAACACCGGAAAAAAAGGGATAAGAAACGGCAACATCCATTCTATTTATAGAGCCAGGTCATGACTCACCTAAACTAACTCTAACGTTAAAGAGCTGGCGGGAGACACGCATGCACTCAGCACTAGCCTAGATAGTTTACACAAATTAAAAGACAGATATAAATAGATTTAAAAAATTAGATATAGGAGCGCCAGCTCACATATAAATAAAAATAATGATAATAATAATTAATGCTGTGATAAAATTGAGTGACTCTGACAGCAAGCTTTTGACTTGTCACACAGAGAAATCGAGCCATGTTACAATCGATTCATTCAGTTACGCTTTTAATTACTTGTAATTCTTGTGTCAGTGTCTTTGTTAATATTCGTCGATGAATACCTATACCTACCTATCTTTACTGTCACGTACACAGTATCTATTTTTAGCTCGTCAATTACCTCGGGTTTTTTCTCACGTGGAGATATGTTAATTAGTGTAACTTGGGCTGCATTTATTGGTTGGCACTGCAATGAGCTGCCTGGGAGACGTGACAGTGCTGGACCCGGGAAAAAGTTCTGTTTTTTTAGTCAGTCATTGTATGGAACTTGGACGTGAAACATCTACTAAAGCTTTGTATTAGAACTCAATTATATTATAGTGTAGATCTATCATTTTATTCAAGTACGTTTAACCATTGTAATTATTTGTGAATAGCTTTTTCAAGTTCTGAATTAAAGTAATTGTTTTAAACGAAGAGAAGTTTCTTCATTGAATATAGTAACATACTTAGATCGGCTTAGCGAATGACAACTTCTAGATGATCAACTGGCAACATTTTGAATGATCGTATTATCAACTAGATCTAGCTACTTCTATACGATCATCTTATTAAAAGATTTCAAGATCCTCGGCAATCACGATCATCGTTAGTGTGATATAGGTCAAGATAATCTTCAACGTGACATCTATCATTGCATCTTCATAGATCTTGACATCTGACATTCACATTAATTGATGATTGTGATATTTACCTTAAAGTACTGGGTATCCTGTCGACAAAGCTTGGATGTTGAGTATCAAAATGATGTTGCATTTATTTCAGCTACATAGATTTGACTTATGGAAGTTCGTTACAAATAACGCACTTGGATTTTTCAAGTTCTGCTTAAACTAGTGAAGTAAAACCATATCCACAACTTTTTTTTTTCTCAACTTTCTTTTGTGCGATAACTTTTGTCATGGCTTGTTCCATAATGAAAATATAACCTTCAATAACATGTACTATTAAACGATGGCGTAGTGTTAATTAAACGAAATTGCTTATCTATGAGTCCACAAAAATGTAAGTTTGCAGTATGCATATTTACATGAATTTAAAAGTGTTCAAAATAGTTAGGCTGCAACTATTAAAATGTATAAGATCATTCTGTTTTAGTTGTATGAAACATATATTCTAGAATTACAATAACAATGAAATAGTCACTTCAAATGGGAAAAAAAGGTTTGTAAAATATCAAGTTTTAAATGATAGAATACACACAAAAAACAATCCATATTTTCGATATTCAATCGACCCCCAAGGGGGTCGCGATCCACAGGTTGAGAACCCTGATCTACAGATTACATTTAATGTAATATATAGGAGAAAAACAAAGCAGCGGAACAAATACATTTGTTTCTGTTTCTTCCTGTGTTGTACAAATGTGTTGTTTTTACTGACAAGTTTGTCTTTAGCTTGATGCCCCTCATTACTTGATGCCCCGTGCGGCCCGCACCACGCACACATGGCTAGCTACGCCACTGTCACATACTGTCCTCATTAACAAACAAACAAAATTAACATAGAAACTCAGAAAGGCCCGATCTCTAGCAATCATTATTTTTTAGATAATAGCTACAAAAGTTTTAATGTAAACATAATAAACGCGACGAGAATATATAATACTAGTCGACCGGCGGCGTAGCATACGCCGCTATTTTGCAGGATCGGCCTTAGGCCACTGCAACCTATGCGTCCGCATTGTGCCCGGCACTTTCATAGGACCCGCGCTAATTCTAGGTGTATAAATTATTAAATTAAACCATTATATAACTTATAACAGATTTCCCGCGGCCTCCTGATTTACCAGGAGCTCCAGGAAATCTCCTGAAATTGCAAAATCTTTTGAAAACACATACAAATCTGAAATATATAGACAAAAATTGTCATTTAGGGGTGTCATTCAATATGGAAAACGCCAATCCTACGCGCGATAAAAAAAAACCGGCATTATGCAATACCGGTAATTGTGGAATCTAGTGAAAGAAGCTTCTCGCGCCTCAAAATAATGAAAGATTACTTCAGGTCAACAGTTTTCGTAGATAGATTGAAAAATTTGGTAATTCTTGCTATTGAGCGTGATCTATGTAGGAAACAGAATTCTTATGATATATTGTATGACTTCGCTACACGCAAGGCTCTTGTAGTAATTCTGTGCGTAGTAAAGAATGAATAAAATGCAAAGACGAATATATTTTCTAATACAAACTCTTAATTTACACTTATTTACCGTATCCCTATCCAAACTGGGCCCCGCGAAATCCGTTTCGCATTGGGCCCCACAATGGTTAAGTCCGGCCCTGCTATTTAGTGACGGGTAAATACTACTTGTTCTCCCCACCCCCTCTTTTTTTTTTTTTTGCCTCTAAAATTAAGTGGGGTAACTCTAGTCCGTCCGACGTGCAGGAATAAAAGAGTGATCTTTCAATTACTTGGTGTCCTAACTCTTGAGCCATGAAGAGAATTAGATATATTGATTAACAATATTGTTATGACTCTAAGTTGCGCACTTTCATTAGGTGCGAGACTGTGCACCATGAGACACAGGACAGGGACACGAGAGGATAAAGGAAGTAAGATGGCCGATGATTAGAGATGAAAACAAGGACGCTTGTGATGTTGATTAGTGTGGCTCTAGATTTAGTTTCTTTGTGATTTATTAAACATTCTATTTTATTATTTTATAATCCTTTCGTTGAGGTTATTTGGCTAAGTTACAACAATATGTTACTATCCAGTGAACGATTTGTCTGTGAACAATTTGTCGTTGAACGAGCCGTCAGTGAACAATTTGTCGTGTGAACGATCTGTCGTGAACCAACTGTCGGTTAACAAGTTGTCGATGAACAAGTTGTCGGTGAACGATATGTCGGGTGAACGAATAGTCGTGTGAACGAAAAGTGGTGAACGATTAGTCGGTGAACGAAATGTCGTGTCCCCGACCTGGCTATGGATTAAGTTTAGAAAGAAAAAAGTTTTTAGATATGGATCTATGTCTACATTTATTGTAAATTTAACTGATGTTCTATATTGCCACCCCAGATGTTTCCGTAACGCTCTCTTTCTGTACTGTAAATGAAGCTCTTACTGAATATTGTAGAAAGATTGCTTTTGCAAGGAAAGAACATTGAATTTATAAACATCAAACAGTAACGAAAATATAAATATTTAAACCAATTTTCTCTCTCTCTCCCTCTCTGTATCTTCTCTTACTCTCTGTTTCTCTGTCTGCCTCTCCCTCTCTCTCTATGTCTATCTCCATCCCACTTTATGTCCTCTCTCTCATAGTCTCTTTTTCCCTCTGCCTCTCTCTATGTGTAGGTATATATGTG